>OZ010666.1:22784348-23241848 GCA_963932185.1 Troglohyphantes excavatus | reverse complement strand
CAATATAATTTTTTAAAGTGCAATCAGTCCTTTGTTGAATTTATAGGAAAAAGGCCATAATATATATTTAAAAGAAAACATGAAAAATAAATTACACATTTATTTATTTACCTCCAATTGCCTTTCAATTATGGCATCCGTTTAATAGATGCATCTAAATAATAATGGTATTAAATGAATTATGCAATATAACGTTTTAAACCAAATTTCTTTAAAGAGGGCATTTTCAGTTATTTTGTGATTGTAAATTGGTACATTTTCATATATTTGATTTCAGTTATGTAGTCCTTGCAATGGCATGAAGCTGTACCTCAGATCTTCGCCCACCCCTTTTCGAAATGCACTAAATTGGGATAGTCAATGCGAACAACGTAATGTACTCTTCAGTAAAGTATAACAGATCTGAAAGTGTAAGGACATAATGAGTTTTACATAAAAGGACAAAAATGCTTATATTACGATTAACAGACGACGATCATGCGTTCAAAAGTAACTAAATAGTAATAACTTAAGAAATGTTTTTATACCTTTAGCAGAAAAATGCATTTTGTAAATACTTGCATTATAATAAAATATATAGCGCTATTATGTGATACTGCTGATTAAATTTCTTCAAATGATATAATCAAGTCACAAAAGTAACTGCTTGACTATATATTTTCGATTGATTTTTGTAAGCAGCAAATAGTTGTAATAAAAATTTCATTTAAGCATTTTCTTCCAACGCAGAAAATGTGAACTAACCACGATTGTAATTTTATAGAATGAAACTCTAACTTATTTTGTTAAAGTAATATAAATCAAATATCAATTTTGCAATATCATAATTGATAAGGCAATCAATTTATTTTAGACACAATAATCTATATTTTACCCGCCGGCTAGTATAATATAGTTTTTAAAGAATATGACAATTGTTTCGTCTTAAGAAAACTTTCACAATGTATGGATTTTTGGAACCTATAATACAATATATTTCAATTATTTGGAGTAATCTTGCTTTTTCACTCCTTTCTGAAATGGATATAGAGTTTATGTAAAAATATTTGTTTACTTGAATCGATTATTAAGGTGTTGTATACATATTTTGAGGCAACCGAGGGATTAGGGATTGCATAAAGAAAACTTTTTAGAAATTCAGTAATAGGGGAAATGTTTTGTACTTTTAGAAATGACGTAAACAATTTTATTTTTTTAGAATTTATATTCCTTTGTCCTTTTGTCTGTTTTTAATCGAGTGAAAATCGTGCAAACTGAAACTCTAAGTAAAACCGACAACATTTTAAAATTAAAACCGCCAAAGCGAACCAAAATGAGAGCGGTTATCTATTGGACTGTTATGTTTTCGCGCAAGATTTCTATTCTAATTCAGATATTAGAAAATTCTATTTTTGTTCCAACAGGGATGTCTTACTTGGCCCCCTTTTGAACAAAGTATCCGGTTATCCGGCATTTAACTATCCGTAATTCTCAATTAACCGGTTCGTTTAAATTTTTTTTTCCCGATTTCGAAAATTCTTTTTTTGTTCGATAGAGAAAAATCCATTTTGGCGGAAACTGCAAAAAATAATAGGTTATCTGGCTGTTATATATCCGGCAATATCGATTAAGCGGACTTTTTTTTAACAGATTCCCCAATTTCAAAATGTTTTCATTGTTTGGTAGGAGTTGTAAAACGACGCCATTTCATTTACCCTGCATTTATTGGCATGTACTACTATTGTTTTACAATATACATTCTGGAGACAAAATGTGAGCACAAGTTGTTACTTGAATTTCTTGTCAAATAATAACAGGGGGCGATGCCTCCTGATAAATGAAAAACTAAAAAGGGAAAAATAAAATATTTAAAAATAAGAAGGAAAACCGACTTTAATAAAATGCGTTAAAAAGTTAAAAATAATTTTTAAATTTACAAACGAGTTGAAAAAAATTACTTATTTAATATAAATTTTATACTTATTAAAAAACTTTTTACAATTGGTGCCAATTTAAAAAAAGTCATACCTGAAGTTTGGCGCTGATTTCAAAAAGATTTAATAAGTATAAAATTGGTATTAAATAATTAATTTTTTTCGACTCGTTCCTAAAATTAAAAATATAAAAAATAAAATAAAAATAATAATTATATTGCATTTTTCTTATAGTAATTTTTTTAAAGATTATTTTATTTATTTTTTATTAATGCTGGGGTCGAAAGGAACTTTCTAAATCAGGTGCACCTGTGCACCCAAGTCTTAAACTTAGGTGCACTGAATATTATTTGGGTGCACAAATATTTCACGGAGCAGAGAGTTATATTTAACAAATAAGTTATTTTTTAACAAATAAGCTGACAGTGGAACCTTTCATTTTTCGTTTAGCCATCGCTTATCTTCGAATTAAAACGCCAATATAAATAATACAATAAGGATACATTCAACCAATACTCGATGAGAAAACCACGTGTAAGAAATAGCATGTTTTAACTATGAAAGAGCATGCGTAGAACACAGCTCGTATGTTGAAGTTGGATTCCGTGTCAACAATGGATTACTTGTAAAATCTGATTACTATCTCGTTATTTAGTGCGCGGTTTAAGGTGAAAATAAAAGTCTTAGGTTTTTATTGGTCAAATTAGGCGAATTTCGAGTTTGTTATTCTGAATCAAGCGGACACTTGCAAACCAGATTCTTAAATAATTGAGTATTTTGGAATGACAAATAAAATCGGCTTTTTTTTCAGAATAGTGTGTGCATCTAAATAAGACATTTAGGTACACAGTGCACCCGCTAATTTTTGACCCTGCTTTAATATTGCAAGAAAAATAATATATTGGTTTCACTTGGTAAAAGATTTTAACATTGAGTTTATTTCGGTAGTTAAATTACAAAATGAGTTAAAACAACAAAATAGTTTTCTTATATATTTTTGAATTGAAGAAATAGTAAATTTGTTTTACCTAATAATAGTATTTGTAGAAAATATCTCAATGAAACTTAACAAGATGAAAATAGTTGTTCATAAATGTGTTTTCTACTTCATTTTGCGTAGATACGTTAAAATAGAAGTGAGTTATTTCAAAGTATTTATTTTTATTTATATTTTATGACACATCATATCTTTTGTTTTCTGAACAAAACTTACTGCTGCATGCACCAGTTTTGTTGAATATTTAAAATATATAAATGGCAAATTCACGGGGTTCTTCTAGCGTATGATATTTGGAGAAATTCGAAGTTTTTTCAGAAAAATAAAAATCTGAAAAACTTATATTTTTAGGTCTTTTTTCATTGAACTCATTTATAGACTTATTTATTTTTATATTTCTTCGTTTTATTCAAAGTTCAGAATTTACTTAACTACCATTGGAATGGTGAATCTTAACCAAAGTTGACTTATTTCCGCATTTGGAGCTCTATTAACTTATGGATTATTTAATAACATAAAATGAGACTTTAGTTTCTTTTGTTTTGAAATATTATCGGCATAATGGGAGGGGTTTGAACCCGTTGAACCCTCCCCTTACCTACGTGCGTGTACAAACCAGATACATATGGAATATCATTATTTAAAAAAAAAGTTTATCGTGTTTGAAACGTTAGCTAATTTAACGGGTTGTCGGTCATTGGCGAAAATAAGGGAAGCAGAACACTGCGCTAAAACTTTAACGAGGTATTTGCACACACGCAAGCCTTACTTTGATTATTCATTATATGGATGAGGATTTTAATTAGTCGGGTTTTTAATTAGCTGGTGTCATGCCCAAATTTTTTTTTAATTCTTGGTGGTGGAACAGAAACAATAGAATTTGTCTTCCAAATTGTTATTTAGTATGCATCGGTAATTTTGCTGTTCCATTCAACGGTTATCTTCCATCAACGGTTCCAAAATCCATTCAACGGTTATCTTCCTTTTCTCGATAGCCATTGAGTGTGTAAACGCTGTATTGGAGGGGAATTGCCGTCCATGAATTAAAGCTTACGTTTTATACTAATTCTAAACAGACCAAACTTTTTTTTGAAAAAAGATGTTGAATCTGTACTTTTGAGCTCAAATAATCAGTGGAGTGATGATTCCCATTGGGGAAAAATGTACTTTACCGTGGTTGTAAGCCTTATTGGTGTTCGGAACGTTGTGTTATAATGTTAATCGTTGCATTCATTTTATTGGATATAAAAACATATTTATAAACATCATATATTGAGATCACTTAAACTTGATCTTTTTATAAATGTGATTGTTATACGTCACTAAATTTGATTTGATTTCTTTTCTTGGTCATGTGCAATTAAATCTTGCAATAGGTGTGAAAATATATTTGGTTTTATATTGACATCTAAATTAACTATCATTGGATGTTCCATCAAAATCAATTTAATTGTTCTCGCGTGATAAAAAACCCACATAAAAGTAAAAATGGGCAGAGACATATTCTAAAAACAATTCATGTTCTTTTTTTCAATTTCAAAACAATGCACCTGATTCAGAATATCTAATATTCTGCGTATGCGAATATTGAATTTTTTAAATGTTTAGTAGCCAAATGTCCGCGATACATTAACAATTCGAATCAATAAAGAAAGTTATTTGTTATAAATAGTTATTTTTCACAAATAGTTAATAAAGCAATCATATTTTGAATGTTGAGGAGAATATGGCTCATAAATTTTTTTAGATATACTTGTATGTATTGTGCTAGTTTCTTTAAAATTTAAATTTAATGTGTGTGTGGTGTGTGTCGATATCTTCAAAAACCTTATTTAATTATTAATAGTGAACATAATGAATAAATATAATAATATATTTTTATATTAATGCTTTTCAAAATTATTTTTTTGTTATGTCATTGTTCGATACTTCGTTCAATATGTAGAGTTAAAAAACAATTTTTTTTATTATTTACGGAGAATTTATGCTTTTTATGATTGCAATAAAATATTTCCATTGACTGAATTAGTACTAAAAGCATTGCTTTATTTAAAACTTTTCATCATGATGAATGCACTTTTTTAAACATTGATGATTAATGTACCTTATTACATAAATCATCAACGATTGAAAAGGTACATGAATCATGATGACAGTTGTACATCGAGTGGTTGGTTTTCTGACGAATGTACGTATTAAATTTAACGTATGAAAAGGTACATTAATCATGTATAGTTTTAATGATGATTGATGCACTTTTCATATATTAAATTTAATACGTAGCGTTGGAAGAATATAACCGAATGATTTTTCAAATTGAGCAATCGCAAATACAACACGAGTGGTTGGTTCTTTGACGATATCAATTGAAAATGCTAAAATCGAACAGTGCGACAGAACGTTCTTAATCAGCAGAACATATGATATTTATTAAAAACATCGGAAAGTTCATGTATGTTAACGTTTGAAAAATATTTTTTTTATATAAAAATATAACATAATTACATATTATGCAAAACGCCAAATAAATGTACTTTTTAATGAAGGTTTACTGAACTGTTTAAGAAGATTAGCAGTTTTAGATATTCATTATAGAAGTAATATTATCCTGAGTACAACATTGGACCTGTTATACTATAATGACAAATTTCGAGATTTGTTCAAATGTGTAGCTACGACGCATACACATTATTATCTGACTATTATTATATTTATTGAATATCTGAATGCATCTTCATAAAAGAAAGAAAATAATCGAAATTGAAATTTCTTGCTATCGAAAGAAGAATATGGAATTGTCTTTCACTATGCAAAATATCAGTAATATAATTTATAATTTGTACGGAGTATCAACTAACATAATATAGTTAAATTCAGCCAATCAAAATAATAACAGCTGAGAAATAAAATTGAAAATATTAAGTATTATTGTTATTCCTTTTTTATATAATTTGGTAATTTTTTAAAAAATGTATCATATAACTTTCCTCTATAAAATTTATTAATGTGTATGTCTTAAATAAATGAAGCATAATTTTCATTATCAGTTTAAGAACATGTTTGGTGATTTTCAGTTTCATTTGAAACCTTATCTAAAACGCAATTAAGTGCTTTTATTATAATTATTATCTTTATTTTAAAGCATAATTTTTTTTTAAATCACAAACAAATGTCTATTAAACGTTTGAAATCTTGTTTAGTCACTCATATTGCACTCAAGATTCTATTCACCCTTAATGGTATAAAGTTAAACAACAATATCGGGATTATTTTAAATTTAATATGTAACTTTCACAGTTTTGTGATTCATTTTTATGGTATATATTCAATACTAGCAAACGTATTATTTATGTTTAATAAAATTGAATCCATTGAGATTAATACTGCTTACCTATCAATAATTGTTTTCTCCTTTATTTTATGGTATTCCTTAGAATTTCGTAAAAAACAATTTTATAAACTTATTGGCTTTATTAAATATCTTAAAAAACACCTTTGGATCCGGCCACAAAAGAAATACCCATTTTATGTTTTGTTATCGGTAATTTATGGGTTTCCAATTTTACTTGCCTTTTTACAATCGTATCTGTGTTTTGAAGATATAAGTCTGTATTTATATTATTCCATTGGAAGAGAAATTCAAAATGAAAAACTGAGAGCTGGCATAAGCTTTGTTGGTTGCCTAGCGTATTTCACTATTTATATGCAATTTCCATTAATAATAACGATGTCCCTGTGTTTATTAATATATGACTGTGGAAATATTCTTTGTAAATACCAAAGACATCTAAAGACTGTGGAACTGGAGGGTATGAATAGTCAAAAAATGAATATACTTAAACAATATTTCCAGGTAATCGAAACTGTGCGATATTTGAAAAATGTTTTATCTGTTCCTTTGTTATTACTTACATTTGGAAGTTTTTTAAATTTGTATACAACTCTGTATTACTTCTTATATGTGGATGGAGATTTAAATGATGTATCAATAATATTCGAAACCTGCAGTAATGCATTTACAGGAAGCGCCATTTTGATTTTCTTGACAGTATTCAGTTCCAGGATTCCAGAACACATCTCGGAAATAAAAATGTCAGCTGGAATTCTGATTCAGAAGTATAAATTGAAAACTGTTTACATGGATGAAACATTTTTCTATCTGGATAGGATCGAAAAAAGTAAAACAATTTACTTAACAGCTGGTGGAGTAGTGCAATTTCAGAGAAGTTTCTTACTTTCTGCTTTTGGAACTCTCTTTACTTATGGATTGCTATTTATTAACATGAAATGAAACTGCATTTGTACTGATTTATATCTACTAAGACTCCTCAACTTTCAGACATAAATTGTATGTATTAATAGATGCACAAAATATGTGCTTAATAATACAACGTCGCTAAAAATTATACCCTTATTCAAGCTAATTTGAAACTTTTAGTTTTTCTTTAAGTTAATATTGTAATGAACTGAAAAATAAGTACGTGAAATATAATTTTAGTAACTTTATATTGTTAAACATGAGTAAATATATTTATAAAATTACCTGTATTTGAAAGGATTCACCAAGTATGTGCTTATTAATATAACATCGCTAAAAATAATACCCTTATTCAAGCTAATCTGAAACTTTTAGTTTTTGTTTAAGTTATCATTGTAATGAATTGAAAAATAAGTACGTGAAATATATTTTTAATATCTTCACATTGCTATACATGAGTAGATATATTTACAAAATTAACTGTATTTGAAAGGTATTTTTAAAGCCTTTTTTTTCAAATGAACATGACTGGTCTTATTTTATGGTAACGGGCGTTTGATTCGTTCATCTATCAATAAAATTAAAACAAAAATTTGGTTGAGCCAATGAGGATTGAGTTTACAATAGCTATTAAAACCTCTCTTGTAAAATGGTCTGGTTGGTAGATCAATGAGCTTGTTATCGTAAATTTGTGAGACTATGGAGAAGTTCAACTGAAAACTCATCGTTCAGAGGACACTGTTACTTGTTAAATAATTCAAAATGCATCAAGTTGGTCGTGCTGTAGAAGTTTTCAAGGAAGGGATAAAGATAAACTGTCCTTATCACCTGACCGCAGTTCTATTCAATTTTTTTTTAAAAAAGACAAAACAATTTCCTGTGGTAGATATCACTAACATCTCCAGTATCCAGTTTGTAGCTCTTGGGCGAAGGCAGCAAATAATCATTAAAAATGTAACTTGATACAATGTCATACCGGACTGCTTTGTTAATAATTTTAAAACTTGAATCTGCTGTTTGCAAAACTTGAAACTTATGACGTTTAGTGTTTATATAACTTGGAACAGATTGTATTTATAATTGATTTATATTAAAATAACCATGCGCCTTTTGTAAAATTAAAATACAAGTATTCTTGTTATTGTAAGTGATGAAATTATATGAAAGAATGCGCCACTTTTAAATAATCACCCACTTTTTACAGGGATTTATGTGTTTGAGTTAAGTTGGAAGTAGAATTTTTGTAGAAATTGTAATAATTTTGTTGAAATTGTATATATAACAAATATATTAAAAATATTAATTATTGTTTGCTGTTTTAAAGAGGGTTTGTTTTAAGTATTTAAATATTGAAGCAATGTTTAATTTATGTGTCTTTTGTACTTTGTAAAAAGTACAAAAGTAGTTTGTAGTTTTGTAGTTTATTTGTTGTCTAAAGTACTTTGCAATAAAAGTTTTTGGTGTTTGAATACCACAACTTAAATACTAAATAAATGTTATAAAATATGACAATTTTATTGATAAGTCATAATATAAAAATAATTTTTCTTAGCATAAAAAAAGGAACATTATTGCCGTAGTTTCAGAACGCAAAATGTATGTTCAATAACCAAATGAAATCAAGGAGGTTTACCAACTAACGGTTAAAATGCTACGGATATTAAAAGCAGTAAAATATTTGAATTTAATTTATTCAAACCATAACACCTCAAAATGTTTTCAGTAACGGTTTGTAGTATAAATAAAATGATGTTGTACTAAGAGTTGAGATTTTGTTTAATTCAAAAAAGAATAGTGAAGACAGCAGGTGTATTTAAATATAATCAGTGTAATTTGAAGAATTTTTTTTATAGACTGTTATTTGCTACTGTTCTCTAACCCTCGTCAATCCCCGGTCCTTAATAATAATATTCAGACTTTTTGAAATTTCTGAGTAAATTTGACCTTGAAAACACATTTTGTTACAATGTCTTATTTTTTACTATTCTTGGGTGTCCACTATCCTCATTCCTGTGGAATCATGTAAAATAAAAAAAAGTATTTAAAATTTTTGATATTCTAAGATATGTATTTAACGTTTTTTAGTTTTTAAATATATTATTTAAACTAGTGAATAATGTAGCTTAAACTGACACTCGTACTTATATTAAAATTTCAAATCCATATTCGCAACCGCAGCTATCCAATTGCTGTATACTACGTAGTATTTCCTAGAAATATAAGTATTATCAGTACTGAAGTTTTACATTTTTAGGTCAAAGGCGAAACGTTGCGGTCCTAGGAATTGACAACATATTAATAAGGGGGGTGGGATTATAATCCATTATTCATTTCCGAAACTCTTGATTAAATTAAATTATTATAGTAAAATAAAAAAAACAGCTAATCAATTGGATTTCTAGGAAAAAAAATTATTTTATAATTTAAAAAAAAATTCTTTACCAATTGTCAGGAATTTGTTTTAGGAAGAAATGGAGAATGTTTAAAATAATTGTTCATGTTGTTTGTGAAGAGTAATATTTTAAAATGTGGTCCTTTAATAGAGTGAGGCTTCGGCTTGCACGTATTGATAAGCACGGACTTGTCTATTATATTACACAGTTGTGCATCATAATATAAATAATGCTTAATTTAATTATTTATTAACACGCTATTTTTGCATTATTTTATGATTACCACAAAAATATTGTATTTTAAATAAAACTACAATGAGCAAATAAAATATGGAAAATTTCCGGTAATCACATTTGCGACAACACACTAATTATCTTGTATCTAGCCATTCAAAGTTGCGAACAATAAAACTTTGGGCGTTATTACAATTATATAATAACTAACTTTTATTTATTTCATTAGTTTAAAATAAAAAATAAAATATTTATATACTCATGCAACTTTAATCCAATTTTTTAAAATCGAAAAAAAATATACAGCTTTTATTTCTATTCAAAAGCAACAATGCAGCATTTCACTGAGCACATTTACATATGGAGAAAATATGCTTTCAACTGAAACTGTGTTTGCTGTTACATTAAAATATATTATTGTAATATAATATTTTCCATTGTAAGCTTGACTACGATTTTTCGTCCAATTTTCACATTTGTTATTTTTCAAGTTTTGATATGGTGTTGATGCAAAAGCTATTTCCAATGCTTAGAAAGAACACGAGAAAACTGAATACATGCTTTCCGGTGTAAGACATCAGTTGATGACAACGCCAATCCTTAAATGGCATTCCTTTCTCCAAACATTTACACAATAGTACCCGAATATTGAGATAAAAAAGCTGAATTATGTAATTTTGCAATCACGTATCTATTATTCAACCAATCAAATCATTTGACCACCACTAAGATGCTGTTCTAAGATCTTTTCAACAAGGGAAGAAAGTTCTAGAATGAATGACTTTGTTATCATGTTGATTCCGTTATTTATTCATTGGTTCTTTTAAAGAGCGGTACGTACAACGTCGAGTAGCTGGTGTCATACGTGGATATGAAAATGCAGTGGAAAAGAAATATTTTTTATTAATAAAGGTAAATGATGCTTTTTAAAGTTGTATATGTCATTGACGTTGTCAACACGTTGCTTTATTTAAAACTGCAATGTTTAAAAAAGGTACTTAAAAATGAGTACCTGAACATTCTCGTTTTTCTTTGAGTACAATTGCATCGTAAATGAGCAATGACGTACTCAAATATAAATAATCATACTTTCACAAAAATGAGCGGTGTGATTTAATATTGCTCATCTCAGCTTCTGTTCAAGCCAACTTAACTAAGCGGCGTGACACACTTGAAATAGTTGTTCTGAAGATGGTTTTCCACATCATTTGATGTCGATTGCTTAAATGGAAACTGAATTATTACAACTCAACTTTCTTAGTTCCCATTCTTTTGGCACATCTTTTTAAAATATTTTCTGTATATAACTTCTTTAAGTAGCCCTGGAAGTTTAACGGTTAATGCTCAGGACTGCAGTGCCTGAAGATATGGGTTCGATTCCCGGTAAGTCTTGGTTGTAATTGTTGATATTTATTGAAAGTGATTTATGAAGGCAGCCCATGTAGGAAAGCAACTGCTCTTTTATTCATTTTTACTCACTGTACTAAAATTTGAGTACTTTCCTTTTTTAAAAATGAAAATTATGTATTCGGAGTTATGATAAGCATCGAGTGTACTCAAAAATGAGTAAATTTTACTTAGTGTTGAGTACCTATTTTTAACTGTGTGTCATCATGATTAATGCATCTTTTCAAACGCTGGAAGAAAATGTCAAAATTATTTTGCACATCGAGCAATTGCAAACACAAAAGTGAGTGGTTGGTTCTTTGACGAAATAAACTCAAGATACTAAAACCGAACTTTGCAACAGGGGGAAGAAGAAACATCCCACAGCTCACGCATCATAATTTTTGGAATATGATATTTTTATAAAAATGTAAAATAGTTTCTTTTATTAAAAAGCCAACATGGAATGTACTTTATAATGTAACATTCAAGAGACTTTTGAATAATTTTGTGAATTTAAATACTCATTATATACTTGACAATACCCTAAGTACAAATTAGGGTCTGTTATATTCTACTACATTTTTTCAAGATTTGAGGAAATATACAGTTATGACGCAAAAATATTATTTCGATATTTTTGACAATCTGAGTGCATCTTCATAAATGAAAGAAAAATAAACGAAATTGAAATCTTTTGTCAATGCAAATTGAATTGTTATTCACGATACAAAATACATCTTAATTCGTGTAACATAAGCTACACCGAACTTCAAGTGACTTTTTATATTTAAATTCAGTCTATGAAAAGGACGACAGAGGAAAAAGGATATTGGAAATATAAACTATAATTGTTATTCTTTTTTATTTTGATCATTTTTTAAATGCAAGTTAATATTTTCCCTCTAGAACAGTTCATAAACGGTATGTGTATTTCAGATAAATAAAGCATAACTTTTCATTATTTTAAAATTTAAAAATCACTTTATTCTTCAAAATCCCACAAAATGTCGTTTAAGCACCTAAAATCTTGTTTAATCACACATATTGAAATCGTGATTTTATTCACACTGAACGGAATTAAGTTAAATAAAAATGAGAGAATTATTTTAAATTTAATATGTAGCTTCAGCAAAATAATATTCCACATTTATGGTATATATGTAATATTAGCGAATATATTAAATCTCTGTAATGGAAATGATTCCATTGAGATCAATGTTGCTTACATAACGATAATTGTCTTATCATTTATTTTATGGTATTCTTTAGAATTTCGTAAAAAAAGAATTTTTGAACTTATTGGTTTTATTAAAAACCATAATAAATATTTTGTGGTTCTGTCACGAAAAAAATACACAGTTAATGTCTTTATATTTGTATTTTACGGTTGTCCAATTTTACTTGCTTTTTTAGAGTCGTATGTATGTCGTGAAGATATTGGTCTATATTTGTATTATGCTTTTGGAATAGAAATTCAAACTGTAACACTTAGAGCTGTCATAATTTTTATTGGTTGTCTTGCGTATTACACAATTTATGTGCAATTCCCTTCGATAATAACAATGCATCTTTGTTTATTAATGTATCATTCTGGAAATATTCTAAATAAATGTCAAAGACAGCTAAAAGCCATGGAACTGGAAGGTATGTCTAGTCAAAAATTGAACAAATTAAAACAGTATTTCAAGGTAATTGAAACTGTGCGACTTTTGAAAAATGTCTTATCTGCTCCTTTGCTGTTAATGACTCTTATTAGCCTCGTTAATCTGTATACGACTTTGTTTTATTTCATAACAATGGAAAAAAAATTAGACGCGTCAGTAATAATAGAAATCAGCAGCAACGCTTTTACGGGATTCGCAATTCTTATTTTCCTGACAGTATTCAGTTCCAGGATTCCAGAATACATCTCGGAAATAAAAATTACAGCTGGAATTCTGATTCAGAGGTATAAATTGAAAACTGTTTACATGGATGAAACATTTTTCTATCTGGATAGGATCGAGAAAAGCGAGACTGTTTACTTAACAGCTGGTGGAGTTGTGCAATTTCAGCGAAGTTTCTTACTTTCTGCTTTTGGGTCTCTCGTTACTTATGGATTACTATTTATTAACATGAAATGAAACTGCATTTGTATATATTTATATTTACTAAGATTTCTCAGCTTTCATATATATATTGTCTATATTAATATGTGTAAAATATGTGCTTAATAACATAATATTGTAAAAAATAATTCCCCTATAAATGCTAATCTGATTCTTTTAGTTTTTGTTTAAGTTATCGTTAAAATGAATTGAAAAAGAAATATGTGAAATTAAAATTGTTTAGTAACTTCATTTTTCTAAACATGAGTATTTATATTTTACTATTACCTAAGTTAAATGTATTTAAAAGCACTTTTCTCTATAATGAATATGACTGTACATATTTTCTAGTAACGTGTATTTTTATTCGTTATCCCATTAATAAAATTAAAATGGGAATTTTATTGAGCCAATGAGATTCAGTTTAATACTTTCACAATAGCGATAAACTTCCATCTTGTGAAATGGTCTTTTTGGAAGAACAGTGAGCTCGAAAATGTAAAGATAAGAGTACATTAATATACTCGTTTTTCTTTGAGTACACCTGCATCGTAAATGAGCGACGTACTCAAATGTAAGTAATCATACTTTCTCAAAACTGAGCAGTGTGATTTAATATTGTAAGTTTAGCTTCTGTTCAAGCCATCTTAACAAAGCGACCTGACAAACTTAAAATAGTTGTGCAGAAGATGGATTTCCACATCATTTAATGTCGATTGCTTAAATGGAAACTGACTTATTACAGTTCAATATTATCTTACTTTCCATTTCTTTGGGACACGTTTTTAACATTTATTATGCTCAAAACTTCTTCACGTCGCCCTGGCATAACAACGGAAAATTCCCTGGATGGCGATGTCTGCCGATCTGGATTTAATTCCCAGTACGTCTTGGTTGTGATTGTCGAAATTTATTGAAAGGGATTTATGAAGACTGCCTATTTAAGCTAGTATCTACTATATCTATGCATTTTTGCTCATTGTTGAGTACGACTTTTTAAAAATTTAAACTTATGTGTTCGGAGCCATGATCAAATATACACAAAATGAGTATATTTTACTAATTGTTTAATACATAGTTTTAACAATATGTTAACCTAAATATAAATACTTTTTAAACGATATAATTTAGTTAGTTTAACGTTAATTTCTAAACTAATAATAACTTTTTCCTTACGCTTTTAATTTGCATATAAGAATAGAGGCAATTTTCCTGTACGGTATTTTATATAATATGGAGACTATATGAACTATCTACAAATATATATATTTTTAAATTCTCGGCGAAATTGAAGAGATTTTTGGAAATTTAACTGCTTGAATAATATTTTATTTTAAAAGCAGAATTTAACTTTTTTATCAGAAGACTCTTTTCTTTTAATGTACTTTTAATTACTTAAATTTAATATTACATGATACATAACGAAACAAATATATTTATAACAAAAATTTCATAGCAGTGTTTGATATGATAAATAAAGAAAAATGAATTTATGTTGCTATTGTTAAATATAATGTTCAATATAGATTAGAGGCCATGATAAATATTAAATTGGAAAAAAATAAAGAAAATGTCACTGAGCACTCTAAATTATTATAGGAACACTTTAATTTTACAATACAATTATAAAGCCATTAAAATTTGTATTAATTTCATTTCCATTTACGATTTAGATTGCTCAGATGAAAGGAATACATTTATATTGATTGCCAAATTTATGTTATAAAGTTTTCTGAGTTTTTAATTTTGGAATATTATAAGCTAAAACTGAAATCGAAGTTGTTTTGCGTCTTATATTTTCCAATTTTTGTCGCTGTATTGTTCTTGTAAGGAAACAGCGCACATCAAATATCATTACACTTTAAAAAACACTTCTACTTTTAATGGTCATGTCTAGCATAACAAAAAGTTCCCTTCATGTATTTTTATTGACAAAGACAATTTATATTACAATAAATTAGAGTTTTTTTCAATTAAGATAATATGTTTGCAAAGTTTTTTTATTGACTACTTAGATTCTTCATAATATCCTATCATGTTTAATTTGTAGTTTAATTTAGTTAATGGAACTTTACATGTACGATGATTTCTGATTGTGTGTATGATTTCGACATAATGAAATTCTTCGAAATACAAGGAACATGATTTTTATCGATTGGTTAAAGCTAACATGATGCTGTAGGATTGGAAATACATTGGAAATAATGACCGTGGAACATAAGAAATAACCGTGGAACACATTGGAAATAACCGTGACGTATGCATCTCTTCCATTCTCTATGATTCCCAACTAAAATAGAATCCCTCTTCGAAATGCAAAAAAGCACAGACATGCCAGATTAGCAGCTATATTCTATCACAAGTAACTATACAATTCAATTAAACTTGAAAATAATATTTAACCAAGATCGCAGAACAAGCGTCCACAAATCGTAGGTACGGCTTCAGAGGTCAGAGTGGAATGAACGTCCATCCCACTCCTATAACAACGATAAGCTCGGTGTTACATAGCCGTTTTTTTTTGTCGTCAAATTTTTTGCAAATTTTTCAAAAATTTTTTGACGCTGCAAAAATTTTGCAGCGTCAAAAGCAAGGAGAGTGGAATAGAGACGTCCCAGACACCATAAATGAACAGCACCGAAATGGGCAAGTTGCATTCAAGGAGGACTTTCGATCAAGAATGTCTACGAAGAGGTCTCTATGAATTATAGCTATAAACCACAATTCAATATGTCAAGCTATTAGTTGTTGCATATGAACATATTTAAATGCATCAACATTAACATTTAAACTACTCTTTATGATTTCGTCGCCAATAGCCCTCTGTGCAGCTCTAGTGTGACAAAAATTAACCAAAACTTCTTTATGGTTAAAGAATTAACCGTTTGACGCTCCTGATATTACATCCAGAAATCTCCAGTTTTTCCATCAATGCATCCAGTTTTTGAACTTATAAAAAAACTCTCTTTCACAAGGGTTTTAGAATCTATTTTGTTTAGATATAACTTAAAAGCTATTTCTTTACAATGAATGAACATTTCGGTAAAAATATCAAAGTGCACGCCTAGAAAAAAATATTTAGATTTTCTGACTTTACAATTGATAAAACAGCGTGATCTTCAGAATGTGTTAAATGATTAGAACTTTTAGACAACACACACCCCATTTTATGGACTCATTAAAGTTCGAGTCTCATTAGAGACGCGTTTGTTCATGGTCATTGGGCATATATACGAAATCTTTAAACGTATGATTACTTAGCAAAGTTAAATAGTTTAAAACAACTAAATGCTGTGTTATCAACTTATTGTTCGATTTTGTTGATGAATTCTCGTTTATATTATCAATCATAACTCATTATAAGCTAAAAAAAATAGTTAAAAATAAGTTCCATTTAAAGTTACTGGAACAACAAACTGAATAGCAAAATGCAGATAAAACATATAAAAACTTTAATATTTGCAGATATTCCTCTGCGCATGATGTTAACACTCAATAACGTGAAATTTAGTAGAAATTTAAGAATTCTATTAAAATATGCACTTTTGCTTCACATATTAATATTTCACGTTTGTCAAATTTACATTATATCAGTCAGCGCACCATATATTATTAACAGAATCGACTTTAAAGTAAATATGGCTTATCTATTTATTCTTGTTTTATCCTACCTTCTATGGCATTCAATAGCATTTACTAAGGAAAAACTGCAAAATCTGGTAAACTCAATTAAGTGTCATCGGCATATTTTAAAGAATATGTTTCAAAAGAAAAATGCAGTTAGTATTTTGATAGTTTGCGTTTATTGTTATCCATTTATAGTTGCTGCTTTTGCTTCCTATATTGCATACATCTATGACAATAAATATGCATGGTTTTCATTTGGAATTGAAGTAGAGGATATAAAACATAGAGCTGTTGTAAATTTTATTGGTAGTCTAGCCTACTACACAGTTTACATGCAATATCCATCTATTATAGCGTTATATGTTTGTTTGTTGTTATATAACTGTGGTAATATCCTCACTGATTACAACACGCAACTGAAAACTACGAAATTGAACGCTGGGCTAAGACATAGCGTAGATATGACGAGTGAATATTTCAAAATATTGGAAACTTTGCGAAAATTAAGAGACGTTTTATCTTTTCCTTTATGTGTGATTACAATGTGCAGTTATTTCAATTTGTATACCGCTCTCGATTATTACTTGAGCATAGCAGGAGTCAAAAATGCGGATATATTAGAGAAATCCAGTAATGCCTTTATAGGTTGTGTAACTGTAATTGTAGTGACAGTGTTTAGTTCCAGAATCCCTGAATATCAATCAGAAGTGAAAGTAACAGCTGGGACGTTGATACAAAGATACAAACTGGGAACTATTTATGTAAGTAATGTTTTACTTGATCTGGACAGAATTGAGAAGAGCGAGACAATTTATTTATCTGCTTGTGGATTGTTCGTTTTTAAAAGAAGTTTCTTGCTTTCTTCTTTTGGAGCACTTTTAACTTATGGATTACTCATTGTTAATGTTAAATAAGATTTTTAATTTTTGTTATATTTGTATTTTTGAACAGTTCGTAATGAATATTGTTAAATTGTAGATAAAAGACATCGTTAAACTGTACGTTATGGATATTTCTAAACTGTATGTAATCGAAAATCGGCAATGTACACTGTTAGAAATTTTAGTTCAACGTTGCACCATATCTTGGTGCAACATAGAGATCTGCAACAAATTACACCATTTTATGGTGGAATCTAGGTTGAATATAAAATCTTTTATCGGAAAAAAGCGGACGTTTAACCGATAATTGGTTCAACCTCTTCAACTGCATCCGAAATTTTCGCTAACGCTACATTAACAAGCCGAGGAATCCCTTCCAAGAAAGACAACGATGAACAAGGGCCTGCGTGATTTAGTGGATAAAAGCGTTCAGCTATTGAATGTGAGGATTCTTAGTTCGTGCCCGATCGGTGGACATGACAAACAAAAGTAAAAAAGTTGTGATATAGGGTTGCCAGCTTCGATACAAAAGTACTACTACTAAAATACTAAGAAAACTCGAATTTTGAGTTTTATGCAACGTTATGAGTTTTGGTGCAAAGTTTCACCACTAAATGGTATCCGTGGTAGCCACCAAAAAATGATGAAACTAAGCACAAGGAAGTTGGTCACAACTAAGTGGGTACCAAATTTTGTTGCAAGATCGTAATATTTTTCAACAGTGTGCGTGGAGACATTTCATCTTTGGAGAATTTTCACGGGGACTCTTCATCTGACTCAGTGGAAGCTCATTGCGTTAAATTCAACTACTTTCTTTGGACATTTCTTCTTCTATTCTAACAGAAATATGTCGTTTTTGAAAAGGAAAACATTGCATGCTTGAAGAGTGCCTTTTAATTCAGTCCTTCGATATTTTGCAATACAAAAGCAAAAACTCTGTATATTACTTATAGCGTTTCCTTCATGTATACACATTTTCTGGAAATTATTATCTTAAAGTATCGCTATGCATTATTGACGTAAATAATTTAAGATTAATAAATTATAAATAATATTTTACTATTTCTATTTAATATTCTCAATTGCATAAAAGTTTGATTTTTAACTCCAAAAAAGGTATTTTGGAGGGAGGGGAAGAATTATATCTCTAAGTGTGTGTGGTGTGGGGGGGGGGGGGATAAGGTAGCCTAAAGAAATCCGTTGTTCAGTCACTCACTCATCCCCACGCTCATAAAAATTTTATACTTACGTGTCTGGGAAGAATACATATATCTTTTTTGAAAATTGTATTTGAATGCTTCGATTTGTAATAATAATTATTATTCTGAATGGTATTGAAATCTTGTTCATAAAGTTTTATAAAACAAGTAAATTATACTTTTTTCTGATGAAACGTCTGTTGACTCTGATGCAACTTTATTTAATTATTTACGTTTATTTTCGTTTAAAATAGAATAATGCATCTTAAAAATAGTAGAAGTATAATGTTATTATGTACAGCCAGTGCTTTTATTTATAACTAGCAAAAATACCCGTTCTTCGCACGACAAATGACAGAAAATATATACATTTCGTCTTCTCATTGTAGCAAAAAGCCCAATGTGCGGATATTTTCAGTTATTATTAAATCAAACAAAACTTATGAAATTCTTTAAAATCGCAAACGATATTGTCATCCATGTTAAGTGAATGACGTGCATTAAAATAGCTATACTAAACGAATGAAACATCGTACAAACTTAAAAATTATCACAAAAAATTTCTAATTTTTCAATTAACGTTCTCTGTAAATTTCATAAAGCTACGTTGTGTAATTATGGAGAATTTCGTGTAAATATTGGCATTCTAATCGATTCATAATTTTTTATATTATATTTTCGCTTTTCTTCGTTGATTTTAACTGATTTTACTGTTGCCACTTCGTGAAACTTTGCTGAAGTACGCTAAAAAATGTCATAACATTCGAATGAAATATCGTAGAGACTCGAAAATAATCACGTTAAAATTTTTATTTTTTGAACTAATTATTCTGTGAATTTCAAATATCTACGTTGTGTAGTTACGGAGCTTATTTTGTACTGACAAACAAACAAACAGAGATCCGGACACATTTTGAAGATTTCAGCTTTATATATATGATTTTTGTTAACAGAAATATTATATATTTTATATAAAAAAAAACGTTGTAATATATCTAATTGAAGATGAATAGAAGAAAATGCTATTTTTTGTTTATTAAAGCTTTTCTTCAATAGAAACATTATATTTTATTGTAAGATGACTATTTGGAAGAAAAATATAATAGTAGCTGTACATATGTACAATGTATTTCATGTAGCTGTACTAATGTATTTCATATGCTAGATTGTACTATTGAAGGAATAAAAACTTGGGTAAAAATTTACTGTACGGTCACCCTTGGCGACTTTTTCAAAATCTCGCCAAAAGTCACCATTTTGGTGACTTTTTGCACGAGCGAGATCTAAAGAAAACAGCGTGGGATTGCCATTTAAAAAAAATTATCGCCAAATGGGGAAAAAATCGCGAAAAGGGTGACCGTACAGTAAAACTGACCCAAAACTTGCTTTGATATAACATTTGTAGAAATATTTGTTTCGTTTCCAGGCCAAAAGATGGCAGCACGCTTTATTAGAATACTAAAAACATATTTAAAAGCTCCCAGTTACAACTTAAACACTAAATAAATGCTATAAAATATTACAATTATAATGAAAATTAAATAATATAAAAATGATTTTCCATTACGTAAAATAACAACATTATTGCAGTAGTTTCGGAACCAAAAATGTAAATTACCAACTGAAATCGAGGAGTTTTAGCAATCATCTATTAAAACGCTACATATTAAGATCAATGAGATATTTAAATTTAATTTATTTTTATCATAACGAATTAAAATTTATTCAATAATAGTTTGTGGTTTAAGTAAAAATAGTTGCCCAACACAAGATTTTAGATTTTGTTTAATTAATAAAAGAACAGTGATGAGCAGTGTGTTTAAATACAGTCAGATTAAAACGAAGAAAAATTAATTTTCATTTATAATCTTCAATTAAGTAAATTAGTAAAACATCTTATTTTAGTTTTAAAATACACTAACGAATTTAGGTGCAGCCCGGCTGTACTTGCTGTAGTGGGCGAGCCGCCAGTCAGTGGTAATTTCTATTCTTTCTGAAATTTCTACGGTAGTAAACAAAATCTCTGATAAATAGCAAGCATGTTACCGTAATGCACAATTCAGGAGGAAGAAAAAAAACTCAATTCAATCAAAATTGCAGCTAAAAAGCGAAATTCGAAATCGGCTGCATCGTTGCCATGGCAACCTCTACGTAGTATGGAGATTCCCCCCGTACTAATGCACTGCATTTGTGAGAAGGTACAGCCGAAATGAATTTTCTTGTTTTAGCTGCACTTCAGGTTCGATATGCTGATTGGCTCGTGGGATGAAACTAGAACTTACGAGAATATCTTCAAACGGAAATGGTTTTCGTGATACATTTACTGTGTGCTGTTATTTCAGGACATGGTCCTGCTATTGTTTCGTTATGTAAGTTAATATTAAAATTAACCGATTCGCATGTTTAAAGAAAGCAGGATTGCTTTAATTTTTTGTTATGTAAGTTAATATTAAAATTAACCGATTCGCATGTTTAAAAGAAAGCAGGATTGCTTTAATTTTCAAACAATAAGTGTTTTCTATTTTTTTCGTATGTTAACATTTCGTAAAAATTGAAAGGAAACTTTGCTTTGAGTAGTGAATAATAAATAATTTCCGTTCATGTATGGTTTTTGAAAAATAGGGGGGGGGGGGGGATTCACACGATTTCGGCTGCACTAATATTTTCGACCACGGGCCGCCACTGGAACAACACTTTTTGTTACAATGTCTTATTTTTCATTGTTCTTGCTTGACCACAATCCTTTTGTAAGCAGGGTCTTATCAAGTAAAATGTCAATAATATTTGTCCAATATAAATTTAGCATTTAATGTTTTATTAGCTTTTTAAATAAATACTTTAAACTAACGTATAGTATTTTAAACTGTACTTAAATTTTTATTTTAGATGCAAAATTGAACCGCCCTAATTGTTTAAAGCTATAATATTGTCTTGGATAAAATAACTATTATCAGATTCGAATTTATACATTTGAGACCCTAGGCGCAACGTTAACTTAAAGTCCTTCAAGTAATCGGAAAATTCATGATAAAAAAGGGGGGGGGGGAGATTACACTGTCTTCCCCATTATTATATTTTTTGTGTGGAAAATATTGATTAAATTAAAAATATTTAAATTTAAAAGTAAAATAAAACCAGCTGATCAAATGCATTTCTGGAGTAAGAAAAATTATTTCTTAGTTTTCAGGCATTGCTCTAGTGCAAGTACGGAGGCTTCGGAAAGTGTTCACTGGCTTCAATGCTGTGTAATAAGTAACTAATGTTCTTTGTGAATAATAATATTTTTTAATATTTTTATATATTTTTAAATGTAGGCTCTTAACAGAGTGAGGATCAATCTTGCGCTTAATTGTAAATATGGTCCAGTTACAGTATATAGTTATACATAATCTAAAATTTTCTATTATTTGTTTCGAATTGTATTATTTATATTAACCACATGATGGATACGGACTTGTATATCTATTCGCTTACCTCCAGTTTCCCAGGATAATAAAATATTTTTAAAATGTAAAGCATTTGGAAATCTTTTGTAATCTTTCTCAAATGAAATAAGTTAAAAAAAATTATAGAAGGTTTAAAAAAACAAACAAATTGGTTTAAAAGAAAAAATTAAACTCTTCTTCCGTGAAAACAAGCCTACATATTCGATATGTTTCTTATCCATGAGAGAGTTAAATACCTAAACTAAAAACGTGGTTTTATACGATATAAAATAAATTAAAGGGACTTATTGGAGGTACACATTTAAAACCCCCTGATTGATACAAACGTGTATATCCGTACGAATATCTCCAGTTTTTCCAGTTTTACACATAATGTAAAAGTTGATAAAACTATCTTATTGGAATAATTTTCGAATTTAAAGCATAGGAAGACTATTGAAAACCTTCACTACTGATATAATCAAAAAAAATATTTTTGTAAAAAAGGGAATTTGTTGGAAATATAAAATAAATTTTCCTGCAGTAAAAAACAATCCTATATTATCGAAATTTTGCTTATCCGTTAAATGGTTAGTGTTAATTATTGCCGTAAGTATAAATTAAAACTGATATTTAACCAACTTTTAATCTTTGCTTTGCTTTGTGTGAGAGAGCTTTCTGAATATAATCCATATATTATATTTTCAAAAGAAAATAAATAATTTTCCAGTTTATTTGTCTTGTCAAGGAATTAAAAAAATAACTGATAGTTAAAAAGTTATGAACTCAATTTTTTAATTGCAACTAATTATTAAATTTCGCTTAAATAATTCTTCTATGTATTATTATTAAATTGTAAATCGTTTGTTTAAAACGATGTAAATTTTGTAAAATTCACTTAGAAAAATATACGTCGTTATTAATCAATTCGTGTTCAAGGGCAAATAGAGAGTTCATTTGAAAAAAATAATGAACATGTAAAGTTCTACACGCTATTTTTACATTATTTTATGATTACCACAAAAATATCATATTTTATACATTAAATACTAAATATACAATGAGAAAATATAACATGCAAAATTTCCGTTCATCCCTTTAAAAGCGAAATACGTTTTTTTGGTACCTAGTCATTCAGTATTGTGATCCATAAAATATTGCGTGTTATTATAATTTTATATTAAATTACTTTTATTTATTTCATTAGTTTAAAATTAAACATACTAAATATGTATAAACTCATGCGACTTCAAACACATTTCTGCAAGAACGAAAAATATGTCATTATTTCTATTCAATAGCAAAACTGGAGCATTTTACTGAATGTACATAATTTATTTACAGACCAAATAAAAATTTAAAGAGCTGTAAATTTTGTAAAACTCATTCTGGAAAATAAAAACCGTTATCCAATTTGTGTTCTAAAGCAAATGGAGAGTTCATTTGAAAAAAAATAAAATAACGAACATGTAAAGTTCAACACGCTATTTTTACATTATTTCATGATTACCGCAAACATATATTTTTTAAACATTTAATGCTAAATATACAATGAGAAAATATAATATGCAAAATGTTCGTTAATCGCTTTTGATGAATAATAAGTTTCTTGTATCTATCCATTCACAGTTGTGATCACTAAAATGTTGCGTGTTATTACAATTATATATTAAATAATTTTGATTTATTCCATTAGTTTACAATGAAATAAATATATTAGATATGTATAAACCTTTGGGACTTTTATAATCCGTAGGCAGAACACGAATACACTGAAAATCGACTGGCCAGCATTAGTTGATGATAAGGAAAATTCTTAAATGATATTTCACTTAAAAATATTCATGATAGCGAAACTGTATAAGACTAGTTAAACGTGCATCATTTCCTTATACAGAATGATTTTTGGAATAAAGAAACTTTTGCTCAAAAATTTGCAATCATCATTATTCTATCAATCGAGTCACCGGGGCCAATAAGGTGTTTCAGAAACTATGTTTCAATTTTAGATTCTATGCTTTGAAAATGTATCAATTGTCAGTTACGATAGCTTAAAATGAAATAAACTTCTACAAAAGTTATTAAAATTGTGAAAATTAAAAAAAAAAGCAAAATGAGTAAATTTATTTCAAAATTACTTTATTTAACTTTCTATATTTTAGGAATGTATGATATATTAGTGTACTTGCTGTATTATAGAGATGCATTTATGTTGAAAATAGTTTCTGTAAGCTTAATTCTTCTATCTCTCTTTTTATATTACTTGTCACGAATCAGGAAAGACAGCGTATCAAAATTAGACCACGGTTTAGAATTTTACTTCCACACCAAGAGAAAAACGTTAAAATTAAAAAAAATTCTTTGGAAATTGTTAATTTTCTACCTTCTTCTGTTGCCAATCTGTTCAGCAATACTTCTCACTTACAGAGATTACATTGACAATCTCTCGCTGAACAGTTATAGTCCGGAGTTTGAAGATATCCGATTAACGTTGACTAGGGATTTTATATGTTACTGTAGCTCAAATACTGTTGGGTTATCATATCCTTGTTATGCATCATTCTGTATGTGCAAGACAATTAACAAGTGTGGTACTGCCCTGTCGTCATCTGTAAACACTTTTAAATCTGTACGACGATGCACCAACCCTGCTGAAGCAATTATCGCGACGAAAAACTACTTTTCAATGGTCAAAATCGTACGTAAAACGCGTGATGCACTATCTTTACCTTTACTAATAACGATTCTGTGTTTTGCACTTAATTTGTTTGATATTTTATCAATGTGGTTTTTGTTTAGGGGTTATGGTAAAGATAAGTATGCTACAACATTGGATTACTTAACTTTATCCACTGTTTGTGTCGCACTACTGGGAATCGCCGTGTACAGTGGAAGAGTTGCCAAGTACATGCTGGAAATAAGGTGGATTGTTGGATTGAAGATTGACGAATATGAACATTCCGCAACGGTGGATAAACGAGTCGTGATTCTGATGAAAAGAATCGAAAGCAAGAACATCATCTTCATGTCTGCCGGAGGTTTGATTGACATCGATTTAAAATTTGTTATTTCGATAACAGGTGCAATTCTTACTTATGGATTGTTAATTTTAAATTTAGGGGCTTAATAGTAAAATTAAATCCCACCGCTGTAAGAAAGGTCCAACTTTGAAAAAAAAAAATGTAAATTGTCATTGACTGATAAAAAACTTTACTGATATTACAAGTTTATTTATTAAAACTTTTTGTACAAAACCTTGAGTTGGCGGGAAGTTTTGAAAAACTTATAAACTTTAGATATTTTAAAGAATTTTTTATGCAATTTTAGTTTAAAATTCAAACGTTTAAATTTTTTTTCAAGGACTCAAGTAAAGCAATAATATGCTTACACTGAAAAATAGGTACTAAATAATAAGTATTACATTGTTAAAAATTGGTACCAAAAAATAAGTAAAATGCACTCATTTTTGATTAAATTCGATGCTTATGATAGCTCCGAATACATAAGTTTCATTTTTGAAAAAGACATGTACTCAAAAATGAGTAAAATGAATAAAAATAGCAGTTGCTTGCTTATATAAGCTGCTTTCATAAACCTCTTCCAATAAATTTCAACAATTACAACGACTTACTGGGAATCGAACCCAATTCGTCTTCCTGATGTCGTCCGCAGTGAAGAGTCCAGGGCCTTATCCGTTGTACTACCAGAAGTTATAAACAGAAGTAATGTTAAAGAGGCGTAGCAAAAGAATTGGAAGTAAGATAATTGTGTAGTAATAAGTGTTTCCATTTAAGCATTCGACATCAAATATGTGGAAAACCATCTTACGAACAACTATTTTAAGTTTTCCAGGTGCCTTTGTTAAGATGTGCAAATCTACACTGTTAAAAATTCGTACTTAAAAATAAGTAAAATGTACTCCGTTTTGATTACATTCGATTCTTATTATAGCTCCGAATACAAAAGTTTCATTTTTCGTCCGCACCAAATTCCAGTGCCATATTCGTTGTACTACGAGAGCTATGTGAAGAAATTATAAGCAGAATTATTGTTAAAAAGGCGTGGCAAAAGAATGGGAAGTAAGGTAACTGAGTCGTAATAACTCAGTGTCCATTTAAACAATCCACATCAAATAACGTGGAAAACCATCTTTTGGTCAATATTTTAAATTTGCCAGGTTGCTTTGTTAAAATGGCTTGAACAGAATTTCATTTCGAGAAGTTAGTTATATTAAACCATACTGCTCATTTTTGCGGAAGTACGATTACTTAAATTTGAGTACGTTATTGCTCATTTACGATACAGTTGTACTTAAAAAACGAGTACGTCCATGTACTCATTTTAAGCACATTTTTGTTTACAGTGCAGATATAATTTGAACATTTCAAAAGGAAAAGAATAAAGAATTTCGCAATTAGGAATATATTTTCAAACGTTTTATAGTTATTGTATTTGTATCTTTAATTGCTGTTATTTCAGATGCAATTGCGTGTTTTCATCTAGTTAAATATGTTTTCAAATTTCTAGCTTAAAAATATTAATTTAATACATATTTGCAAAAAGTATCATTTTATTCCTGTAGAAAATTCGGCGGAATTTCTGCGCACGCACCCATCAAGTAATTAATTTCATGTTTACTTCTGTTATGGTCAATGCCGTCACACAAAAATTTTTTTTTTGGGGGGGTGGGGTCTTCTTTTGGGGGTTCCAACTTAACGATTCGAAAATCCCAACTTAACGATAAAATCCCAACCCAACAGTGCTGAAAATTCCCATTTACAACTTATCGACATTTTTGATCTTTTTTTTTAATATATTTGGTAATATTAAACAGCTCTCTCACAAGCATTGATTTGTTGCACCCGTATTCCATGTCTGTTCTGAGGTCTAATTTTAAAGTAATCATACAAGTTGGGCAATTTATAATCTTTCCAAGTTTTCATTTGCTAATAATATTAATTTTCTTCCGGCATAAATTTTCCCAACTTGTGGACTTTTAGAGGTTGGAATTCCCAACTTTCAGGGTTTCCAGATTATTGCCCCCCCCCCCCCCCCCCCGAGCCTGGTTATGGTTCATTTCGCTCCCTACATGCCCCTATTTCTTGGCATTAAAGGCGTTACACCTCAAAATTCGATAACGTCTGAATTTGTAACCAAATCCCTTATTTTTAAATTCTTCGTAGTTTCACAAGTTTGGAGAGACGACATTTGGTATACTTGTAAAATCATTAAAACTTTCTTCACCAATTGCAAAATAAGTTGGTTTTCTTAAATTGTAGAATCTTACAACAAAACAGGTATAACGAATTTCTCAGTGGTGTTTAAATTATAAAAGTGTTATCTTAAATAAATTAAAAAGGGAAAAATAAAATAAGTATAAAATTGATATTAAATAATTAAATTTTTTCAACTTGGTTGTAAAACTAAAAATTATTTTTTATATTTTAGCGCATTTTCCTTAAAAAAAAAAAAAAAAAGGTGTTTTTATTTTTCCTTTTTTATTTTTTAATTTTTGTCTATAGAGAGATATAACAATTTATAAATTTTTATAACAATTTAAATTTAAAGAATACTCAATTGGTAATAGTCAGTTAAAACCGAACTGTTTAAATCAATTTTAAACATTTTGCAGACGACAACAGTACTCTTTTTGCAAATTACTTTTGTTGCAACAATGTATGAAAATATTATTGTTAATAATAGAACTATATACGAACGTACTATTTCATTATTTCAATCTCGTTCATTTCAACGCCATCTATAAAATCGTGTGTTTCACATCTGTAGCTGCTTTTAGAAGCATTAAATCAGTATTTTTACCTTAGGTGTGTCTGTATAGTGAATTAAAAAGCTCTTATTATTTCAAATTGACATGCCTCTTCATTTCAACTTGAATATTACGACCAAATATTTTATTATAGGACTGTAAAAGTGTTCGGTCGGTCATGTAGCTGTGTGCTTGTGAAGATCTCACTGATAAAATGAACTCTCTAAACTGCAATAAAGTGGAATCTTTCAAGTTCTTGGTAAGTGACAGTTTAATTTATTTATTTTCCTGAATATAAGTTTACTAAAATAATTAATATCGTTAAAGGATTTGATAATAATCATACAACAAACAAGTGATGAGTAGAATTTCAAATCTTGTCTAAGATATATCCAAACGGTAATAATATTTGTACATATTTGTTTTAAAAATATAAACGGAATTTCTGTAAAATAAAGATAAATAACTGAAGGTATCCTATTGATTTTGAATTGAAAGTATTAGTGGTCGTTTCAAAACTATTTGCAAACTGCATCATTAAGCAATCATGTCTTTTTTTTAAAGATTAACTATTAAACAAAAATTATACTCTTTTGGTATTATTAAATATATTTCATAAAATTGCTGCAGTTTTTAGTAAAATTGTTACACGTATATGTGCTAATCATTTGCCAGAGATAAAGTTTTTAATTAAAAAATGCTATTTTTTTTAATAATTAGTATTTTCTTTATTTTGTAATAGAATAAGTGGTTATCTGATTAAAACATAAGTTTATTTAAATCAGAAGATAACATAACCACATATAAATTTGTTTTATTGGGAAAAAATCGACTTTATGTAAATGCATGGTTTTTGGTAAAGGATGTACCGACACGTCCGTTACCAATGTTTACCCAATTTTTTTTATATATAGAATTTCTTTTAAAATACAATGTTACTTAAGTCAAACAAAAAGTAAACACAATGTTTGAAGTTTTTAAGTTAAAAAACAAAGTAGTGGCATCAATATAAGCAAAAAATAGTAACGGACGTACTAATAAAAGTTAGAAAAAAAAATCACAAGCATTTTTAAATATACTAAACAACACCGTTATAAATTTCCGTTCAACGATGTACCATATCTTGGTGCGAAACAGGGGTCTACACCATATTATGGTGGAATCTAGGTTGAACAAAAAATCCTTTATAAAAAAAGCGGATGTTTCACCATCCATTGATAATTGGTTCAACCTCTTTAACTGCATCCGAAATTTTCGCTGTCGCTACATCAACAAGTACCTCAAAATAAGACAACGACGGTCATGGGTCTCCGCGGCTCAGTGGATAAAGGCGTTCAGCTATGAATCAGAGGATTCCTAGTTCGAGCCCGATCGGTGACAAGTTGTCATTTGCGATCGGAGGGTTACCAGCTTCGCAAAACTACTAATACTACTAATCCGGCTGTTATATATCCGGAAATATCGATTAACCGGACTATTTTTCAAACAATTTCTCTGATTTCAAAATATTTTCATTGTTGAATAAAGATTGAACAACAAAGACATTTCGTTCACCCGGCATTTATTACCATGGATAGGGAATGTTTTATATAAGACACTATAGTTTTGTTTATCCGGCATTTATTAAACCGGATCCGGGACGTACAAAAATGTGAGCAACAACTTGAAATTCTTGGTGAATAATAGCAGGGGGCGAAGTCTTCTACTAAACTAAAAAGGAAAAAAAAATCTCTTTTTTTTAAAAAAGGACTTTAAGAAAAATACGCTAAAAAGTAAAAAAATATTTTTTAATTTTACGAACAAATTGAAAAATTGAATTATTTAATATAAATTTTATTACAATGTTTTGAAGTTGGGTGCCAATTTACAAAAACCATACCTAATTTTTGACGCCGATTTCAAAACGTTGTAATAAGCATAAAATTTATATGAAATAATTTAATTTTTCAATACTTTAATTTCAGGAAATAATTTAATTTTTTCAACTTGTCCTTAAAATGAATACCTTTTTTTTTTTAAACATTTTAGCGCATTTTTTTTAAGTCGTTTTTTTTTTTAAATAATAATAATATTTTTTTTTCTATTTAACACGATTGAAATTGAAACTCTTACAAGATAATATTATTTCATTTGAGAAAATGCTATGACGTAAATTTGCAATTATTATTTACTAATAATGTTAGAGAATTAATAAGTATTTTGTTAACCTAATCATGTCGTTTGAAATAATACGCTGAGAAAGCAATGGAAAAAATTGAAGCAACGATATGATCTGGTTTTATAGTTTCAATATGGCTGACGCGTAAGCTTAATACAATCAAGGAAACATTTATTACAGTTAAAAAATAATTTGGATTAAAACTGGTATTTAAATAATCTGATTTGAAATTAGTAAAGAGAAAAAAATAGTTTAAACCCAGATCTTCAGATTTAAATAACCAAGATTAGAAACTTTCTAACAGCTTTTGTTTTATTCCAATTTAATTAATTCAACCATTTCATCGGAAAATACATTGTTATATATTATTTTCTGTCTATATATATAATAATGCTCTTGCCCTGAAGTAACAAAATAAATTGTATTGTTGTAAGTGCCAAACGCTGTAACAGTGTTTTAGAATATTCTTTTGCAACAATACATTTATATCAAAATAAAGTAAGTGTTGAAAAATCGTTCATTTCGTCTCCATTTTGAAGATTTAATCGACGCAAGATGAAAGTTGGAATCAAAATTTTTTTCACCTGTAGGCCATTGTGTGAAGATATCGAATGACTCAATTCATTTTTATTAGTAAGTAAGACTAATTATTGTTCTTTGAAAAATACTGACTTTTGTCTAAAATATATATTGGAAAAATAGCAGAATGTTAAAAGCTTTTCTTGATTTATTTTGTTAATTTGGCAATTATGTACGTGTTTATCTAATTAAAATACTTAACTAAATTTTTTTAATGTACTGTTTTCAGTAAAAATTATTTGGATATATATTTATAAAAACTTTTTTATATAGACGTTTTCCCTTGAAAATGATTTTCCGTGTGGCCGGGAGGAGTTGCATCTGCAAACGTTGCAACAGCATTTGGGGTTGTATAGTAAAGTGGAGTGAATAATTTGTAGAGTTTGTCCATATCCGTTATTGCTCGGTGAGGGAAAATTACTTTAATGCAATACAATAACTAATATATAAAAATTATCTTTAAATTCAATTTTTTCATACTGCCCCAAGGTCTTTAAAAATATGAAACATATAAAAATTGTCAATTGCAAAAATAAATATTACATGTAAAGAAAAACATTAACATTTTTATTTAAGAAGTTATAAAATATAAATATAGTAATACAATAATCAGTAATAAAATTTAAAAATATATATAATCATATATTTGTAAAGTAATAATATTATATTAAGATAGTCTATATTGCATTTTAACGTTAAAAACTAGTACGTTAACGGGGGTTACTTTATTCTTTGCAAGGTAACTTTACACCACCTGTTGAAACAAGTTTCACATTTGAAAAAAGGGGGACATTCAGTGAAAGAAGTCAATAATATTATTTTCCTCTGAGGATTGGCAACCCTGCTGTCCAGTGGTATGTGCGTTTATTTACTCACTTTCTGTGAGGGAAAGTCTTTTAGGGAATAGAATTTTTGATTTTCATCTCCCAATTCAGGTTACAAATCATCTAGCTCACTAATGAATGTAAAGAAAAGTTTAGAATTGAGTAAGTTGTATTTATCTAATTACACAATAAGTTATTTTTCATTTACTTAAAACTTTTTATTTAATTTTTATATATTAAGAAGACATGAGTGTGTTCAGATTCTTGGTTGAATTAACGTCACTAGAACGACAGAATATGAAAAGAAAGTTTTAAAAAAAATCTTTTTTCAATTGGACTACAATTTTATTAAAGAAGTTTTTAAATTCATTCATTGGAAAAATACGAAAAATTTAATAATATAATTAATACATATGCCTATCAAAGACTATAATTTTTTTTACGGGTTAGTAGTAGACATTAAATGAAAGACATCCGAACCGGACTTCTGAGCATATCATTTTTCTATCTAATTTTAAGATTTATAGGGAGGTACTGAAACAGAAAGAAAGGTATGTACTATTTAACATGAAACAGGTTTCTTTGTATTGGCGCATTTTAAATATATGTTACGGTGAATTTTGATATAATGAAAATTCCCACCCTCCATTTATATTCACTTCAATATATTATATAAAAAAATTATATATAGAATATATATTTTTGCAGATGAATTTTGGGAGCATAATTTACCAATTTTTGTCGTGTTAATTTTTTTTATTTCCACGTTTAAAAGGTTTATATGTGAATAAGTTCAATTATATATATATATATATATATATATATATATATATATATATATATATATATATATATATATATATATATATATATATATATATATATATATATATATATATATATATATATATATATATATATATATATATATATATATATATATATATACAAACACACATACTGTATTCAAAAGACTGTTTTCTTTCAAAATATATGCCGATAAAAATATATTTTGTTTTTTCATTTTTAACGTTAATTGAAGCTAGCATAAAATTGATGAGGGAATTTTTACAGGTGTTTTGGAATTATTGGTCATGCTGTTTAATGCTGCTTACTGTATTAAAATGTTCTTCCCTCATTTGATTTCAAAAGCAAATGAGATTTTTACAAATATTTATATTACTATATATATTTCGATAAATACTAAAATTGTATTATACTATAATAATGCTTTTTATGTCATTTTGAGGAAAAAAATTCTAAAGCAATTAATATCATATAGCTAAATAATCGGTATTTCAATATTTACTTTCAATCTGGGAACATATCAGTAAACATGTATTACTTGCCAGCATTACGAAAATCAAATACGTATAATTCATTTTCTCAAAACTTTTGAATGAATTGCTATATATAACACTAAAAAAGTCGATTGTCTATTGTAAAATTAGAAAAAAAAAAAAAATATTTTAACATTTATTTTATTTTCACAGAATGTTTAATTACTGAATTTGCTTTTTATGCACTATCACATCGATTTAATAGACACATAGCATTTTCGTAGAGGAGTCGGCAGTCGATAGGGAGCCTTTGCACTTGAAAACGTGGCATCGGTATTTGGGGTGGGATAGTTGACTGCCGGCATGGAGGGTTGGAGACCTAGGAAAAAGTTATTTTTGTACTTACATAGTGGATATTCGACCGTCGACTTTAAGGTGTTGCACGTGTTAACGTAATAACGAAATTTTCAATCAGATAGTCGGAATGGAGGAATGGAGGATTAGGGAAATGTTTTTTTCGTAGGTCACTGAGAAGTCGGCAGTCGACTGGGAGCCTTTGCACGTGAAAACGTGGCATCGGTATTTGGGGTGGGATAGTTGACTGCCGGCATGGAGGGTTGGAGACCTAGGAAAAAGTTATTTTTGTACTTACATAGTGGATATTCGACCGTCGAATTTAAGGTGTTGCACGTGTTAACGTAATAACGAAATTTTCAATCAGGTAGTCGGAATGGAGGGTTGGAGGATTAGGGAAATGGTTTTTTCGTAGGTCAGTGAGGAGTCGGCAGTCGACTGGGAGCCTTTGCACGTGAAAACGTGGCATCGGTATTTGGGGTGGGATAGTTGACTGCCGGCATGGAGGGTTGGAGACCTAGGAAAAAGTTATTTTTGTACTTACATAGTGGATATTCGACCGTCGAATTTAAGGTGTTGCACGTGTTAACGTAATAACGAAATTTTCAATCAGGTAGTCGGAATGGAGGGTTGGAGGATTAGGGAAATGGTTTTTTCGTAGGTCAGTGAGGAGTCGGCAGTCGACTGGGAGCCTTTGCACGTGAAAACGTGGCATCGGTATTTGGGGTGGGATAGTTGACTGAAGGCATGGAGGGTTGGAGACCCAGTAAAAAGTTATTTTTGTGCTTACATTGTGGATATTCGACATCGACTGGGAAGTCTGAACTGAAAATGACAACTGAAATATTAATACAAATATACAAAATTGAAAACTGTTTATGCAAATAATGTGTTATTTGATTTAGATTAACAAACGAATTAACGAAAACCCATTTGATTAGTCTCTGTGATTTGTGAATAACAAACCACGTGGTTACCACCAACCAATAACATACGTGCGAGAAGTCACTTATATCTTGAAATGACGTCATATGAATTTCAGCAGTAATCAGTGCAAAGTATTCAAGGTAAACAATTGCGAGTTTTTAGAAACACTTGCATTTTACACAATTTCTAGAACATATCTTCAAAAAAGTAAAACTAAAATATTTGCCCTGTTTCTTGTTTCATACTATTAGAAATAGGTGTATTTATAAACAATTGGTAAAAGAAAACTCATCAAATAACGATTGTGTTAAACAATTTTTTAAAAAATGTATTGCAGCTTATATTTTCTTTATGAATATTGCATAAAGTTAATTTTATAAAACCTCTTTTAATTAATTCCATTTGAATATAAAATCTGAAATAAGTATTTTTATACAGTTTCTAAAATAAAACTTGTCAGCAATATTGCAGGAAAAGCTCCATTTTAAATGTAATTAAATGTATAATTTATAATTACACGTAATATTAATTTAATAAAACTTCAATCACTTGATTCCATCGGAATATAAATGCTTAATAAAACAAACGAAATTTCTTTCTAATAAAATATATTTTGATTTGAAAATTCCATGTTCTATTTGTGGAAATACATACAAATGTTCAGTCATTTGGTGTCGAAATTAAAAGTAGCGGAATAAATAATCCTTTTGACATGCAGTAAAATCAATTTAATTTGCTTTTCAACCGATATTTACTTTTATTTATTTCTTACACATAATTTTAAACGTTTGATTTTGTGTATTCCACTTATGACGATAAGTGCATAAACTGAGTGAAAAATCAAAGGATTAAATTTGTTCAAGATTTTATTATTTTAAATTCAAACGATTTTTGTTCCAGTTCTTTTTTAAATATTTATTAGAAAACTTATAATACTTAGAAGACTAAAAAGTCATGTGATCAGAATGTGTTTTTCTTTATTTGAAAACGTAAACGATTTTTTAATTTTTATTTTAATTTACGGACGTTTTCCTCAGTTATTAATGAGAAAAAGTACTTTTTTTAGAAAAAAAATTATAATAAAAATATTTTTTTAATTAAAATTACATATGATGAATTAAATAACGTTTATCGCCGTATAACATATGAACTCCTGCGAGCATGTATCCCTCATTCTAGAGAAATCATAAGATTATAAACTCGCTAACATCAAAGTGAGGCCAACATGTATGGCCCCAGACACGTGGTTTACTACGTCATCCATGCATAAAATTTTTGGCAAAACATCAATTTTCATGAAAATCGTTAGATTGGATTTCGAGATCGTGCGAACAAATAAACAAACAAACAAACAAACAAAAAAACAAACAAACAAAAAAACAAACAAACAAACAAACATTACTTGTTTAATATTATTAGATATTATATAGATTGAGAGCTTATTAATAATTTCTCTGTGGAATAAAGGAGGAAGGATAGAATACTTTACTCCACTGTTAGAAATTTACTTTTTTCAATAGTAAAACGCTTGGTTGGAGTAAATAAAAATAGTTTAGTTCTTATTAAGCACCATTCAAAATGAATGTTTTTACTGTCAAAAAAAATCTCAGTTTCCACTACCAAAAAAATCCTTTTGAAAGTCCCAAAAAACTTTAAAAGATTCCAAAAGTTTCCTTTTTCTCATCATAACAATTGTCGAATTCGGATTGATTTGATCGTCCAACTTTTGCTAGTACACTTTAGTGGAGTAAATAAAAATACGTGGTATATAAATTAATAGAATACTCAAAATACATTTTTTTAAAATTATATTTTAATGTAAATTCTTTTTTTTCTGCAAAACATGACATCTCATAATGGTAGGAAACTCAATTTTTTTTTCTTTACTAGTAAAGTAGAAGAACGTTAATATCTCTACTAAGGTTTACTTTACTATTGTAAAGTGCACTTTGATATAATTGGTGCAATAAAGTAACCAAAAGTATTTACTAAGGGTACACTGTTGAAAATAGGTAATTATAAATAAGTAAAATGTACCCATTTTTTATTACATTCGATGCTTATCATAGCTCCGAAAACACGTTTCATTTTCGAAAAAGACGTGTACTCAAAAATGAGTAAAATGAATAAAAAGAGCAGTTGCTCGCCTACATAGGCTGCCTTCATAAATTACTTTTAATAAATTTTAACAATTAAAATCAGGACTTACCGGGAATCGAACCCAATCCTTCTACTTGATGTCGTCCTCACCGAAGTCCAGGGCCTTATCTGTTGTACTATCAGAGCCTTGACCAGACCGATATAAAGAAGTTATAAACAGTAGCAATGCTAAAAAAAGGCGTGGCAAAAGAATAGGAAATAAGATAATTGATCCGTAATAATTCAGTTTCCATTTAAGCAATCGACATCAAATAATGTGAAAAACTATCTTCTGAAGAAATATTTTATGTTTATCAGGTTGCTTTGTTAAGATGGCTTGAACAGAAGCTGACATTAGCAATATTAAACCATACTGCTCATTTTTGCGAAAGTACGATCACTTAAATGAGTACGTCGTCGCTCATTTACGATGCAATTGTACTCAAAGAAAACCGAGAACGTCCATGTACTCATTTTTAAGCAATTTTTTTTTACAGTGTATTGATATCAGTTTATGGCACGCCACGTGGGATGAGGACTGGAGGCGCGGACTTGAAGGCTTGATGGGTTGCGCGACGTTATGCTGATGGGTTGGATATTGTTGAGCCTTTGATAATATTGTTGGTCGGTCGTTCGATTGCCCCAAAAATCTTCCAAAAAAACCACAGTGCCGTTCGGTTGGGAAGAGCGTTTGATAATTGCTTTAATATGGAATGTTTGGCAACGGCTTCTTCCCTCCCGACGGGTATTTAAACCGCTGCTGCTGTCGAAGTGGTTAGATTGGGCTTTTTACTTCGTGTTCTTCTTTTTATTGTGGACGTTCGTTGATTTCTATTTAATTTTATATTAAGTAATTCTAAGAGTGAATTCCTATTTAATAAAAAGGTGATTCTTTAACTCATGTCTTTTAATTTGGACTATGCAAACATGTACACAGTGGTACAGATATATGTTGGAGGTTTTTTTTCCCGAATGCAGTATGATACTTAGGTGACCGTTGTGGTCAATAGAGTTGAATTGATATGGTAAAAATGGGGTATAATGGGTTGTGTCATGAACATCACTCAGATGTTTTAATTGTTACAAAAACAAAGTATATTCACTGAGTTGTGGTCTAAGTTTTTCATATATCGCGTGTGCAATGAAGATGGTTTATAATTTCATAGTTTCGGGTGGGAATAATGTGGATATGCTAATTTATGTAGGGCTTCGTCATGTTTACTTAAAATAAAAGTGTTCTCCCCATCTCTTACTTTAGAATACATGATAAGCGAGGGGGGAGCGAGTGCGGTTAATAACGGTCTTTCCAATTCAGCCTGAGCGTATTGCATGCGTGGTGAATAAAAGTGTCCCCCCCCCACACACCTGTTACTTTTGCATGCATAATAAGTGCGGGAGGGGCATTTAGTGCGATCAATAACGGTTTTTCCAATTCAGAGTCTAAGCATACTGTATGCATGGTGTATAAAAGTGTCCCCCCACCTGTTAGTTTCGCATACATGACAAGTGGGGGGAAGGGAGCGTGGTCAATAACGGTTTTTCCAATTTAGTCTGAGCGTATTGCATGCGTGGTAAAAATATAACGGTTTGCTCTTTTCAGTGTGCGTCAGTGTGGTTTTTAGTACATGACGTGGCGTAACGGCCATCTGCGCGCGCACATATTCAGATCTATAAATTGGAATTGCGGAGTCACTCGGTACCCAGTTTTTGCCTTGCTGTTATTTACGCATATCCACACTTGGTCGAGTATTCCCGTGTGTGGCTTGGACTTTTGCAGTCTTAGAGCGACACTATCGCCTTACTTGCATTATTTTTGCGAGCCTGCACCATCATTGAGTGTACTTTTTGGTTGTGTTTCTACAACACTCTTTACGTTTACCGATCATCTAGCAGTGAGAACAACTACCATCAAGCCGAGTTTACAACCTTCAGTGTGCCTTCCACTCTCTCTCTCTTTTACCCGGTTACACCCACTTCTGGATGAGCAGCAAGATGAGTTCAGCCAACAAAAACGGTAAGCGTACATTTATATGACTATTTTTTGATGTACTGAAAATAGTATGTTACCCCTCCCTATGCCCGCTAGCATGCTGAAAATATAATATCAGATTTATTGCAGAGAAGCGAGTGAAAACAATTGAGTCATATTTAGAAGACGAATTTGAATTCCCTGAATCGGGTCCTCTATTAAAAGAGCCAAATGTTCAGGTCCATTCTTTAAAGATCCCCCGCCCACACCCAAGGTGGTTCGTAGGACTGGTTTGGATCTCTCTTCGAAAGAAGGAGAAAAAAAGACATCTAGCCATTCTCTGTAAATTTGTAACTTGAATTAGAAGCCAATAGATCAGAAAGACCATTTGTATAATTTTAAATTGATGTTACATACCACAACTGTGCAGTTTACCTTATTCAGGGTACACGTGGCTAATTGCCTCTATTATACCTATAGGTTTATACATATTCTTTAAAAAATTGACTATAATTAAATTAGCTTACATATATTCTATTGTGCTGTTATATTTTTTGATAAATTCCCAAGTTTTTTTGGAAAAGAAAACGTTTGCATTCGCATAGAACTTTTAAACACTTATAAGAAACATTTAAAAATGATGCCAAATAAGAAATATAAATTATATAAGAAATATAATTATAAAGTTATTCTTCTTTTAGCTTTGTGTGATATAGATTTTTGAATATAGTTAGTATATTATATTTTAAAAAGAAAAAAAATATATTTAGTTTGTCACAGAAATAAAAAAAATAACTGATAATTTAAAAGTTATGGATCTAAATTTTTAACTTCAACTATTCTTTAAGTAATTCTTCTATATATATTTACAAAAGTGTAAATCGTTTGCTTAAACCGTTATTAATCAATACATAATAAAATACACACCGTTATTAATCAATTTGTGCTCTAGGGAAAATAGAAGGTTTATTTGAAAAAAATAGTAAACATATAAAACTCCACACGCTATTTTCGCATTATTTTTTGATTACAATAAAACTATCATAGTTTAAATGTTTAATACTAAATGTAATGAAAAATATAGTATGCAAAAAAATTCCTATTGAGGCAAAATAAGTTTCTCGTAGCAATCCATTCATTGTTGTGATCAATAAATCTTTGTGTGTTATTTCAATTATATGTTAAATAACTTTTATTTATTCTATTAGCGTTTAAAATGAAACATATTAAATATGTATAAACTCATGTCACTTTAAACACACTTCTTCAAGATCAAAAACATATTTACTCATTATTTCTATTCATTAACAAAAATGCAGCATTTTACTGAGCACAATCGTATATCGAGGAATTAAAATTTCACCTGAAACTGTGTTTGTTGCTACAACACAATATCGAAATATTACTTAAACAGAATATTTTTTCTATCGTTAGCTTGATTACGAATCTTCTCTAAATTTCCACATATCTTTTTTTATCAAGATTTGATATGATATTGAGTTGTAGAAAATTATTGGCACATAAACTATTTAAAATCAGTAGTAAAGGCTCAAGAACAGTAAACACCGACTGACCAGCTTATGGCATTAGGTGCTGGTAAGGATAATCCTTAAGTGGCATTCCAATCTCCAAACATTTACGCAAGAGCAACTGTGCATAGACAAGCTAAACGGCACAAATTTTCTTTACAGGATGAATTTTGCAATCATAATCGAGTAATCGAGACTACTAAGATTTTTCATGAACGGGGATTCTGTTTTAGATCCTATGTGTTGATAATGTAACGATCGTCAATTGAAATATCTTAAAATGAAATGCAGGTCTTTGAATGTTATTAAAATCGTGAAACCTTAAAAAAAAAAAAAGTTAAAGCAAAATGAGCAAATTGATTTCAAAATTATTTTATTTGACTTTCTATATTTTAGGAATATATGAAATATCGGTTTACTTGTCGGATATCAGAAAGGAATTTATGTTTAATATAACTTCCATATGTCTAACTCTTCTATCTCTCTTCTTATTTTACTTGTTATGAATCAGAAGAAACTGCTTGTCGAAATTAGACCACAATTTGGAATATTACTTCCAAACCAAGAGAAGGACATTGACATTTAGAAGTTTTTTTTGGAAATCATTAATTCTCTACCTTTTTCTAATATCAATCTGTTCAGCAATTTACCTCACTTACAGTGATTACATTAAAAAACCCGAACTCGTATTCCGTAGTTACGGTTACGTTTTAAATAATATCGGATTAAGATTGACTTGTGCTTTTATATATTACTGGTGCTGATATACTTTTGGGTTACCATTTCATTGTTACGCAGCATGTTGTATGTGCAAGACAATTGACATGTGCGGTGTTGCCGTCTCATCATCTGTAAAGACATTTAAATCTGTACATTGTTACACCAACCCTGACGAAGCAATTAACGCAATGAAAGAATACTTCTCAATCATCAAAATAGTGCGCAAGACTCGGGATAGTCTATCTTTACCATTACTAATTGTGATTCTGTGCATTGCACTTAATTTATTTTTTGTTTTATCAGAGCTGTTTTTGTTTGGGAGTGATAGGGATACGTATAAAACATTGGATTACTTAACTTTATCCACTGTTTGTGTAGCACTTCTTGGAATCGCCGCGTACAGTGGAAGAGTTGCAAAGTGCATGCTGGAAATAAGGTGGATTGTGGGATTGAAGATAGACGAATACGAAAATTCCTCAACAGTGGATAAACGAGTCGTGCTCACTGAACTCTAACTGTAACTGCTGGAAGGCTCAAACCTTGTTTCCTCTACGGGCGCGTTGAAACCAATTAAAAACTGCCATACTGTGCCCCAACATTTTTTTAAAAATGATTTAGTGGTGTTTTTTATTACCAAAGCATTGTAGAAGTATTAAATATATATAAATATTATATTGTCTTCTTATAGAATTAATTTTTATATTGCCAAACAGATAGTTTTTGCTCTTGCTTTTTAACTACTTCTACTTTGACTTGCAAATGACTTCCTATTTTAATAGCAGATTACATTTAAAATGGGTTTAAAAATAAAATTAAAAAAACTTACCCAAAAATAATATATGTCGGCGTATTTTAACATGAAAAATATACGAAATATTGCGTTATCAATAAAAGTGTGCCCCATCATGGCGGCCTCCATATCGGCTTCAAGTCAACAAAATGTCTTGCCCTATCCAGAAGTTACAGTTAGAGATCAGTGGTCGAGCTTCTGATGAAAAGAATCGAAAGCAAGAACATCATCTACATATCTGCAGGAAATTTGATGGATATTTATTTAAAATTTGTTGTTTCGCTTATGGGGGCAATTCTGACTTATGGATTATTAATTTTAAATTTAATACAAGCCTAGCACAAAAGTCGACTGTTATTGGCTGATAAGACAAAATTTGGGAAATTATATGCATATTTGTTAAAACTTTCTGCACAAAACCCTGAGTTGGTGGGAAGTTTTGTAGTAATGTACATTTGTGGATATTTTAAAGAGTCTTTTTGTGCAATTTTAGTTTTAAATGCAAGTGTTTGAGCTTGGTTCAATGACCTAAATAAAAAAAAGCAAAATGCTGGAATATAGTTCGATTTTTCTCTAGAAAATATTTTAAATAAGTGTCGATGTTCGAATTCGTTTTCATAGATGGTCTTACGTGCTCAATGAAACACTTACTTAGGGTAGAAAGGTTTATCCGTTATTTCATAATATATTTTTTGTAACATTTGGAGTAAGCTTCTTGCAGTCAGTTATAAACTATCCATGAATTCATATTATAAGAAATCAGAATATTTGATAGGTATGATGTCAAAACCTAAAACTTTAGATGTGGGCAGTGAACATTTGACTGTAAGAATGGCATTTCTTTAGGAATTTCATGTATATAGCAATGACATATTTTCACCTGTTTGGACATGCAATGATGGGATTAAAAGATTAAGGTCTTAGGTGATCTGTTAAAATTCCATTTCAATGTTCTTATTCCATGTAATGAAATATTATATTAAAAAAAATAGGTTATAGGTTATTATCAAAAATTCAGGTTTAATTTTAATAATTAATTTACAACTTTGGTTTCCATTTTGAAAGCATAATAAAGGAAACAAAAAAAACATCGCTTTTTACTAATAAAAACTCAAAAAGGAAGTAATCAGAAGCAAAAGTAGCTATATCCAACAAACGTGAACGATAGTTTGATTTCTGATGGGCTGAAATGTGGATATAGCTAGTTTTGCTTCTTGAACTGAAACAAGATTTATAAAAATACTCAATATTTACTTCATTGAAGTATAATTTAAAACATAACTTTTTTAAAGAGAAACAACTTCACAAAATCGTTATTTTCATCACAGCGGCTCGAAGTCCTAGTAAAAAATATTAATTATAAAAATTAGAAACATCGTTTGTCTTTCCTTTTCCTAATTATCACATAACTAAAAGAATTCAAACTTTCTATAATGAAAACTTTTATTTAAAAAAAATATTAACACATATTTTCTACATAATTTTTATTAATTTGTCATTTTTATGTTGAATGATAAATTACTAAACGAGATGAAGACACATGAAATAAAAAAAAGTTTTGTAACAGTTCCAATTTTTTTCCAAAATAAAAGCCTTAATCCCATTTTTAAATAGCGTAACTCGGCGGACATAAACCGCAGTGAAACTTCCCCTCAAATTTACCAAACAAACAACAAAAAAATCCCCTTAAGGCATAAAAATAAATCACCGATGTTGAGATTGGGATTTTTTCCAACAAAATAATCTATGCATTAAACGCAAATATTCAACCCTGAACCATTTATAGTGTTGTCGCCAAAGGCTTTTACGAAATATCTCTGTTGCTTAGTAACCAGATTTTTTGTTTGTTACCATGACAACAGGTGAAGCTCAAGAGAGGGATATGTCAACAGATGAGTAAATAAAGAACAGGCGTTTTTTTTTCTTCTCCAAAGTAGAGTTATTTACAGTAACGAGGCAGTTGGTAAGGACGGTTCCAATCCGTAGTTAATTTGTAGGGCTTTTATTCAATGCATGAAGATGATGATTTGGGCTTTATATAGAAATTTAACTGGGGAAAGTTTAATTTGAGTTTCGTTTGAAATTGATTCAGGAGAAATTTAATTGTCCTCCCTTTAACAAAAGACGATATGCACAGTTAAAAATAGATATTTAAAAATAAGTAAAATGTACTCATTATTTATTACATTCCATGCTTATAGTGGCTCTGAATATATAAGTTTCTGTTTTGAACACGACATTCACTCAAAAATTAGTAGTTACTGCCTGCATATGCTGTCTTCATAAATCACTTTCAATAAATATGAACAATTATAACCAAGTCTTACCGGTAATCGAACACTGATCATCAGGTACCACAGTCCAGAGCCTTATCCTTTATACTACCAGAGCGATTTGATGATGTTATAAACAGAAGACATGTTAAAAAGGTGTGCCAAAAGAATGGAAAGTAAGATAATTGAGTTGTAGTAACTCAGTTTCAATTTAAGCAAACAACATCAAATATTGTGGAAGAACATCTTTGGAACAACTATTTTATGTTTGTCAGATCGCTTTGTTAAGATAGCTTGCACAAAATCTGAGATTAGCAATATTATATCACACTGCTCATTTTTGAAAAAATACAGTTGCTTAAATGTTAGTACGTCATCGCTCATTTACGATGCAATTGTACTCAAAGAAAAACGAGTAGGTTCAGGTACTCAGATTTAAGTACTTTTTTTTAAATGTAGAGACAAGCAATGTAGGCAATGCTATGGAGGCAATGTAGAACAGAAGAAATGTTAAAAACGTGTGATAAAAGAATAGCTCATTTACGATGCAATTGTACTCAAAGAAAAACAAGTAGGTTCAGGTACTCATTTTTAAGTACTTTTTTTTTACAATGTAGAGGCAAATTAAATTTTTTATCCATAAACATTTGATCTCGATACCAGGTTGTGAAAGTGTACATATGAATACTAAAATATTAATAGAACAATAATTACTAGGGTAAAATTTCTTACACTTTTAGAAATAGTTTTTCCTACGTGACTAAAGTTTCCTTAACTATTCTCCGATTAAATGGTTGTATCAATGCGATAATATTTAGATATTGTCGCTCATCGTTAATTGTAAAACTTAATTTGTCAAAAGTTGTAAAATATTTTGTGTAATAAATTTCGTTAAAATAAAATAAAAACCATTCCGTCATCGTAATGGAAGCGAAGCATATTTCTAGAAACATTCGCCAAATTTAAGTAGCAATTTTCGAACTGTACATTTTTTTTGTACTGGGATAAAAAAAAATTACACTCGTTACAAATTAACGCTAACAATTGATTGTCGTAATCCTGCTGACGCCATTCGTTAAAAGGAATTTTTTTTTGATAATTAACTCTGAAACTTTTCCAAACGGTTGCAGGCGAACATCTTTCGCAGAGTCAATAAAATAGTTCTTTTAATGGTTTCTTTAGACGCAGACTTTAGGGGAAGATTTTGTTCCGCAATTTATTGTTAACTTTAACTTAAAGTTTTGTTTACAATATTGATTGACTGTTGATTAATCAATTTTGATTAATTTTAGGTTTTTTTATGGAAGCTTTCCCAAGGGTTTATACAATATACTGAGACAGGAAAATTAAAAATTTCGGACTTAAATATGTGACAAAACTATGCAGTAGATTGAAAAAGAGATTTGATATAAATTCCACTTTTGCTTCTTATTGTAGACTTCTAGGTGTTATGCCACTGAACATATTTCTGTATATATTTTTTCATGTTTTTGTTTGTTTATTGTGCCTTTCATGTTTGATATGGTTTACACTAGGACATCGGTCCACATAGTGTTTAATTAATTATTTGGAACTAATTAACCATTAGAAATTATTAGGGGCGTGTTGATCCGCCACTTCAATTGCTGTTAAGTTTATTTGTTGTTTTTTACATAGAGAAACATTATGTCTTTTTACACTGTTAAAAATAGGCACTAAAAATAAGTAAAATATACTCATTTTTCAGTACATTCGATGATTATCATGGCTCCCGAATATATAAGTTTCAATTTAAAAAAATACATGTACTGAGAAATGAGTAAAAATAAATAAAAATAGCAGTAGCTTGCCTACATAGGCTGGTTCCATAAATTACTTTCAATAAATATCAACAATTACAACCATGATTTACCGGGAATCAAACCCATATCTTAAGGCATTGCAGTCCAGTGTACTACTTGGGCGACGTGAAGAAGTCATAAAAATAAGAAATGTTAAAAAGGTGAGCCAAAAGAATTGGAAGTAATATAATTGCGTTTTAATAACTCAGTTTTCATTTAAGCAATCGACATTAAATGATGTGGAAAACAGTTTTCTGAACAACTATTTTAAGTTTGTCAAGTCGCTTTTTTAAGATGGCTGGAACAGAAGTTGTGATTAGCAATATTAAATCGCACTGCTCATTTCTGAGAAAGTACGATTACTTAAATTTGAGTACTTTATCACTCATTTAAGATGTAATTGTACTCAAAGAAAAACGAGTAGGTTCAGGTACTCATTTTAAGTACCTTTTCTTTTATCTCCCTTTTTAAGTTAAAGAACATTTACACAGTTTATTCTAGTAATTACATAAAATAAAAGTGATTAATGTTTTTTTACATAGCTGATATATTCTATTAAAGAAGATGAACATTGCAAAAAAAAAACTTTCTCAGTCAGTATGTGACAAGTAATCTCTCGTAACTTACAAGATTTTTAAAACTTCTTAATGCATTTCTGTTGAAGAAGCAATACATAATTTAAAGATATTCCATTTGTTAATTTTACTCCTTTTGTTGTTCTTTACTGTTAATCAGATTCAAATAATTCAAATTAAAAATATTACGTTCATTTTGCCATTGATTATATTCTTCCAATGTGTTTCAGTTAGAAGGCAATCATCTAAAGTGGACACTTTCAAATATGAGTTAATTTAAAAAAAACACGAAAACCATAAAACCCGTTTTCCAAGAGTCATCTTGAAGAGTTGAGATAGAAAAAGGACACAATTTAATCATGTTTCATTTAGAAAATTGCATTTTCGGAAACCCCTTCCAATCCAATGAATTTTTTATATGCCATGGAATAACCCTTTTAAAAACACAATGATCTTTCTATTGTTATGTTTATATTTCATGCTCGTTTTTAAGATCAGTGTAATTTTTTAAAACCACTCATTTTATATATAATGAGAATGACAAAACGTTTGATGAATTACATTAATATGCTTTGTGAGTCACTATGACGAATTCAATAAAAACGCTCAAGAAATAATTCAAATTTTTATTCCAAAAAAATACATCAATTCAGTTAGTAATTCTCATATCTTTTTGGGTCGAATTTGGAATAATTTACAACTTTCCTTTGGTTTTTAATTTATATTGTCATGTTGTATTGCCAGATCTTTTAATTGTAAGTTCGAGTTTCAGATGTTTTATATTTAATGTACAATTGTTAAGAAATATTAATATATGCATACAATCTACATATATTTTACAAAATTAGCGAATGCATAAGTGAAATTTGAGGATAATTAGTTGTACGTTTTTCACACTTCAAACGATTATGTAAAGAAATTGAACTTAAAAAAACATCTTAAAATTAAACTGAAGCCAATTTTTCGGATGAGCTGCAATATATATTCATCAAATTGTATATTTACCAAACAAAAAATACATGCTGTATTTTTCTTCGGTATGTGCTTTTTATAAAGCGGATCTACAAACACTACATGAAGATTCGTCGTCGCTGCAGCACTAATATAAAGAAGAAATAAATATTAGGAAACTTAAAGGAGACAATTAAATTGAAGTGTTTACCAATGGAAAACATATTGTTTTTGGTGAGTTTCAAATGGAATGAAAGCTTTAGAAATGTTCGCAAATCTATTCATAAAGTGATTTTGTATTTCTGTCCAGTTGCTTTTTATGCTATCGGTATTTATGTAGCATCAGTGAATTTGGCTAACCTCGGAAAAGGCATAGCCTTAAAAATTCGTTTGTCATACGTTTTGCTTACAGTACTGTCTTTGTCTTTATGCATTTCTTTGCACAGAAAAGTTAAAGGAGTTTACAGTTTGATGCGTCAACTAGAACAACACTTGGGCAATCGAAGAGTTTCGTCCAATCAGAGAAGTATACCGTCGCCATTTATTCTATTCTATCTACTATCAATACCATTTTGTTTTGCGCCATTTCTTGCTTATGCCTATTATGTAGAAAAAAGATCTTCAGCACATTACACTTACGGATACGTTATTAAAGACCAACCGTTGAGATATACCGTCATAGTTATGTATTCTGTCTTCGAAATATCATTTAATCTTTCCTACCCTTGTTTGATTGCGTTTAGTCTTTGTAATGTGCTAGTTAGATGTGGACATGTTACTTCCCAATATCTGAAGGCACTAGAAGACGTTCGACGATTCAATATGGCGACTGACATAGTCTATGTCCTCAAGGAATACTTTGTTGTTATGAAACTGATTGAGAACATTGGAATCGATCTCTCTCAGCCTTTGTTGATTCTTCTCACGTCCATCGTGCTGAATTTGTTCAGCAACCTATCGTTTTTGCTGATTTTAGGAGTACACGGTCCTTGGAGAGTGATTGTGAATATCGCAACGTTTTCTACGACTTTGGGATCCCTAATTGCAATATGTTTTGCAAGTCAGAGTGTTGTCAACAACCTGATGGAGATTCGGTGGAATGCTGGCTCGTGGATTGATGAACTTAGGATGTCTGATTTCAGGAACAGAGAAGTGACTTTTTTGTTGGAAAGAATTGAAAAAGCTGATATCACTTATATGTCTGCTGGTGGCTTTGTTAAAATCGATCGCAGATTAATTTTATCAACGCTTGGTGCATTGCTCTCTTATGGGCTGCTTATACTCAGCATTCGTAATCAAAACTAAACGTTTAATTGTCAGTATTTAAAAGAAAGCGGGCTTAAAAAAAAATCACAACGTTATCGAACTAATTTTCAAAGTGATAAAGACTTTAATCGCAAGTTCTGTCGCGAAACCTATTAGCGTGTAATTGTAAATCTTTCTGTATGCAGAATTAAGACATTTTTTTATTTCTAAAATATTAGAACTTATTTAATACTATTACTAACCTGATGTATTTACTGTGTATTACTCAATTACTGGTGATCGTAAAATATTATACAAATGAATTTATACTATTTTCACTTTACAATCTTTTAAATTAAGAGTTTATTTATAAAAACTTTATGTTTAATATTACATTATTAAGTAATTGATAGTTTGTTATTCTGTACAGTTATATTCTCTTTGTCATAAAAGTGTAATATAAGAAGGAATAGAATATTAGTTAACCTCATTTAACGTTCAATACTAAAGCTATCACTTAGAATGCATTTTTAAACTGTATTTCGATTTACGTTTGGTCAATACTGATTTGTAATGTGATATACAGACAACTCTCGTTATCTAGAACTCGAAGGGAAGTGTATAAAAATTCGAGATATCGAAAATTCGAGTTATCGAAAATCCTATAAAAAAAGCTGCTTTGGTAAAAATAAATACTAGTATACTTACACGACTTTATTTAACATATTTATCCAAAATAGTTTGGTGAGTATTTCTATTTTTTTCGAAATCAATTATATTTTCCAAATGCACGATTGCTTGAAATGTCTCTGATGTTTTTATTTCCGGCCTCGATTCAATGAATGCACGCATAGTTTTTATGAAAGATAGAGCCACTTACAAAGTTATCTTTAGAGGAGGTTAGCATTCTTCATTACCATTCTTCTTCTGAGAGCAATCTCTCATCAAATGCGGCTATAGAGAGTGCATTGCATTATCGTTTTGTCGCTATTATTTGCAGCGACAAATCAACACCACACGAAAGCCTAAACAAAAATGAGAAGGGGTCGAGTGTAGTCTTCATATTTTAAGTGAGTTGCTTTCTGGACGGTCGGTAAAGTTCCAAGAAAGGGACTCGCACTTTTACCGAAAAGGCCAGCTAGCTTGAGGGACGATAAATTATTAATTTTCCTTGTTGGACTGACTCTGCGTTAAAGAGGAGGGGATACAGCTCAGGGAATCCAGTCTGGCGACATTCAAACAAAAGGGTGAGGCACAGGTAGGAATACATTGTACGTATACCCTTTCAATAACGCACAATAAGAAAGAGAACCGATAAAGAAGAACGTGGCAATTACATATATTGAGTTGTGGGGAAACTTCGAGTTATCGAAAATAACGACGAAAAACTTCGAATTAAAGAGATAAAATTACATTAAATAAGTAATGAAGGTGCAGGGAAATCGATTTTTTTCGAGATATCGAAAAATTCGAGTTATCGAAGTTCGAGTTATCGAGAGTCTACTGTAGTGCATTGAGAACTTGTAAAAAATATAAATAAGCGATTTTTAAAAAATGTGGATATATCTGGTTTTGAAAATAAACAGCTTATATAATATTTGCTCTTTGTTGAGATTTTAAGTAAAATTGATGTTACCGATTGAATTAGAACCTAACGGAGTGAAATAAATTAAAATTGAATAACTTTGAATATTTTTGTCCTTTGTACAAGTCTAAGCACTAATTACGTTTGCCTTAAAACCATGTAGGAGGATAAAACCCATTACTATGGGATATTCCATTATTATAAATACACATTTAATGGGAGAGTTTCACGTGACGTATCAACATGGTAACTTACTAGTAGTTTCGATTTCTTCCCTACAGCAGATAACTTTGCTTTTGTTTGTTTAGTCGCTACGCTTGCAATTATGGGAAAGTTTGTTTATAATATTTGTTTTTTCCAAATAACTAATATTTTTATTCCATATATGAATACATTTAAATACAAAAATACTTATATTATATTTGTGTATAATTAGAATGACTACTAAATTTGGAAAAATACTTTTATTTCAACACAAAAATACTTGATAAACGATTAGTACAATCTATCTCAGTGCATGTAGTAAATATTTCTATATTGAAGTATTATTTAAAGACTAAAACTTAAAATTATAGTACAGGAGCTTAAGCTCCATGCTAACCCTACGGAACTTCTTCGGCGTCGCGGAACTTTCTCCATAATCTGTTCGAACAGCGGTCTTCTTCTTCTCGGCGTGAAACTCCCCCATTACATTATCCCTTATACACAAATCGAATTCATTTCGGAGTTGTATTGGAGTTCTTTTTACACAGTTATATAAATATCAGAGTTTGTTCGATAATGTTATTGATTAACAGATGACAGACACATTTATCAACAAGAAACGGTCACGTGCACGCAAACTACCTGTAAATTCCCCCAAAACTGGCACGATGAGCTCCCTTCACTTCGCTTCCCTTCACCCACTCCTCGTCCCCTTTGTAATCTCCGAACAATGCTTTAAAGCAGATTCAATATTAAAGATTATATATATTTAACAAGTTTTACATATTGAGTTACTTGTCTTAAAAACGTTATTTTTTTTAAGTCGATATTTCAAAACAGATTCTGTAGCTGTACATTTAATCAGATAAAATTCGGTTTTTAGGCAAAATACAGCAGAACTCTATGTGAAAAGACGAAAACTATCCTACGGCTTTACTTTTCCATATGCCAGTCACATTTTTGTTTTGGAGGAGGGGGTTGAAAAAAGAAATTACGCAACTTAACGATTCGAAATTCCCAACTTAACGATTCGAAATTCCCAACTCAACAGTACTGAAAATTCCAAGTTCCAGCTTATCGGCATTTTTTAAAATCTTTTTTTATATATTAGGTAACATTACACCGTTCTATCACCAACATTGATTAGTTGCACTCCTGTTCCAATGTTTTGATGTCTAATTTAAATGTAATCTTACAAGCTGGGCAATTTTTAATCTTCCCTAGCTATGAATTGTTTATGATATTAATTTACTTCGAGCATAAATTTTCCCACCTCGGGGATTTTTAAAACTTGAAATTCCCAACTTATAGGGTTTCTAGAATATTGGTGGTGGGGGGGGGGGGGGGGGGGGGGGGTACTCCCCAACACCTCCCGATGCGACGGACCTGCCCATATTGTTTTCTGTCTTGGCCAGTGATGGATGTGTGGAGTCAGCTGCCCATGGTGGATAAAATTACCTGTATAATTAGTAAGCAAACATGCAATTTTAAAACTATTGTAATAAATACTTTAAAATGAATTTAAAATACAGTGCCATGCACAAAATAAGAAAACAAATCGAAGCTGACATTGAGCAAGTTTTATTTATCACATAAAACACATATATATGTATCACATTAATAAGTACATATACAGTTTCAAGCAAGATAGTATAATTTGTCCTGTCTAATATATTTATACAATTAAATTCATAATATAAATAATACAATTTCCATATCATAATAAATGTAAAAATTTTAACAGAGTAATAGACACTATTTAGAATGTTCATAAATTTGTTAAAAATGGGAAGTATATTTCAATTAAAAATATTTGCTTGCAATAGCATGTTAAAGATTGTCCTCTTTGAAGCAATTTTGCACATCTACACTCTACTTTGATCGTATAGCTAGACGTAAACAGATTTATTTAGTGCAATGTAAAACAAGTGATTTTAACAATAACTTACATAGATACGTATATATAACTTAATTTGTAAGCTTTAACAATAACTCTAATACATATTTGCTTATATACAAGCATATGTACATTAATATACAGTTTACATGCTATGTACAAATACAATTTAGTTAAAAACTCATTTTAGAATTTACATATTTAATAGAACATTCTTAGTCATTAGAAGGACCCAAACACCATGGCAGTGTTAAAGATTTTATGAAAACGAAACACGTTAGATGTATACAAAAGTAGTAAAAACTTTTCAATAGATTTCAAATGAGCTTATGTTTTTATTTCACATTCTCACAATAGTATGGAGGTTGGTGAAGAACTTATACAATTATCTAAAAATGTAGGATCATTTTGAATGATGCAATTTTTTTTTGCTGAACAGATGGTAAGTCGTTTTTCTATTTAACCGACTTCCATTGCAAATTTTTCACCAAAAAGTAAGTTTTTAAAAAACTGATTTGTTACGTATGTCTGCTTATTATTATTTCTTTAACTTCAATGGTTCGTAAAAATTTTTAGTTGGATAAATAGTTGGATATAAAAGGTAATCAGTTTTAAGATAAAATCCCATAGTATATTTTCCTGTATTCAATCAGTCATAAATATTAATTAACCAACCAGACCTGTTGATGGTTTTCTTCTATTTAAAATCTGCTGACCGTTTCAAACTTATTTTTGTGTCTTTGCATCTCTAGTTTTTACAGCAATATACAAAATTTTTAAATTAAAAAAAAATACTTTATTATCTAATATTTTCCAAACTTTTTTTGTTGGGGTATAAATTCAAAGCCATCAATCTCTTTAAGAATAAACAAGTTTTTTCTTAGAAATTGTTATAAAGTTTTATTTAAATGTCATTTAAACTCTCTAACAGAGAAAACAACCTTACAATTTGGTTAATTTTATGAATTTTTCAGAGGTTTAAAATGTGTTTTTTTTATAGGGAACGTCTCTTCTTTGAATAAATTACTTTAAAAATCTGAAAATTGTGTAAAGAAGCATAAAAACTACTCTATCGACTAGAATTTTGACTTGCCTATGAGTTCTAATGGAGATTCCATGATTTGTTTTAACTTCCATTTTTACCACATCTCTTCAAACAACGCTATTTAATCGAAAATTAATGGTTGCTTAGCAGTTGACAGAATGCCAAGCCCTATTCATTAGCATTACTTGGCCATTTGCCAAATGATCCGTGTGACACTGGATTGTTGGTATTCTCTATCCATAACTCAATCGCAGTCAACTACAGCTGGATGTAGGTGCGTCTGTCGGCAATATAGTGAAAAAGATGCATAAGTTTATTAATTAATTGAAATTTAGATTTTTTAAAATTTGTATGATAACTTAAGTGTCAAAAATAAAAATAGTTGTATATAGCTATTATTTAAAAATGTTTGCAAATCATTCAGTGTAAAAAAAGGTATTTAAAGATGAGTACTTATACATACTAGTTTTCCTTTGAGTATAATTGAATCGAAAATGAGCGATGACGTACTAAAATTTAAGTAATCGTACTTTCTAAAATATTAGCTGTGTGATTTAATACTGCTAATCTCAGCTTCTGTTCAAGACATCTTAACAAAGCGAGTTATTACAACTCAATTATCTTATTTCCCATTATCTTGGCACACTTTTCCAACATTTCTACTATTTATAACTTCTTCACGTCGCCCTGGTAGTACAACGAATAAGAAGTTAGACTGCGATGCCTGAAGATCTGGGTTCGATTCCCGGTTAGTCGGTTATAACTGCTGATATTTACTGAAAATGATTTATGAAGACAGCTTTTATACAACATGCTCTTTTTACTCATTTTTAAGTGCATGTCTATTTCAAATATTAAACTTATGTATTCGGATCTATGATAAGCATCGAATGTAATCAAAAATGAACACATTCTACTTATTTTTCAGTACATATTTTTAACAGTGTTGAAAGAATAAGTAAAGTTCTGTATCATAAATACATAACTTGCGATATAAAAGACATTATAAAATGACATTATTTATCTTTTAAGAAGGTTTTACGGTTATCCTCCTTGAATAATATACATTTGATTTGTTTATTTGACAGAGGTTGCATTATGATGACTTTTTTTATTATAAATATTTTTTAACATTTGACTTATTTTTCGGATTGCATTATTGCAATATTTTCTCGGATAGTTCAATATGTTATTATTCCTTTATTGAAATTTCAAAATTAAAGAAAATGATCGTAAAATATTGAATTTTGAGAGAAATCAACTATCAAACATTACAAATCAAACTATTACAATTTTTTTTCGTATACTCAAATAAATCTACTATTAGATTTTAATCAATCACTCAAAAATGTAATTTTTTGCTAAAAAGTACTCTATTAAACTAAGTAAATAATACTAATTTAAAAAAACGGGAATCAAAACATATGTTTACAATGTGTAAATTAATATTTAATTTAAAAAACCCATTTTACCCTACGATTCCTTTGCCTACCTTACCCAATATAGATGATAAATTTCGTATTGTTTATTTGAAAGCATAGTTATTAGTTTGAATATTAAATTTCTGAAAATAAAGATTTGTTTTTAAAACTACATTCCACTATACACCTATACAAATAAATTTATGATATATTAAATCCTTCCATTTTAATCGATTTTCCTTATTCTTCAAATAAGGATAAATTTTAAATGCATTATGATATTTTCAAACAACATGACTTTCATCAAATTAAAATTAAAAATGAAATAATTGTAATTTATCAATGGTTATTTGAATTTAATTTATTGTCGCATTTCACTTCTTTTTATTATTTTTATTTTCATTTATTCTTTTTATTACAATTTTAAGCGCTTTGTGCTGTTTTATTGTATGTAAGGAAATTCATAAATATATTAAAATTTAATTGTAATGTATCATATATATTAACGTTTTTATAAATTTATGAAATAAAGTTAGTTCAAAGAAAGTTGTAATTTCTATCTTCGAAAGTATTTTGAAAATCGTTTTAAGGAAAATAAAATGTACGAAAAAAAACTTTTAGAGGGTTAAATTTCAGAATTGAGAAATAAGGCAAATTCTAAAAAAAAAGAAGGCATTATTAATTATCCATTGTGAAAGTACCATAGACCTCTGGTCGCAATGCTTGCTCCAACTGGAGCCCCCATCCTTAAGTCATAATTATCCATTTAAGATTTTGTATATCAAGTTATAAATTCTAATTAGTAGGAGTAAATAGTAATACGAATTTTGGCTTAAGTTGTAATAATTAGTAATATTCCACCATTATAATTCATATAAAACAACTTCCGTTCTTCTATTCAATAAGTAAACATTTTTAGCTTTTGTTCAGTGGTTATACCACTTAATTAACGAGAATTTAAAAAAATGCGAATGGTAAACTGTTATGTTACGAAAAACTTCTTTTTTGTCTTGATTCAAGTTAAGTAAGTGTCTACAAATATATCAGTTAGAGAATGAATGATAGTCTACATAAAAAAAAGTATGTAATTTTTTTTCGAATATTTTTTTTCTATTGTTGTTATCTATTAGTTTTATTAAAAGTATTTAATCTACTTTATGTATATCGAATCAATATTGCTCATTTATTTAATGAACACATGTGGGTTGAAATGGCATCGATTGCATTTAATAAAAAAGTTACAATCCATGCAGTAAATGGCCATTTCTTGTGATAGTTACATTTTTAATTGTATTATAAGCCTCATATATTTGTTTCGACATATATTAATCGCTTGAAGAGCTCATTTTAAAATTATCAAAGAGTTATCGATTAAAACAATTGTAAAATAAAATGTTTTGATTAAGTGAACATTGATCTTTTCATCAGTTTTTACTTTTACGGCTTCTGTTTGAAAATTGCCTGGAAAAATCAAAGCTATTTAATTCACGCTAAGAATATTTGAAATAACTTCTAACATTTCTGTTTTAAAGCATCGACTACTACTAACTCCATAGTTATGCATCAACGATATGAGAAAAAGATATTTAAGCCATTTCACAATTTTAAAACTCCAAAACTTGATTGAACTAAATTACACTATCAAATGTTTAATATACTTAATTTATTGCAATTATTAATATAAAATGTTATAGTTATAAAGACTTATAACCAATAAATATACAACACCACGAATCCTTTGGAGCTGCCCAATAGAAGAAATCAACAAAACCGAGCATTCAACAAAAGATTTCCTTAACTTACCTATCCAGTAAGCAATATTGCTTTCATAAGGCTTGATAATACATCCCAAACCTCACTTGTCCAACAATCAGTATCTCACATTATTGAGCACTTCACAATAGAATCCCCTCTCCTGTCCCTATGCCCATGCAGCCCTTCGAACCTCGGCGAACTGTACGACGACAGCTTCTGTCCATAGTCCGCATAATCCAGTACCCTGATCAGTTCCTTGAAAAGCAGCACCACATGCCAGTTGTGCCTTGCAGAGCACTCCACGTAACCGCACTTCCAATGCTTTTTGACCAGACCGGCCACTTCCCTGTGCTCCCTGCCCCTCAACAAGTCCTGCTTATTGCCCACTATGAACAAAGGAACACTGTGCATGTCCCTGGTGTCGCAGATCTGGTCTCGGATGCTCTTCACGTACTGGAAGGTCTCTAGGTCGTTGAGGTCGAACACCAGGATGTAGGCCGATGCACTGCGGAGGCCGTAGTCCCGAAAGTCCTGCCACTCGTTGGCCGAGTTGGAGGGGAAGTAGGGTATAACTGGGAGGTCTACCACTCGCATGGAGTAGACGTGCTCGTTGAAGACGACCGTGGGGTTGTAGACGGATTTGCTGTCCGTAGGGGTGTAGTCGTCGAGGAACTCGCTCTCGACGAATTGGCGGATGAGGGACGTCTTGCCGACACCGGCTGCACCGAGGATGATGACTTTTACCATTTGCATAGTTGGGAATGAATCGATGATGTAGAGAGATCTAGTAAAACAAAAGGTTTGATGTTACAGGTTCGATACTTTGAAATATTTTTGTCAGTTAGTTTTGTGACAGAATCTGTGTTATTGTAATTTCAGTCATAGAGATTGAGGAGCGTAATTGATCATTAGGCCCCTCAACCTCTTTTTCTTAATTTTATTATTTAATTATTTTCACCTTTTATGATAAAGGTTACACAGGACCTAAGATGAAGATTACGATTACAATCAGTTTCTAAAATATTAAAATAAAGGATTAACTAGGATATAATATTAAAATAAAGGATTAACTAGGGTATAATATTAAAATAAAGGATTAACTAGGATATAATATTAAAATAAAGGATTGCAATGTTTTAAAATAAAACTAAAATCCATTATTAAACGTTAGAGGAAAGACAAAATCATATGAAAATGGACAATAATTTGGAGTTTGACTAGATCCTGACGAATACTACCTAGAGATGAAGAGATGAAGATGACTTCGAGATGGTTTTCGGAAATATGTAACACTTCCCTCACTATTATTGCTACTCGACTAAACGTAATGTCTAATGTTCAGATTCAACCAATACAATGATACCGATTTATGGCTATTTAGTTTAATTTTAAATTTAATTTAAAGGAATTAATATTGCTAATGTGAGTAGATGCCATGGATTCAAATTATACAAATCACAGCTTAATCGGAGCGATAGAAAAAGGATTATTTTTTTAATAGTGTTATAGACAAATGGAATAGTTTGCCTGAGTATGTTGTTAATTCTTCAGGAATGGGTTGTTTTAAAAAGCAATTAGATCGGCATTGGAGAATCGTGAGGATGATGGATTGACAGGACCAAACTCGCTGGGCCTAGAGCCTGTAGTTGGTCGACATTACTTGTATTTGTATTTTAAACCTGGTTTAACTGGGAAGTGACAGCAAACAAAAAGATAAAAGATTGTTCTTGTGCAAACGGTATCAATTTAAAGAAACTTTATAAATATTTGTATTAAAAGATAACATTTAAATGCTTCTAAATACTATGCTTACTTATGAAATGGTGGTGAATTAGGATATCTGTATGTGTGTCAGCAAATAGTTCTGGCATCTGCGAACGTTGGGCACTTGATCTCGTCTCCACAATAAGCATTCCACAAGGGATGTATAAATGTCTTGCTGTCATGGCAGTGCTTTCAGGAGGTCTTTACATATGCAAAAGACATCGCCGTCAGCTCTTTTTATTTATGAAAGTCCATCACCATGACCTGAAAGGTAAACATTTTGTTGAGGCTTTAGTTTCTACCATTCAAGCAAAAACTGGTTTCACTTGCCACAACTGTATAACTATACATTTCAAAGCTTACGTAAAAATGTAATTTATAGAATTTTTTTTATGTAAAAATTTGTTGGATATTTTTTAGTAAAACTGTATTTAAAAAATTGGGGAAGCACAGTCCCCGCTGTACCGTAAGGTTTGGTTCGTGAATAAATTTGGGCGGAACGCATGCTAAGTGGGTCACTTGGTGAAATAAAGACGGCGGGTATTTCTCAAAGATTTCGTGTTGGCGATCCTTGTTGCACCTGTGAAAATGTTTGCAGATTGGACTGTTAGTCAAAATACTGGATCTCAAAAAGTGTCTCTTGTAGTCGTCAGCGGCTACTGAATACTCGAACGGAAAGAAGAGGTCCAGGTTTGTAAGGAAAGAACAACTGAAGGCTAACATTGCAGCATATTATTGCAGATTTAAATCAAGAATCCTCTCAAGGCATTTCTGAACTTACTACCTGCCGTAAATTTCATTGTATGGGATAGGAACTGTCACTGAGCAATTTGGAGGTTATAATATTTTAAACACTCGGTGTATATTCTTTGACTGACAATAAAAAGGATATATTATTATATTCCATTTATTTGGGAAAATGATGTAACAATTTTGAATTGGGACGAGTGAATAGATTATAGATTTTAAGATTCCCAAAAGAACCGGATACGTTTATTAAACTTATAACATTTTTCAAAAAATACGAAGCACATCAAACAAAAAACTGAATATATTATTTTCTCAAAATAAGAACAGTTAATTTTCCTTTTATAAATACTTTAACCCTTTGGGTACATTTGACGAGTGAGACTCGTCATCTGCTTACTTGGACGAAGTTACGGTGGACGAGTCTGACTCGTCATCTGAATTTAAGAAGTAGGCGTTGATGCTTGCGGCACCCCCCCCCCCAGTGTTCGTTGATCGCAAACAGTTTGTTGTAGGATCGGCGAAGAATGGGATCAATTGATCAAATTAAATCCGTCCCATGGGCATAAAAATCTTCAAATAATTCAGTACTCTAAGGGTTAAAAAAAATAATTTTTTTCATATAATAACACCAGCGCTCTATACCTTTGTAAAAGCATTTTTTATATCGTATCCATTTGGTTTCTTTTGACCCTTTGCTTAATATTTGAACATTAATGGGCTACGGAACCGGACCAGTAGGAATATTGGACATTACTGGACCAGTAAGAATATTAGACATTACTGGACCAATAAGAATGTTGGACATTACTGGACCAATAAGAATATTAGACATTACTGGACCAGTAAGAATGTTGGACATTACTGGACCAATAAGAATATTAGACATTACTGGACCAGTAAGAATGTTGGACATTACTGGACCAGTAAGAATATTGGTCACATAATTATATGCCTGAACAAGTATATGAACTACAAAATTACAGCATGTGGCTGCAACATATATAATTTCCGATGATTCATTTTATTAGTATTCTTTGGAGAACAAACTTTAAATTTGAAATACTCGATTTTTTCATTCACTTTCAGCAAGACTTCCATATCAAATGCGCATTCAGAAATGTAAACACTGTCTGCTCCATGTCTATATTGACAGTCACGAGCTTCCCTTACAATCCCTCGCACACTATCGAACACCCAAAAATAAGTGCACACTTCTTTTCTCACCCCAACTTTTGCTTTTTCCCAAGAAAAGGAGCTCTCACACATACTTACAGCTTTTCACTAAGGTGGAAGAATCGATAGGTGTCAACAGAACGAACAATCGATACAGAAATCGATGCTGGGAAGTTCTCTGGCGCCACTTATCGGTCCATGGCTTATTTATTAGTCTCGTTTTGGCGATGCTTCTTTTTTGTCCGGCGAAATTCATTTTGTCCCCACTGGGATCTTTTATGGCCAAATAGAAGGACGAATTGTCTCATTTATGGGTTCGTGCTTTATAAGTATTGGGGGAAGATCGGGGCGATTATTTTGAACAAGTGGAATCCCTGAGGGGAATTCTTCCGAGATGGTTTTAAGAAGTAATGTATCCGATTAAAGGGAAGCGTTTATTAAACGTCGAGTAATTTCTTCGGTAAATGCTGTGTCATCGTTTAATATGACGTCAAGTCAGAATGTGTACTGAAGTATGTTTATAAAAGAACCGTTCATTTAATGTTAAGTTTTTCTTTGAATTTTATTATACCTTTTATTACTTGCTGCAACTTCCTCATGTTAATTTTAACTCCTTCCATTTTGTGTTGATATAGGAATTGTTTTTTACCGCAAATACACTGTTAAAAACAGGACCCGATTACCGAACAGGCCCGTGAAGCCCAGGCTTATACTTCAAATTTTTGAGGAGCCCCCAAATAACACATTTTATATAAATATTTAATACCTCTATAATTTAGTTTGCTGCTAAATTTACCTTAAAAAATTATTGTATCACAAACTTTAGTAAAAAAAATTGCTTCTTGTGTTAATTTTGTTCGAATAATGGAAAAAATCAAAACATACAGAATATTAGGAATACTCATTACTTATTAATATATTTTATTATATTATTTATAATATGTTTAATTTTAACGTCATTCAGGGACAAGGATTTAGTACATGTGAAAGCTTGATTTGATGTTCCAGGGTTTATTTGAGAGCAAATGGGACCTCCATTTAAAGCTTCCCTTGATTCAATGTCTTAATCGGGCACTGGTTAAAAATAGGTACTCAAAAATAAGTAAAATATACTCATTTTTGAGTACATTCGATGCTTGTCATAGCTCCGAATATATAAGTTTCATTTTTGAAAAAGACATATACTTAAAAATGAATAAAAAGAGGAGTATCTTGCCTACATAGGCTGCCTTCATAAACCACTTTCAATAAATATCGACAATTCCAGCCAAGACTTACCGGGAATCGAACCCAGATCTGCAGGTACCGCAGCCAGTGAATTATCCGTTAAGTGCCTTATCCGTAAATATCAGCAGTTATAACCGACTAACCGGGAGTCGAACCCAGATCTTCAGGCATCGCAGTCTAACGTCTTATTCGTTGTACTACCAGGACCACTCGAAGAAGTTATAAACAGAAGAAATGTTAAAAAGGTGTGTCAAAAGAACGAGAAGTAAGATAATTGAGTTGTAATAACTCCGTTTCCATTTGAGTATCGACATCATATAATGTGGAAAACCATCTTCTGGACAACTTTTCTAGGTTTGTCAGGTCGCTTTGTTAAGATGGCTTGAACAGAAGCTGAGATTAGCAATACTAAATCCCTCTGCTCATTTTTGAGAAAGTACGATTACTTAAATTTGAGTATGTCATTGCTCATTTACGATGCAGTTGTACTGAAATAAAAACAAGTAGGTCCAGGTACTCATTTTTACGTAATTTTTTTAACAGTGTATATGTGAGCTTGTGGGATGACAAATATAGGAAGTATAACAAAATCCTATGGGATTGTTGAACGATTCCTATGGGAACAATCCTATGGGATTGCTGAACGATTCCTATGGGAACAATCCTATGGGATTGTTGAACGATTCCTGTGGGAACAATCCTATGGGATTGATGAACGACTATTCAGAATCACATTTGTTTCGTGTTGTGCAGCACAGCATTGAATTGATGAATTACTTGCGTCTTAATATTGACAATAGCTACATTGTCTTAATAGGGACCTTCAAAATCAGGTAGAACGGATGCGCGGGAAAATATTGTTAACATATTTACAATTTCTGAGCGACAGAAATAATTTGTATATGTCTTTTAAAACTAAGTATAACATTTAATACGCAGCTTATATTTCCTGAATAATGTAAATTTAAAGAAAAAAATATTGACATTAAAATAATAACAATAAAACTCTTTCTAAATATATAGTAACTGTAGTTCAGTATGTGTTTAATTTAAAAATTAAAAAATATTTTATAATTATAAGTTTTAGAATATCACAGTTTTGAAAATTAATGAATGAAATTAATGAATTTAAGATTAATGCGCAGCTTATATATCCTAAATAATGTAAATTTAAAGAATAAATTATTGACATTAAAATAATAATAACAAAACACTTTCTAAAATATATAGTAACTGTAGTTTAGTATGTGTTAAATTTAAAAATGAAAAAATCTGTTATAATTATAAGTTTTAGAATATCACAGTTTTGAAAATTAATGAATGAAGTTAATGAATGAAATTAATGAATTTATGAATAATGCGCAACTTTTATTTCATAAATAATGTAAATTTAAATAATAAATTATTGACATTAAAATAACAATAATAAAACTATTTCTAAAATATATAGTAAATGTAGTTTGACATGTGTTTAATTAAAAAATCTTTTATAATTGTAAATTTTAGAATATCGCCGTTTTGAAAATCAATGAATGAAATTAATGAATTTATGAATAATGCGCAGCTTTTATTTCATAAATAATGTAAATTTAAATAATAAATTATTGACATTAAAATAACAATAATAAAACTATTTCAAAATATATAGTAACTGTAGTTTGGTATGTGTTTAATTTAAAAATTTAAAAATCTTTTATAATTGTAAGTTTTAGAATATCGCCGTTTTGAAAATCAATGAATGAAATTAATGAATTTATGAATGATGCGCAGCTTTTATTTCATAAATAATGTAAATTTAAATAATAAATTATTGACATTAAAATAACAATAATAAAACTCTTTCTAAAATATATAGTAACTGTAGTTTAGTATGTGTTTAATTTAAAAATTAAAAAATCTTTTATAATTATAAGTTTTAGAATATCGCAGTTTTGAAAATTAAGTGCAAGTTTAAATAAAATTCTAATAAACATATAAAAAAGTCACAACAAATTGATAAAAAAAACACATTTGGCTAAAAAATTTCAATGGTGATAGAATATAGAATATTCTAAGTATAAAGAAAAAGAGTTTTATTCAAAATGAATTATTCAGTCAAAATATTCCAGAAAGTTTTTCAGTCATTTCATTTTGACAAACGATCTAGTTCATTAATGGAATAATAGAATCCATTAAGCAAATAAAAGTTAGAAAAGCTTCAGTAATGCTGTCTAAAAGTTAAAAAAAATTCATAATTAAGACGAGAAGAATCGATTTTCGTTAGCTTTGAATAACAATGAAGAGAATGCAAATTTATTTAATGGAGAAAAGCAATTTAGTTTGATGTCATTAGTGGAGTAATTTAGGAAAGCGCAGAATGTAGTACTAATTCTGTTCGCATATTTAAATTAAAAAAGTAAATACATTGAAAGATAAGTGAAGTAACGAAACACGACAAGCAAACAATTTTCCTTTTAATAATTTAATATATTTAATTCCACTTTTACGTGAAGGCCAACTTTTAGTTTGTTGTGTAGGAAGATAATGGAACAGTTTCAATATTTAAAAGTGTAAAATCTATCCTTCTCCAGTTCTTATTTAACCTTAAGAGATTGGAGAAATTATGGCGGCTATAAAAAAATGCACACCATGATACGAATTTTCATTATTGTCTCTATCTTTCTTTGCCAAAATCCTCGTGTCAAAAGGACCATAACTAACAAAAACTTATGTACAACTGTGTTTAAAACTCAATTTTTGGACTCAAGTAACTTCAAAACTTGCAGAAACATTTAAAGTAAACTATTAAAAAATAATTTTTAGTTATGTTAGGTGACTATTTCAAAATATTAGAAGAGTAACTTTTGTATAAAATAGTAATAAATACAGGGTAGAATGAGCTATATTATCCATATGAAAAATAGCAACTTTAATAGTTCCCTTGTAATATTAAGAAAATGTAGATACATCTGGTAAATTACGAATATTATCTTAATATATTTACGCTGTTAAAAATGGCTATTCAAAAATCAGTAAAATTTACATATTTTTGAATACATTCGATGCTTATTAAAGCTCCGGATGTATAAGTTTCATTTTTGAAAAAGTCATGTACTCAAAAATGAGTACAGTGAGTAAAAATTAATAAAAAAAGAGCAGTTTCCTGACTAATTAGGCTGCCTTCATAAATCACTTTCAATAAATATCGACAATTATAACTAAGACTTACCAAGAATCGTACCCAGGTCCTCAGGGATTGTAGCCCAGAGCCTTATCCGTTAAACTACCAAGGCGACGTGAAGAAGTTATAAATAGAAGATATGTTAAAAAAGGTGTGCCAAAAGAATTGGAAGTGTGATAATTGAATTGTAATAACTCAGCTTCCATTTAAGCAATCGAAATCAAATTATGTGGAAAACCCTCTTCTGAACAATTATTTAAAGTTTGTCAGGTCGCTTTGTTAAGATGGCTGGAACAGAAGCTCAGATTAGCAATATTGTACTAAAATGAAAACAAGTACGTTCATGTACTCATTTTAAGCACTTTTTTTTAACAGTGTAGTTTAACAGGATATACCAAAGGTAATAAAAGCCCATTGATATATTGTTGCTATACCAGCTGTTTTTGAACACTTACTATGACTGGAGTACTGACTGTTCAAAGGGGTGAAATGAGCAAACGACTATTCCAAGGGATTACCAGCTGTTTTTGAACAGTTACTACGACGGGAGTACTGACTGTTCAAAGGGGTGAAATGCGCAAACGACTATTCCAAGAGATTACCAGCTGTTTTTGAACAGTTACTACGACGGGAGTACTGACTGTTCAAAGGGGTGAAATGCGCAAACGACTATTCCAAGGGAATACCAGCTGTTTTTGAACAGTTACTACGACGGGAGTACTGACTGTTCAAAGGGGTGAAATGCGCAAACGACTATTCCAAGGGATTACCGGCTGTTTTTGAACAGTTACTACGACGGGAGTACTGACTGTTCAAAGGGGTGAAATGCGCAAACGACTATTCCAAGGGATTACCAGCTGTTTTTGAACAGGTACTATGACGGGAGTACTGACTGTTCAAAGGGGTGAAATGCGCAAACGACTATTCCAAGGGATTACCGGCTGTTTTTGAACAGTTACTACGACGGGAGTACTGACTGTTCAAAGGGGTGAAATGCGCAAACGACTATTCCAAGGGATTACCAGCTGTTTTTGAACAGGTACTATGACGGGAGTACTGACTGTTCAAAGGGGTGAAATGCGCAAACGACTATTCCAAGGGATTACCGGCTGTTTTTGAACAGTTACTACGACGGGAGTACTGACTGTTCAAAGGGGTGAAATGCGCAAACGACTATTCCAAGGGATTACCGGCTGTTTTTGAACAGTTACTACGACGGGAGTACTGACTGTTCAAAGGGGTGAAATGCGCAAACGACTATTCCAAGGGATTACCAGCTGTTTTTGAACAGGTACTATGACGGGAGTACTGACTGTTCAAAGGGGTGAAATGCGCAAACGACTATTCCAAGGGATTACCGGCTGTTTTTGAACAGTTACTACGACGGGAGTACTGACTGTTCAAAGGGGTGAAATGCGCAAACGACTATTCCAAGGGATTACCGGCTGTTTTTGAACAGTTACTACGACGGGAGTACTGACTGTTCAAAGGGGTGAAATGCGCAAACGACTATTCCAAGGGATTACCAGCTGTTTTTGAACAGGTACTATGACGGGAGTACTGACTGTTCAAAGGGGTGAAATGCGCAAACGACTATTCCAAGGGATTACCGGCTGTTTTTGAACAGTTACTACGACGGGAGTACTGACTGTTCAAAGGGGTGAAATGCGCAAACGACTATTCCAAGGGATTACCGGCTGTTTTTGAACAGTTACTACGACGGGAGTACTGACTGTTCAAAGGGGTGAAATGCGCAAACGACTATTCCAAGGGATTACCAGCTGTTTTTGAACAGGTACTACGACGGGAGTACTGACTGTTCAAAGGGGTGAAATGCGCAAACGACTATTCCAAGGGATTACCAGCTGTTTTTGAACAGGTACTATGACGGGAGTACTGACTGTTCAAAGGGGTGAAATGCGCAAACGACTATTCCAAGGGATTACCGGCTGTTTTTGAACAGTTACTACGACGGGAGTACTGACTGTTCAAAGGGGTGAAATGCGCAAACGACTATTCCAAGGGATTACCGGCTGTTTTTGAACAGTTACTACGACGGGAGTACTGACTGTTCAAAGGGGTGAAATGCGCAAACGACTATTCCAAGGGATTACCAGCTGTTTTTGAACAGGTACTATGACGGGAGTACTGACTGTTCAAAGGGGTGAAATGCGCAAACGACTATTCCAAGGGATTACCGGCTGTTTTTGAACAGTTACTACGACGGGAGTACTGACTGTTCAAAGGGGTGAAATGCGCAAACGACTATTCCAAGGGATTACCGGCTGTTTTTGAACAGGTACTACGACGGGAGTACTGACTGTTCAAAGGGGTGAAATGCGCAAACGACTATTCCAAGGGATTACCGGCTGTTTTTGAACAGTTACTACGACGGGAGTACTGACTGTTCAAAGGGGTGAAATGCGCAAACGACTATTCCAAGGGATTACCAGCTGTTTTTGAACAGGTACTACGACGGGAGTACTGACTGTTCAAAGGGGTGAAATGCGCAAACGACTATTCCAAGGGATTACCAGCTGTTTTTGAACAGGTACTATGACGGGAGTACTGACTGTTCAAAGGGGTGAAATGCGCAAACGACTATTCCAAGGGATTACCAGCTGTTTTTGAACAGGTACTATGACGGGAGTACTGACTGTTCAAAGGGGTGAAATGCGCAAACGACTATTCCAAGGGATTACCAGCTGTTTTTGAACAGGTACTATGACGGGAGTACTGACTGTTCAAAGGGGTGAAATGCGCAAACGACTATTCCAAGGGATTACCAGCTGTTTTTGAACAGGTACTATGACGGGAGTACTGACTGTTCAAAGGGGTGAAATGCGCAAACGACTATTCCAAGGGATTACCAGCTGTTTTTGAACAGGTACTATGACGGGAGTACTGACTGTTCAAAGGGGTGAAATGCGCAAACGACTATTCCTAGGCATTACCAGCTGTTTTTGAACAGTTATTTTAATGTAAGATAGTAACAAAGACTGAGATTATCAAAATTACAGATAATTCTTGTAACATAACGTCATTTATTTATTTTTCGATATCTAAACCGTAAAATTTCGTACTTTCACGAGATTCGGATAACGGGAATCTGAAGATTTCTCTAGTGAAAGTGCAGAAAAATTTATATTTTCTATATGATTCTACACTTTTTCTAAACTTTTTGTACAGTAAATTTACTTCGTACAAAGAAATCCGCTTATTGTTAATAGTTTATCATTCCATTGTTTAGAAAACTACACTTTGTTTTGAAAAAAAGTTAGTTCGTTATGAATTATGTTTACTTAAAATATTTTATTCCCTAAATCGATTTTAAATATAAAAACATAGTACAAATATTAAATCAGTCTAATTTTAACGACAATTAGAATTGTGTAAAGTTTTGTTTTAAATTTAATCTTCCTTTTAATTGATGTTTATGTTCGTTTCATCTCTCTGGGAATTTATTAATAAGAATTTTTGGGACTTATTGAAGAAAATGACGAAAAATATATGATAAGAAACTAAATAAAACATTTATAAAATATTTAAGTTTATTATCCTGCAGCTAATAAATTCAAAAGTTTTAGTTGGGCATTGTTTTGTTTTTTAAAGTCACAGTTTGTTTTATCAGCTTATATTTCTAAATATAATCCCATTTCTTTCTTCTTTAACAGGCAGGTCAATATTCTGGTCACGTCCACACAGTTTGAGAGGAAGAACAAAAAATATCGACAAATTGACTTTTGAGGTTTCAGAATTCTATTGACAGATTTGCTGCAGTCATTCTTTCTGTCCCGAGATATACTTTTGAACTGTTTGAAATGTAATTGGATTGATAAGTTAAGATTATTTAGCAAACGAATAAGAGCATGGTATTTATATGAAATACTTAAAGTTTAAAATCAGTTGATAATTTTAAATCAATATATTTGTTTCTTTTTAGAGTGTAAGAAATTTAAAAAAATGATATTATCGAATAAGGATTCGCAAGTTGGTGGAATTATTTCGAAAAATTAATTATTTTAAATAAAAATTCATTAATAAAATGGGATATTAAAATGGGGGGGGGAGGGGGGGGGGGGGACTTGAACTCGAAAGAAACATGTTTTAACCATTGGAAGAAGGGCAAAATTGTAAAGTTGTTTTTAATCACGTTTATATTTTCACGACAGCAGACCCAGGAGTGATTTAAAAAATATATTTGTTTTGGGTTCAGGTAACCCCAAGTTCCAAGTTACAGTTCCTTAAAAGGTGTGACTACACTGTAAAAAAATTTGCTTAAAATGAGTACATGGACGTGCTTGTTTTTTTTTTTAAAGTACAATTGCATCGTGAATGAGCGATGACGTACTCAAATTTAAGCAACAGTACTTTAAAAAAATGAGCAAAGTGGTTTAAAATTGCTAATCTCAGCTTCTGTTCCAGTCATCTTAACAAAGCAACCTGACAAATTTAAAAAAGTTGTTCAGAAGATGGATTTCGACGTTATTTGATGTCGATTGCTTAAATGGAAACTGAGTTATTACAATTCAGTTATCTTACTTCCCATTCTTTTGGCACACCTTTTAAAAACAATTTCAGCTTATAAATTTTTCGAGTCGCCCTGGTAGTAAAACAGAAAAGGCACTGTACTGTGGTGCCTGAGGATATGGGTTCGATTTCCGATAAGTCTTGGTTGTAATTGTCGATGTTTATTGAAAGTTATTTATGAAGGCAGTCTATGTAGGCAAGCTGTCTACAGCTATTTTTATTTAATTTTCACTCATTTTTAAGTACATGTCTTTTACAAAAATGAAACTTATGTATTCTGAACTGTAATAAGCATCGAATGTAATCAAAAATTTAGTACATTTACTTATTTTTGAATACCTGTTTTTAACAATGTAAAGGCGGTAATTAAGGTAATTTGATTTATCATTCTAAAGTGAATATGGGACAGGCCAAACATCAACATAGTTTTAACCTATTTACCAACCTACTGTTTAATTTGAACACCAGTGAAAGTTCTATCAAACTCGTTTATTAGTTTTAGCATTATTATTGAACAAACATAAAAAAAGGAACGGGAAGTCTTATTTCCCGTTTATTGTATTCCATTTTGCTAATATGCTTTAACAATTGGAACGTGTTATTCTGCTACCGCTTAACTCATAAATTGAAAAAAAAATCGTTTTCATTGTAAATGGAATTCCAAGGATTCACTTTCTAAGAAAAATTAGTATTTCTAAGTAAAATTAATTTCACATACTAAAAAAACATTGGTAGCAGTACTAGATATGTAGAACCGACACTGGACATGTAGAAAATTGCTATAGCGTCCACTGTTAAAAATAGGTACTCGAAAATAAGTAAACTGTACTCATTTTTGAGTACATTCAATGCTTATCATGGCACTGAATACAAAAGTTTCAATTTTGAAAAAGACATGTACTCAAAAATGAGTAAAATTTAATGAAAAGAACAGATGCTTGCCTACATAGCTCGCCTTCATAAATCACGATCAATAAATATGAACAATTACAACCAGGAGTTATCGGGAATCGAACCTAGATCCTTAGGCAACGCAGACAGTGCCTTATTCTTTAAACTACCACGGCGACTTGAAGGAGTTATAAACAGAAGAAATGTTAAAAAGGCGTGCCAAACGACTAGGAAGTAAGAACATTAATTGAGTTGTAGTAACTCAGTTTACATTTAAGTAATCGATATCAATTAATGTGGAAAATTATCTACTGAACAACTATTTGAAGTTTGTCAGGTCGCTTTGTAAAGATGGTTTAAACAGAAGCTGAAATTAGCAATAATAAACCACGCTCCTCATGTTTGAGAAAGTACTGCTACTTAAATTTCAGTACTTCATCGCTCATTTAGTATGCAATTGTACTCAAAGAAAAACGAGTAGGTTCATCTACTCATATATAATATCTATTTTTATCTATTTTTACAGTTTGGATTTTCCTATTCAGTGGATTTCTTTAAAGCCAGTATTCTCAAAATGAACATTGTGGATAAAGTAGCTGTTGCATAACACTGTCCAATTGAAAATCAAAATCTCAATAGCATAAAACAAAACCTCAACTCTAAAGTTATATAAACACAGAAATTTTAATGACGTAGAAACCTAAATACACATTTAATATCAAGTTTTGGTTACGATTTTAAAATAATATGTATAGATCATATCTTCCAAATCAGAATAAGAAATTTAGCTATCCATCCAACCCGGAATTGCAAATACAAAAAATACAAAGACTTCAAATCAAATTTATCGGCAATTATTCTCAAAACGTAGTTTCTTGAACGTAATGTCAAATTCCACAAAACGCCTATCCTCACTTTTAAACCCCAACACCAACTCTCACATTACTGTATGATTCTAAAAAAAATCTCATGAATAGGTTCAGGTAATCATATTTAAGTACCCTTTCTTTACAGTATGGATTTCCTTATTCAGGGGTTTGCTTTAAAGCCAGTTTTCTCAAAATGAATATTGTGGATTGATTAGATGTTGCAAAACACTATCCATCTATCCAATTAAAAATCAGAATCTCAATAGTATAAAGCAAAACCTCAACTTCTAAGTTATATAAACACAGACATTTTAATGATGTAAAAACATTAATACACATTTAATATCAAGTTTTGGTTACGATTTTAAAATAATATGTATAGATCATATCTTCCAAATCAGAATAAGAAATTTAGTTATCCATCCAACCCAGAATTACAATTCCAAGAAAAACAAACACTTCAAATTAAATACATAGATAATCATTCTCAAAAAGCTAGTTTCTTGAACACAATATCAAATTCCAAAAAACGATTTTTCCCATCCTCAATTTTAAACCTCAACACCAACTCTCACATAAGTGTATGATTCGAAAAATATCTGATGAGTAGGTTCAGGTACTCATATTTAAGTACCTTTTTTTTACAGTATAGATTTTCCTATTCATTAGTTTGCTTTGAAGATAGTCTTCTGAAAATGAACATTGTGGGTTGAGTGGTTTTTGCATAACCCTGTCCAACTAAAAGTCATTATTTCAATAGCATAAAGCAAAAACTCAATTTCTAAGTTATATAAACACAGAAATTTTAATGACGTAAAAACATAAATACAAATTTAATATCAAGTTTTGGATCTAAAAAAATATGTGTAGATTATACTTTCCAAATCAGAATCTTAAACTTAGTTATCCATCCAACAAAGAATTGCAATTCCAAAAAATACAAAGAGTTCAAATTAAATACATAGATAATCATTCTCAAAATGCAAGTTTCTTGAACACTATATCAAACTCCAAAAATCGGTTTTTCCCATCTCTACATTTAAACCCCAAACACCAACTCTCACATTAAAGTATTATGCTACAAAAATCTCATGAGTAGGGTCGTGTACTCATATTTAAGTACCTTTTTTTACAGTATAGATTTTCCTATTCATTGGTTTGCTTTGAAGCCATTTTTTTAAAAATGAACATTGTGGGTTGAGGGGGTTTTGCATAACCCTGTCCAATTAAAAGTCATTATTTCAATAGCATAAAGCAAAAACTCAACTTCTAAGTTATATAAACACAGAAATTTTAATGACGTAAAAACATAAATGTACATTTAATATCAAGTTTTGGTTATGATTTAAAAAAATATGTGTAGATCATTGTTTCCAAATCAGAATCTTAAACTTAGTTATCCATCCAACTAAGAATTGCAATTACAAAAAATACAAAGACTTCAAATCAAATATATCGGCAATCATTCTCAAAACATAGTTTCTTGAACGCAATGTTAAATTCCACAAAACACTTATCCTCACTTTTAAACCCCAACACCAACTCTCACATTACTGTATGATTCTAAAAAAAATCTTATGAGTAGGTTCAGGTACTCATATTTAAGTACCCTTTTTTTTACAGTATGGATTTCCTTATTCAGTGGTTTGCTTTAAAGCCAGTTTTCTCAAAATGTACATTGTGGATTGATTAGTTGTTGCAAAACACTATCCATCCAATTAAAAATCAGAATCTCAATTGTATAAAGCAAAACCTCAACTTCTAAGTTATATAAACACAGAAATTTTAATGATGTAAAAACATAAATACACATTTAATATCAAGTTTTGGTTATGATTTTAAAATAATATGTACAGATCATACCTTCCAAATAAGAGTCATAAATTTAGTTATCCATCCAACCCAGAATTGCAATTTCAAGAAATACAAACACTTCAAATCAAATACATACACAAACAATCATTCTTAAAACGCTATTAAAATGAACTCAATATCAAACTCCAAAAAACGATTTTTCCTATCGTTACTTTTAAACCCTAACATCAACTCTCACATTACTGTATGATTCGAAAAAAAATTGATGAGTAGGTTCAGATACTCATATTTAAGTACCTTTTACAGTATAGATATTCCTATTCATTGGTTTGCTTTGAAGCCAGTTTTTTGAAAATGAACATTGTGGGTTGAGTGGTTTTTGCATAACACTGCCCAATTAAAAGTCAGAATTTCAAAAACATAAAGCAAAACTTCAACTTTTAAGTTATATAAACACATTTTAGTGACGTACCAATACATAAATACACATCTAATATCAAGTTTTGATTATGATCTAAAAAATATTTGCAGATCATACCTTCCAAATCAGAATCATAAATTTAGTTAAATTAATTACCATCCAACCCGGAATTTCAAATTACAAAAAATACAAAGACTTCAAATCAAATATATCGGTAATTATTCTCAAAACGTAGTTTCTTGAACACAATATCAAATTCCAAAAAACGATTTTATCCCCATCCTCACTTTTAAACCCCAAACCCCAACTCTCACATAAGTGGATGGATTCCAAAAGATCTCACCTCCCAGCATCCCGCGATCCCAGCGCTCTCGCTCTTCCCAGCGAAGCCTGTCCCAGCTCCCGCTCCAGCCGGGGTTCCAGCTGGAAATGCGCTGGGAAAATGGGAAGAATGGAAAGGGGTGACCTTCTTTGGATCAATGCCCGCGCAGGATCTGAAGTGCGGGGGTGGTCGAGTCGGGGGACGGGGGTGGTGGGAGGGAAAAGGTGGGTTTTGCGTTCCGCGCGCCCCTGGGCCTGCACCTCGCCACTGCGACCCTGTTGTGTCTGGTTTGGTCTGGATTGGTTTGGATGCAGGGGCGGGTGGGAATGTTTGTCTCGAAGCAAAAGGTATTTGTTTGATGAGAACAAAAATATTCTAGAATTTTTTTAAGTTTTGTAAACGAGAAGTATTAGTGATAAGAGGTAGACTACAAACGGCACTTTATTAAGTTTTAGAATTGTGAAAAATGATCATTCTCAAATAAAAAATACTGATGATATTTGGATAGAGAGAGCATTTTACAGGAAAACAAATCGCAAAAAAATCTTTAAAGTATTTTTTATTAAAAAGTGCAGTTTTTTTGGAACAGTTTTTGTGTCTGGACTTTTTAATATCATACATACAAACAAACTGCAGGTTTCAGTAGTTTTCTGTTTATATAAAACAGTGATTCCTAACCTTTAGATGGCCACGGACCGCTAATTCGAAAACTCGGCAAGTCGCGGACCACCACTTTCCAGTACCATTAAAAAATACTTAAGTACTAGTAAATATAATTTGGTACTTAATGTAATTCGAAAAAAAAGTAGTTGTTGTATTCTACAGTTTTTAATAAAATATGTCTTATCAATGTAACAATCACGAAACGCATGAAAGTTTAATACGGGATACAATTTTGTTTCCTTTCATAGCAACTAAATTTAGAATTTCAATTTATTCTTTTTTAGTTTCACAAGGAATACGATAAGGGAATTGAACAAAGGCTCAACGAACCACATAAACCCCTCTCCCACACACACACACATTGCTTAGAGCCAAAAAATAAAAAATAAAGTTTAACGGTATGTTCATAGATGGCAGCATTATCAACGGCTTGTTTAAAAAAAACCAGTTAAAATGAATTTTATTAAACGAATTTAAAAAAAAAACGTTGATATTTCTGAGATAAAAGTACGATTCGTCAATGGTTCATGAAATTCTCTTTCTTTTGATACCCTCAAGTGTTAAGATTCGTTGCATCTAAGGGGAATAAAAGGGATCTTTACTGCAGGAATAATATATATGATTCATACAAACATATACATATGGGCATACTAAGAGAAATGTGCATAGGGGTAAACGACTGGTAAAAATCTCAGTGAGTCATCCCCAAAAACATGCCGCTTGTATCTCATTATAAAATTTCTTATATATTCTATTACAGTTCATTATTGTGTTATTATTTTTTTCTTTATATTAATTTTTGATGCCGTGAGCCATTAAATGACTCTTTAAAAAGCAGTTTTATACAAGTAAATATTTATTGAAGTAGAATATGAAGAAATGTTTAGTCGGGTGAATGGATTAATGATGCCTTTGAGACAATTTTTTTTAGTGACGCAATTTTTTAAGTAAGTTTAAGTGGCGTAAGTAGTATCATGAATTTACAATACAAAATTATTGTATCGTTACGCCGTAAATTCGTTGCGTTAATAAATTGATTCAATTTTTATTTTGTTGATGATTTTAAGTAAATACTAATAATAGATATTGAGAAATCAATACATTTCATTATTTTAATACTTTTCCATTGATTTATTATTGCTTTTTGATAGATTGATTTATTTGTTGAACGAAAGGTTGTCAAAGGATGTTGATTGACTATCTTACAAAACAATTGAATGAATAATTATGAATGATGGATGATTGATTGAGGATAGTGTTATGATTAATGAATATTTCGTATTAAATTAAGTATTGTGTTGTAACTGAAAGATTAATTGATAACAATAAAATTTTAATTGATCCAATTAAATAATTGATATACTTTTCATTAATGTTGATTAATTTTATATTAGGTAATGGTTAATATTTAACCTATTATCATTAAATTAGTCAACATTAATGAAAAGAATTTCATTAGACAAAGAATCGTTGATCAATCAATTGATCTATCGATTGATTGATTACTTGAGCATTTAATTAACCTTGTGATCGATCATAGTACAATCAATTCGCCAATGAATCAAAGTATTAACTATGACTTTCATAATACGAAAGTAATAAACAGGTTTATATATCCCTTTTAATGCAACATATTATTAAGTAAAAAATCCATATTCAAAAAGTAATAAGATACATTTTCTGTGGGCTCAAATGCTTCAAATAAACCTTCTGTAAGAATCCGTGGAGGATAACTTTTACGTTGAGACTATTTGGTATGCATCTCCAAAGCAAAATAATTCTAATTTATTCCATTTTTTTTGTTTACGTTTCCCTTGCACATCTGAAATATTCCCCAGATTTCTACTCTACTTTAAAATATTCAGAAAACGTTCGAAACAGCTCGGTTATCTTGCAGACTCGGAAACCTCATCGATATTCTTCCCGTTTCTTGTATACAGGGAACGAAGTTTTAACGAAATAAATGAACGGAGAAAAGAATTAGGAGAGGAATATGTAAACTAAAATACGCATTTGCAATGCAAATGATAAAATATTGCTTCCGTTTTATTTAAAACCGTAAGATTTTATCAAAGACTAATTTGTTTTATTTTGTACTGGATGGTTTTATTTCAAGCTTTGAGGGAGTGATGATCCATTTGTTTTAAAACAGTAGATTATTTTTCTCAATATGAAAAGTTATTTTCACTTTCAAAGTTTTAAATACACATTTTTTTCTGAGTTATTTTTATTATATCTTGTATTGATAGGTTTACAAACATATGGATTAGATTTTGAACAACGCAGAGCAGTCTAGTATCAAACCCAGATAGATAATTTTTTTTTGTAAAATCGTTTTTTTTTTAAATATTTTTTACAACTTCTCAATGCACGGCATCACCAGACAAAGTAGTATTAATCAAAAATGTATGAATTTAGTATAAAGGTGAATTAAAATGTCTCATTTTATATATTTCTTAAGGCAATAGCCCATTTGCAAAGGCAATAGCCATATTTTCAAAGAAGAACACAATTGTTTATCGCCCAGACAAAAGGTTGCCGTGGGCCGCAATTTGAACTTTCCGTTTTTTAACCCTTACGCTGTTAAAAATAGGTACTCAAAAACAAGTAAAATGTACTCATTTTTAGTACATTCGATGCTTATAATGGCTTCGAATACATAAGTTTCACTTTTGAAAAAGATATGTCCTCAAAAATTAGTACAATGAATAAAAAGGGCAGATGCTTTTCTACATAGCTCGCCTTCATAAATCACTTTCAATACATATCGACAGTCACAACCAAGTCTTACAAGGAATCGAACCTCTCACGGCAGTCCAGTGCTTTATCACTTAAACTTCCAGGGCGACTTTAAGAAGGTATAAATAGTAGCAACGTTAAAATAAGGTGTGGGAAAAGAATGGGAAGTAAGGTAATTGAGTTGTAATAACTCAGTTATTTATGTACTCGATATCAAATAATGCGGAAAGCCTTCTTCTGAACAATTATTTTAAGTTTGTCAGATTTTATTATGATCGCTTGAATAGAAGTCGTGATTAGCAATATTAAATCACATTGCTCATTTTTGTTAATGTATGGTTACTTGCATTTGTGTTTGTCATATATCCGTTTACGATGCAGATATACTTAAAGAAAAATGAGTAGGTTCAGGTACTCATTTTTAAATACCTTTTTTACAGTGTGTATATCTCATATGGAGTTTGATCCACACACTCATTAAACAAACAATTTTAAAATACTTTAAAAATTTATTTCTTCATTGAAAATTCATCAGTTGTTTGATGGGTCCAAAATCAGGCGTTCTCGTGTCTAACAAGTTTCTTTTAACGCCATTGATAGTTTCCGGGTTCTTATTTCCTTTTTATTCCCAAGTCGTTCTTCAGCAAAGGTAATGGAGGGGGAAGATAGGCTAGAGTACATCCACAGTAGCGGACAAAAGAGGCAATCGACGGGACAATATATCTTGGAATACTGATAATAGGTTGCAGACAGCTGAGAGTTGACTAAGAGCGATTCCGAAACAGGGAGGGGCATAGAATTTGAGCATCGAACCAGTCAGACCAGTTGACGGCTCACTCTCATCGGACGCCGTGTTAGCACCTTCCCACAATGCGTAGCGCTTTGTTATGCTCAGAACTTTGAAAACCTGTCGGCAATCCTTATATATAATTCTCTTATGCGGTGATTGAAAAACGCTGTTTTTCTCTACGCGGAATGGCAACAGTTAGTTTGTTTACGAAATTCTGTTGCGCCCTCATTTTTATTTTGCCATTATGTAAACAATTTTGACGATTAGCCCCTTTAATTCATTAGTAAATAATTATTTTGTTGATGCCAGCTTAAATTAGGAAGAAGGGAGAAGGGGAGGGGGGGAGCCTCCTAGTACTTCATATTCCGTCACGGAGGAAGGCTTCTCTACGTTAATTCAAACAACAATATGCTTTACTGTTCTCATTAACGTGGAATAGTTAAGATAGTTATTGTATAATTTGCTTATTTTTATTTATTTTAATATACATATCTAAGCCCTAGTAAAAACTAGTTAACATTACTCAATCCAGTTAAAATAAAGTCATTTTCAATTAGGTTGTGCATATATCTGTGCTATAGTGGAAAGACTAATTTTGCATCATAGCGCCATCGTCAAAAGACATCATTCTTTCGTATGCGTTCACAACCTTTAGCAAGTATTTATTCAGCATTACGAGCACAACATTTAAGAAAATAACTGCAACAGATGAAGTCTCGGGGAATGTTCGGTACAAGTAGAGAGAATTAACGACGAAAAACAGGAAAATCACACTTTTCGGCAAGTTTTCAGGGAGGCTCTTTGCAACCTAAAAGAGAGTGCAATTTTTAGAAATTCATGAATACTATTTGAAAATTTAAGGAAATTATGTGTGATGATTCTAAAACTTAGCGTATATTTGATGCAGCAAGAATATCATCTATCGCAATACACACTGTAAAAAAATTTACTTAAAAATGAGTTCCTGAAAATCTTCGTTTTTCCTTGAGTACAATTGCATCATAATGAGCGATGATGTACTAAAATTTAAGTAATCGTTTATTCTCAAGAATTAGCAGTGTGATTTAATATTGCTAATCTAAGATTGTGCTTAAGTGTTATTTAATAAAACCTGACAAACTTAAAATAGTTGTTCAGAAAATGGTTTTTCTACTTTCCTTTACATATCGGTAGATTGTTTATACTCATAAACTGATTCTCCCCGGAGTTATGAGATTTAGAAATATTTATACTTTTTATGTCGCTCAAGTTCCTGCCAATGACCACTGTCCCCGACCGATTTTAAAGACGAATATATTCGGAAGAATATTAAAGTAATTTATAAAGAAATTTTATAATTTTTTTCAGTATATTTCACTGAACAACATCGTTAAAATAAGGAGTTATACGTCGACTACACGTCAAACTTTTATGGACTGGATGTAGCTACTTTTGCTTCTGATGATTTCTTTTTTGAGTTCTTATTAAAAAAAAAGATTTTTGCTTCTATGCTATATTTTAAAATTAAAGCCAAAAGTTATAAAATAGATACTACTACCAAATTATCATCTTTAGAATATTTGTATATAACTTGTTTTGCACCTGGGCTACTCATTGGTGCACTTATTCTCCAAGTCAGCCATATTGGTTTTAGTAAGATATTCTTGGCAAATTATCTTAACAAACAAAATCAAAATGGCGATAATACTTTAAATTATTTTTAATTATGATGCGGGTAATTTTACTAACAAATTATTGAATAACAAATGAGGAGCTTATTTTCAAAATGCGACATTTCCTCGATGTTCTAATTGGAAATGTTCGCTTTTGAAAATCAGCTGCAAAGTAAGCAAATATTTATTAAATTCCGATTTTCTGTTCCTTTATTAGTATCAATTATACAATTTTAATTATATATAAAAAAAAATCAGAATCAGTACATGAGTACTAAATATTGTTTAATACATTTAATTACATAAAAAAATATATTAATTTTTCATTGATAAGATTTCTATTAGGATTTAGTAAATTGAAAATAAATTATAAAACTTTCCCACCCTCTTTTAAACCTTTTTTGGTCGGTTTCGCATGTCAACATTCCAGCGTTGTCTGGCCCGTATCGGACCAAACATATCAGGAAAAAAAATTATTATTATAAAAAAAACCTTTCAGAATCAGAACATAAGTACTAAATATTGTTTTGTACTATACTTTTAATTTTATAAAAAATATATATTATTTTTCATTGATGAAACTTCTATTAGAATTTAATAAATTGAAAACAAATTACAAAACTTTTCCACCCCCATTTTCCACCCTCTTTTAAACCTTTTTTGGTCGGCTTAGCATGTCAACATTCCAGCGTTGTCTGGCCCTTATCCGACCAAAAATAACAGAAATAAAAATTATAAAGTTGTGAAATTAAAGATTTATGCGGGAAAATTATTTTTTTTAAAAAGCAGTTAATAAAGGGTTATTTATAAAACTTGCAATTTTTTTTTTTTTACAATTTTGATAAAGTTTTTATGATGATTTTGTTGCTCGTCAAGATAGAACTAAATGGGGATTAACGAGATAGAACAGATTAGAATTCAGAATCAAACATACAAAATATGAATTTTATTCTTGAAAATGACTACAATTGTATTTCAAATAAAAAACGACCAAAAAGACGTTAATATGGCATACATAATTCAATAAATCTCTAGCACTGCCTTGCTAATAAAAAAAATATAAAAGTTTCAGATATCGGATAAAAATATTTTCAAACTGCGGTTCTCTTGTCCCCCAACTATAATCAGTGACCCTCAATTTTAATTGCAAACATGACCTGCCCTCTTTCTTATTGCTAGTAACTTTAATGTACTCGTTGAAAGATTTGCAGCAAAAAATTTAAATACATCGTTACTTAAGGCGTCAGTTTTACTAAGTACAAATATATTCTGGTTGTAAAAGGTATTTGTATTATTTTTAACTGCATATATGCTTTACAACATATGCTGACAGCACAGTCAAAATAAATTTCAAAATGGTAAAAAGAAATGAGGTCCTGAATAAATATCGACGATGCCAAAAATTGCTACTTTTTATTTAAGTGAATAAATACATGATATTATTGAAAATGTTCGGGGAAAATAAAATATTTACTAAAAATATCAGGAATAATATTTAAACAAATAAATGATGTTGAGATATTATTACGTTTTAAAAAAACTTACCATACGAACAATTTTTGGAGCCATGAGACAATTCTTGGTAGAGCGTTTTCGACAGGAAAAATGGCAGAAATGTGAAAAACAATTCAAAATAGTTTTAACTTATCCTTAAAATCCATTAAGAATAGTTTATAATAAAATATTCATAATTTGTCCTTGGATTTTGGAAGTTTAACTATTAACCACTACTTATTAGTAGTTGTTAATAGTTCTATTGAGCAATAAATTGAGCGAGCGAATATCAGTACAAAACATAAAAAGCTGGATTACAGCTACATTTACTGCAGTTTACCAAAATGTATTTAAAAAATATACTGCTAATAAGGATTTAATACAATCTCTCACTCTCTCTCTCTCTCTCTCTCTCTCTCTCTCTCTCTCTCTCTCTCTCTCTCTCTCTCTCTCTCTCTCTCTCTCTCTCTCTCTCTCTCTATATATATATATATATATATATATATATATATATATATATATATATATATATATATATATATATATATATATATATATATATATATATATATATATATATATATATATATATATATATATATATATATATATATATATATATATATATATATATATATATATATATATATATATATATACATATATATACATATATTGACTTATTAACTTTTGTATTGTAATATTTGCCTAGTATTTGCCCCTTCGTTGAAAGTTCGTAACGGTCGTATCAATATAAATATATTAAAAATTTGTACTACTAACTTATTTGTACTTTTTTATTTTCTGAATACCGATTTTTTTTAGGTCATATTATATTTTCAAAGGGATCCATTCTTAAAAACCAAAAACTCACATCTTCATTCTCTTTTAATACATTTCCTGGCAACGTATTTCTGTTTGACCAGACTTCCGAATGAAAAAAAAAAGAGCAAGAACTCTTTACTACAAAAAATATTTCATCGTTACAGAACCACAGAACCATATTTTATTGAGTTTCGCGTCTCTCCTGAATACAGAAAACTCTGTCTGAAGATACAGAAAAACAGACAGATGGGTAGCTAGAAAGATTTTTTTTTGGATGTGGTGGTGGGGAAGAGGGGTTTGTCCGAAGTGGGGGCAGATAAATCTGAAAAGCAAGAAGCACTTGGGCACTCTATTTAATAATGGAGAAATACGATTTGGAGTTGTGTATTTTCGATTTTTGTAGAAGGTTTTTGTTAGGTTTTGTGTGGTACGTATCGTATTTTTTAAACCTATTCATATACGATAAATATAAATTTCTTGAATTTTATTTTTCACCTCCGATGTGAATCTCAACATCTAACTGCTGTACTTTAATTAAGGGAAGGTTAGGGGCCTAATAGACGCCAGTGGCCGCGTGAGACACCCGAACTAGTTTAAAAGCATTCCAAAGTAAATATATATGACCAGGTTGCTGGATTTCAAACAAAATGGTACATTATGGAAAAAAGAAGATATTTATTTTCTTGCTTGTATTAAAAAAATCAATCATTGAAACGTCCTGACTTTTATTGTACCAAGTTATGAAATGGGAAGAACGATAATAGTACATAAAAAACGTTAAAACTTCGGAACTGTGTATATGTCCATGGGGAAAACATTATTTTTCATTTTCTTCACAAGTACTGGGGATGGACAATTATCATTCGCCCACATTTTTGGGCGATGATTATTGTTCGGCTGTATCACATTTAGCTGTGTAGAGAAAATAAAACGTTATTCTTGCCCAACCACTTCGCTTATATTTTAATCAATTTGCTTAGGTTTAGTATTAACAAATAAAATAGTTAAACAATGACATCGCCCAACAATTTGTGACCACACTGCAATAAAAATAGGCATTTACTCGCAGTTCATTTATTATTGTGATCACATCAATTAATTTGCTTACTGTGTGTTTAAAGTCTCCTGAGGATTTAATCGCAATGCTTAAAAAAAAATATTTTTATGGATTATATACTGTCTAACTACACTGTTACAAATAGGAACTCAAAAAAACAGTAAAATGCACTCATTTTTGAGTATATTAGATGCTTATCATAGTTCCGAATACATAAGTTCAATTTTGAAAAAGACATGTACTCAAAATTGAGTACAATGAGTAAAAATGAATAAAAAGAGCAGTTGCTTGCCTACGTAGGCTCCTTCAAAAATCGCTTTCAATAAATATCAACAATTACAACCAAAAATTACCAGGAATCGAATCTATATCATGAGGCACCGCTGCCCAGTTCCTTATCTGTTGTACTACCAGGGCGACGTAAAAAGGTTATAAAAAGAAGTAATGTTAAAAAGGCGTGACAAAAGAATGGGAAGTAAGTTAACTGAGTCGTAATAACTCAGTTTCCATTTAAGCAATCGACATCAAATAATGTGAAAAACCATCTTCTGAACAACTATTTTAAGTTTGCCAAGTAGCTTTGTTAAGATAGCTTGAACAGCAGCTGAGATTAGCAATGTTAAACAATACTTCTCGTTTTTGCGAAAGTATGATTAGTTAAATTTGAGTACGTCATCGCTCATTTACAATGCAATTGTACTCAAAGAAAAACCAGTACGTCCAAGTACTCATTTTTAAGCATATTTTTTTTTACAGTGTAGAAATATTCAGAGAGGTAGTTATCAAAGTTACACATGAAAATGAAATACATTTTGTTACTAGACCCTTCTAAAGCCTATAAAATTTGAGTATTTTTAAGCATATTTTTTTTTACAGTGTAGAAATATTCAGAGAGGTAGTTATCAATGTTACACATGAAAATGAAATACATTTTGTTACTAGACCCTTCTAAAGCCTATAAAATTTATTTGTTATTACATTTCGAGAAGGGGCCAAAAATATTTATGAGTTTGGGCTTGAATAGAATCATTACGCCACTATACAAAAATGGGAAATAGTATCTGAATATTTTACGCTAATAAAGTCAGTCATTTCAGCAATAAATTCCTTTTTTAAATATCCCTTAAAAGTGATGAAAACTGAACTATTTAAACCCAACATTATAGTAATTTCGGAAATTAATTAAAATGAAACAATGCGTCTACATGAACAGAAAATACAACGGGTTGCTTTTTTCCTAAGCAAAACTGTATTCTTTGCGTACTGTACGAACTGTATTCAAAACGTACTTCGTATAAATACGTTGGAAGCTTACTACGTTGGCAGCAATATATATAATCTCCGTAGAAACGCCGTTGGTCATATATCTTATACGACACACAAAAAAAGATTTGGGCGGAAAGCAATGCGAAATTGAATTGAAAGGACATTTTTCTTCGGGGTGCCTGGAAAGGATTTTTTTTTATCTCTGCAGCTGTTTAAGGCAGGACTTGGAAAGAATATAGAGATGTCTTAGGTCGAATGTAATAGTATGTAAACCAATGAATAAAACCTATGAATAAATGAGTGTGTCGTTTCTAATAGAAGCTAAGGCTTTAACTGTCGTATTGAAGACTTGTGTTGTGAACTTTAGAGATGAAGTTCCATTCAGATATTTAAGCATTTTAAACAATTGTGAATAATAAAAAAAAGGCAATAGCCCAATTGCGGCCGAAGGGAGCCGGGTTTACCATATTCTCAAAGAATAAAACGTTTGTTTATCGCCCAGACAAAAGGTTGCCATGGGCCGCAATTGGAACTTTCCGAATAAAAATATAAATAATAATAATTAACGTCGCACTAGAGCTGTACAGTGGGCTATTGGCGACGGTTCAGGGTCTATCTCGAAGGAAAGACCCGGGAACACATACACATTCACACATTCATACAGGCACCTCGTTATTTCAGAGCCATGGTCAGATGACGAGTAAAACACCTGAACTGGCACGAAAACGCCTTCAAGAGACGTCAGGACTTTGGACCCCGATCAGATTTATCGTGTATCAGTCCCGTATACACTCCGTTAATTTTATCGGATGTTCTGGACGACTTTTCTAGTATTTTTGTAGCGAAGCCGGCAACCCTCCGATCACAAGATCACTACTTTTTTACTTTTCTTTGTCAAGTCCATCGCGCGGGTTCGAACCACCAATCCTCGGATTAGCAGCTGAACTCATTAACCGCTCGGCCACGGAGGCCTCTATTTGGTTTGTTAATTAATGTCGCAATAGAGCTGCACAGTGGGCTATTATGAGCCTTGTAAGGTTCAATATATCGGAGAAGGTTTCGGGTGTAAAAGTTTGTTTGGTTAAAAAACGCCACACTAGAGCTGCACATTAGATTATTGGTGACGGTTCGGGGCCTATCCCGAGGGAAAGACTTGGGCACGATGCCTCGTATTTTTGAACCAAGGTCAGATATCGAATAAACATCTGAACTGGCACCCGACGCAACTTCAATAGGCATCAGGACATTGGACTCCGATCAGATTTATCGCGCACATGTCCAGTTTAAAATAAAATGGATGTCCTTGACGACCTTCTAGTATTTTTTTGCGAAGCTGGTAACCCTCCGATAGCAAGATTACTACTTTTTACTTTTCTTTGTCCAGTCCCCCACCCCAGGGCTCGAACTAGCAACACTCTGATTACCAGCTGAACGCCTGAATCCACTGGGCAACCGGAGGCAAGTTCGTTAATACCTACAATATGTTGAGACGTATTGTTACTTCGCAGCGAATCTGGCAACTCTCCGATCGCAAGTTCACTGCATTTTAACATTTTTGCTGCTCTTTGCGAAATCTTAAGAGGGATCAGTGAAAGATTTATCGCATCGTTATTTCACAATAATATTTAAATAAACTATCAGAAGGAATAATGTAAGTATTCGGATGTTTGCCTATTATGTACTTATTGTTTATTAATATATTGTAAAATGTAATTCATTTCGCAAAATATTTTGTAATTCTTTAAAACTAATAAAAAAAATGTGAAAATCAAATTATTTCAATTTCAATATAATTTTAATTCGTTGCATTAATAACTACTTTACTATCTTTTCTTATTTATTTTATTTCTTAAAAATATTTTGTTTTAGACCCTGACTTGGTTTTTGACAATTTCGATTTGGTCCTTTTTTTTAAAGTTACATTGAGAAAATAAAACGTATAACGGAAGGAACTACTTGTTTAAAGATTATCTTACAATAACAAATCAGCCGATGCCTACAATTTAACGTAGATTCTGAACTGCAGCAAATTTCGATCCGAAATTTTAACTACTAAAACAATTATGTGCAATTCTACTGGTTGAAGTCTAACAAGAGCCAAGTTCCCTATTTTCAAACTTCGATGACAGCCTTACAGAAACCTATTTTGGTTTTAATTTTAAGTGCACCACTTTTGTTAACCCTTAACGTTCCAGATTTGTTATTATAACCCATTCCAACAGATCGGTCTATATATACAAGAAGTAACAGAAATATCTCTAGATAGCGGAGCTTTCTGATTACTATAGCATTAATGTGCGTTTCCACAGCATAGCCTTTTGAGCGTTAAGGGTTAAATGTCAGTAATTTAATTTGTTTATCAATGGAAAATTAAATGAACGCCATTTAAAAGAAAATTATATCGAAGATTTTTGTTATTAGAATTAACATAGTCATAAACCTACACAATGGGTTATGACATTTAGGACCTGGGCCTCCGTGGCCTAATGGATAAAGGCGTCAGCTGGGAATCGGAGGGTTCCTGGTTCGATTTTGTGCGACATAGTAAAAAAGTAGTGATCTTGGGATCGGAGGGTTGCCAGCTTCGCTACAAAATACTAGAAAGTCGTCCAGAATATTAACAAAAATTATCGGCGTGTATACGGGACTGGTGCTCGATAAATCTGATCGGCGTCTGAAGGCGTTGTGTTCCAGTTCAGGTGTCACGCGATTTCGGCTTCACTAACATTTTCGACCACGGACCGCCACTGCCAAAACAAACCAACCAGGTCATAGCTGACTCGTAGAAAGTTTGCCTTTGTGAACAAATGCATCTGTTCCTTTCAGTGTCTTCGGGTTTTTCCTTCGAGATTGGCCCCGAACCGTCGCCCAATAGCCCACTGTGCAGCCCTAGTGTGACGTTAATTAATCAAACCAAACCTTTCAGTGTAGTCACACAAACTTTTACTATCAAAAATCCTTGTACCAAACCCCCTTGGTCCGACGGTAATGATGTAATAATTAGTTCAAGGATTGCATTAATTCAAGGATAATTAGTTCAAGGATTGCATTAATTCAAGGATAATTAGTTCAAGGATTGCATTAATTCAAGGATAATTAGTTCGAGGGATGTTCAAGGATTCCAGTTCAGGCATAAACATGCCAAAAAAATTAAAATCGGTTACTTAGGTTAAATTGAAAAAAAAAATATTTAAATAAATTTGTTTACGATAAATGCCGTTTGTCAGCAAAAAATGCGATATTTTGTTATCTTTTTGAATTGTTCAATATGTATATTTCACAATGAAATGTTGCGGGAAAAATAATTTAATGCGTACCCAGTTATTTGATTCGGTTTTTAAAACTGCCATGAAAATAAAATAATCTCAACAACTTTTATCTCGAAGTTTTCATTTGATAAGCAACTTTTAGTTATATTCCATTTGGCTGCAGAAGTTTAAACATGCGCATCACGTTCATTTTGCGAAAGAAAAAAAAAGGTTATCACATAAAAATACTCAAAGTAAAGTATTTACCCGAACATGCGATTGCGTAAATGGTTGTTGATTCCTGAATTTGAAATAATCTATTCGATTTCTAAGTTAGCACAGGGGAAGAAAAATAAAGATCCGAGACACACTTGACAAGAAAGAACAGACACCGATTGCAAAATGACCCATTTAAAGATCTTGAAAGAAGTCGTCTGCCAAGTTCTTTTTTCAATTTTAATACGCACTCTTTTGGCACCGACAATTCTCGTGATAATGAATTCGCAGCCTTCGAGATGTGGCCTTCGAAAACGAAACCATTTTTTTTTCTACGAGGAAGGACGAACTAATTATTGCATTAACTATGTTTCATTTCAGTTTTCCGGATATTTAGATTTCGCAAGATGGTGAAAGCGTCCACGATCTTGTGTCTAAAGTGCCAACTACTAATTTGCTTTCCATTTCCTGATCTTAGAAATCTCCGTTAAATCATTTGGACGTGAAACGTCTTTGGCAATACATTAGTCACATATTCCTGTTTCTATTTCGTATTTGGGAACGCTGAAAATTCTACTCGGCTAGAGTAAAAGGTTTAAGAATACAGTGGCGGCTCGCGAGGTACAGCCAGGCTGCACCTAAATGTATTAGTGTATTTTAAAACTAAAATGAGATATTTTATTAATTTTATTAAATGGAGATTGGAATTGAAAATGAAATTCAGGAAGAAAAAAACTCCATTTAATCAAAACCACTGATCTCTTACTGTAACTTCTGGATAGGGCAAGACATTTTGTTGACCTGCAGCCGATCTAGAGGCAGCCATGATGTACCCCATTTTCTTTGCTACCGCAATATTTCGTATATTTTTCATGTTAAAATAAGCCGACGTGTATTGCTTTTGGCTGAGTTTTTTTTCTATTTTCTTTTTAAACCCATTTTAAATGCAATCTGCTATTAAAATAGAAAGTAATTTGTAAGTCGAAGTAGATAAAAAGCAAGAGCAAAAAATATTTGTTTGGCAATATAACAATTTATTCTATCAGATGAAAATATAATATTTATATACATTTAATATTTCTACAATGTTATGGTAATAACAAACACCACTAAATCACTTAAAAAAATACTGGGGCACATCATGGCTGCTTTCAATTGGATTCAACGCGCCCATAGAGGAAACCAGGTTTGAGCCTTCCAGCAGTTACAGTTACAGTTAGAGTTCAGTGATCAAAACTACAGCCAAAAAGCGAAGTTCGAAATCGGCTGCATCGTTACGATGGCAACCTCTTCGTAGAATGGAGATTTCCCATCGTGTATTTGTGGCAAAGTACAGCCCGAAATGAATTTTCTGACGTTGGCTGCACTTGGGAATTTGATAAAGTGATTGGCTCGTGCGTGAATCGCGGAGATGGATTGGAAGAACAGAGAATTTCCAAGAATCTCTCCAAACGGACACAGTTTTCGTGATAAATTTACTGTGTGCTGCTGTTTCGTTATTTAAGTTAATATTAAAGTTGACTGACTCGCAAGTTTAAAAGAAAGAAGGATTGCTTTACCTTTCAAAAAATAAGTGTCTTCTTTTGTTTTCGAATGTTATCATTTCGTTAAAATTGAAGGGAAACTTTAATTTGAGTAATAAAAAGAATTTCCGTTCATGTATGGTTATGGAAAATAGGGGGTTCACATGGTTTCGGCTGCACTAACATTTTCGCCCACAGGCCGCCACTGTTAAAAGAAATTGCAGTCTTATTTGAAATACTAGCTGGACTATAATTGACGCATTTTTAATTGAAAATTACCTATAACTTTTACTACCAAAATTAACTACGTCACTAATATTTATATCGATGTATTTTTATATTAAATTTGGTCACCGAAAATAGATTGGGTGAGAAAATTCGAAACAAAATATCTACCCGAACATGAAAACTTTTGTTATTTTTAACAATCCCAGGAACAATTGCTTCAACAGAAAGATCTTTCGATTTAAAGAAAAGTGAAAAACTATTTCAGGAATTCTTATTAAACAAAAAAGGTTATGTTACCACATTTAGCCCTTACTCTACCCATAGAAAAAAAGTGCAGTGAAATGTCGACGTTGTGTTAAAGTACTTTCTAGAAGGACTGTAAGACATTTATCGATATTTAAAACTTTAATAAGAAAGATAAAACTTGCGTGTGTGTCTCAAACCAGTTTTAATGTAAACTTAACTGTTTTTAGATAGAAAGAGATAGTTTTAATGATAGTTTTATAGCAACATCCTAATCGTGCGCGGATCCCCAGTTGCTCAGTTGGTAAGGCGTTCAGCTACTAATCAGAGGATTGGTGGTTCGAATCCGTGAAATGGACTTGACATAGAAAGGTAAAAAAGTAGTGATCTTCCGATCGGAGGGTTGTCAGCTTCGCTACAAAAATACTAGAAAGTCGTCCAGAATATCCAAGAAATTATACTGGCATGTATACGGGACTGGTGCACGATAAATCTGATCGGGGTCCAAAGTCCCGACGTCTATTGAAGGCGTTGGGTGCCAGCTCAGGTGTTTCCTCGTCATCTGACATTGGTTCTAAAATAACGAGGTGCTTGTATGAATGTGTGTGTGAATGTGTATGTGTTCCCGAGTCTTTCCTTCGAGATTGACCCCGAACCGTCGCCAATTGCCAACTGTGCAGCTATAGTGCGACGTTAATTAACAAAACCAAACCAAACCTAATCGTGCTCCGTCACAGCCACATTCGATATTTTTTTTCTTAACACATTCAGTGAGATACGGGTTATAGTTATTGCACGCGGTTAATTGACCCCGTGTCGCAGTTATAGGTAAATATGGATTTGACTGTCTGTATTGAACGTGTTAAAGAAATAGCAGCAAGTCTTGAGCTTTGTATGTTTTGTACTTTACCTCTGAAACACCAAATAGCAAAGCCACTAAAATTGCTTATTGATTTCAGTCGGTAAAATGTTACTTAACAAAAAATTCTCAGCGACGGCCATGTCTGTGACAGCACACAATAAATTCTCCTACAGGAAAAAAAAACCGTACTTTTTACAAATTATTTTCAAACACATTATTTATGAAATTGATCATTATAAATAATTGTTACAGGGCTAGAAGAAATAATGGACGAAATGCTGCGATAACTACCTATACACTCGAAGGGATGCTAAAGGAATCTGATGTCCCTGAAGAAACGAGGTCTTTCAAAACTATACTCACTTTAAAGGAAACTAAAACATACGAGATCTCGCAGCATTGTTTCAAAGGTAGCAAAGTCTTCTACGGACAACCCCATTTATTCACGTGTTTATAACGGACTAGCTGTTGCGATTTCCCACGCGTTACATTGTTGGTTATACCATTGGTTCGTTCTCCCCGTTCATTCCTTCTCTTTTGTTTTTCTGGGCCCCCAGTAGATAAAGGCGTACAGCTGTAATCAGAGGATTGCTGGTTCGAATCCGTGTGAGGGACTAAAGAAAAGTAAAAAAAGTAGTGATCTTGCGATCGGACGGTTGCCAGCTTCGCTACAAAAATACTAGAAAGTCGTCCAGAACACCCAACAAATTATACTGGCGTGTTACGTGACTGGTGCACGATAAATCTGATCGGGGTCCAATGTCCTAACGCCTATTGAGGTTGCGTCGGGTGCCAGTTCAGGTATTGTCCTCGTCATCTGACCATGGTTCAAAAATACGAGGCATCGTTCCCGGGCCTTTCCTTCGAAATAGGCCACGAACCGTCGCCAATAGTCCACTGTGCAGCTCTAGTGCGACGTTTTTTAATCAAACCAAACATTTTGTTTTCCTGAAGGCAAAATAACTGGACTTATTGTTCAGACATCTCCGGTTACATCTCTGAATGTTAGCTTTTCCGTTAGTTGAAGCATAATTGTTAGTGTTATTTCGCCAAAGCAATGTTTGATCGCAAATTTTCGATTGTTTAAAACAACAAATAAATATTAATTTATTTTTAAGTATTTCATTGTTTTTGAGATCTTATGATTTTATAACAATGTAGTTACTAATTTTTTAATGTCAATTTAAAAACAAAAGCTTCTAAAACATTATAAACAGAAAACTAAGCGGAATTTTAAAATTTCAAGCCTCGGGTACATAGAACTTGAATAGTACGTATACATAAATGTCCCATGCACTGGAAGATATTTTTTTTATTGGTAGGCGGGGGGTACTGGGATACCGTGGGGGTCAATTCAAATACCCGAAGCTTATGCTCGGGCTCGAGCATAAGCTTTAGCTAGACGATAAAGTTTATAAATCAAGCAGAGAAACAAAAGTAATCATTTGGCTTCGATGTAATATATCTTAAATTTTTTTTACCTTCTTCCGTACTTTTCAGAAATCATAATTTAAAAAAATGCTGGATCATTAGTACACTTTTGTTATATTTACGAATTTAAAAATATATATAAATATATTACTCTATTATCTTGCTCTTCGGATCTCTTTAATTCTTAATTATTATTTCCTTATCATACGGTGTGCTGTAATTTATTTTTCCTCTATTCGCAGCTGAAGTTTCACTTTATCAATGAGATTGTTTGGGTACCACATTTAAGCACTAAATCGTACTAAATCACACCTGGGACTTGCAAAAGGAATGGCTATTTTTTCTTTAAAAATTAACAAATATTTGGTTATTTATTAACAAATGTTTAGTTATTAAACATTCAGTTATTTTATTAGTTAAAAACTAAACATCTTTTAATTAACTGCCTGTATTATATTTTAAAACAATGTAAAGATTAATATCCTGTTTTCTACTAGCTTACTAAGCTTGTCTTCCTTTCATATAACCAGTAACCTATGCGCTCGTCTTTATGAGGGGGATAAAAACAAAGATTTATTCTTAAAAATAAAGTTACATTTATCAGGTGCCGGTTGTTTGTTAAAGAATTAACAATATAAATGAATCTGTTAATGCTCAAACGGGTTCAGTAAAAAAAAATTAAAACCGAGTTAGCATTGGTTGTGGTTTCCTATAAGTTTTTTTAAAAATTTAAGGTAAAACGGAATCGGCCCCATCATTCCCAGGAACTATATTAGCACGTCCAATAATCGATTTCATCATCTTAAAGGATGATTGAGTAATACATTGATTTAGAATCGTTGTATTCGCTTAAATGTTTATATGTGTACACAATGTTTTGTTCCAGGCAATTTGTTGTAACTTTTAATACTTAAATATACATAATTTTATATGAAGCAGGTTTTAGATATTTTTATTTTTCCGTTATATGCTAAAAGAGGATAAAAGTCCAGACATTAAAAAAAATTTAAGAGCGTAATTTTTTTTTCTGCGAGAGAGAGTATGGAAAGGTTGACTTGAACAAGACAGTTTGTCTGTAAAAATAATTATTTTCATATTTTTAAAAGATATAAGTAGGATAGTTTTTTTTTTAAATTTTCTCAAAACGAACTTAGGTGTAATGAGCACAGTGGCGAGGCGTGACTTTTTGCCATGGTCATCGCTCCGAGCGAACCTGTAGCTCTGCCGATGACTTTGGTGGAACTTTCAGCTGGTTTCTTGGCTGGTTTTGAAATTGAGGGTTTATTTTAGTGTTTTCGGTGTGAATTTTATGAATGGTTTAATTTTTGTACTTGTTTTAAACGTTTTAATATAAGAAAATTTTAAAATAAGTAAAAAATATACTTAAAACACTTTTTTAAATAGATAAAATATACAATTTTTATTTTTTTTATTTTTCCGTGGTCATCTGCGAATTTACCGATGACTGGACCCTTTGCCACTGAATGAGCACCTATTAGCATTAAGCGATTCAATTTAAATCTTATAAAAATTATTTCTAACATTTAACATTCCACCATTCATATAAAATTGTGTGTTTATATTATATTATTAGGTGGGGAAATTCGTTACACCGAAAGTTGCAGAAGAAAAAGAAGCCATATTGTGAACAATTATGTTTCAAGCTTGACATTAAAAGTGGAGCCTTGTCCCAGAACATTCATGAGTGGCATGGCTATAAATATTACAACCCGAAACAATCGCCCGAAACCCAAATTACACCATGAAAGAGCAGGCGACAGTTTGAAAAAGAGCAATCTATCTATAAAAAGACATTAAATTTATCAAATGAATATATTGATTTTAAATTTTTAGAATGTAATTTTATATTGTGAAAGTGTTTTTATATATTTGCATTTATATCTTATCATATCTTATATGAAATGTATATTTTGTTCTTAAACTATAGATCTCGCTTAAATAAATAAAATTTCGTTTGTACTTAGTAATAAAATTAAAATAATTTATTTGAATAATAAGTTTTATTTTAAGATTGGAGATTTTACTTTTTAAATATCTAACCGTAAATTTGTATTACCTTTCCAGCAATTAGGAAATGATCTTTTAGCAGAAGATTTTAGCGCAGCTTGGCCACATTTGGCCCTTGCGCCATTAAACCCCATACAACCAACCAACCATCTTTTAGCAGAAAATCAAACATAATTTTTATTTGACCCCTTTAACCAATATTTTATTTAACGGTTTTTTTTTATGTGCTGCTACAGGTGCTCTCGCATTTTTCATCGAATTATATGCTTCTAGCATAAATGGTCTGTAGTAGAGAGAATATGACGTCATAATCGTGAAGCTCACATCTCGGAGCGAAAGGTCCATATCACTTGCCATCTCTTCAAAATTATGAATTAAAAAATACTCGCGATTGGCTGATGAATTGGGAAATGTGTAACAGTGAAAATTTATGAATGGCATGACGTAATTAAACACGTGTCTGGGGCCATACATGTGGGCTTCACTTTGATGTTAGCGAGAGTGACGTCATGACACCTTTACTACAAAGGATCCATGCTCGAAGATCTAATCAGCCGTTTTCTAAACCAGATAGATCACTCTCGACAAATTTTCAAAATAAAATAAACTAATTGCATTATTTATGGCAGATTTTTTTTTTTACCTATTGGTATTAAACATGCATGGGCCTTTATCAAATTTGAGCTCTGTATAAGTATTACTTTGAGAGAGAAAAAGTTCTTTTGTTTTATTTATTTTTGCAACAAATCTATGGGATGTAGCTCAACTACTGCGCTGCGACCGGTGCGCAGTAGCCTACGCGCATCTTGATCCATCGGGTTTTGAAATTGATTTTTTTACTTATCTGGTTTTGCAACCAATCGCTACTTTCACACCGCAAAATTAATAGCGTCTAGCTGTTGTGGAATGTTACGACTTCGCATACTGATAGATCTGTAGGAAAACTAAAAATAAATGACAATCTAACAGTAAAAAAAAACCCGAATATAACTGGTTTTGGAACTAGAAATAAACTCATATAATATGTTACTTACAAATATTTTCTGCCCAACTTGCAGCATTGTACAGAAGAGTCGCATGCCGGTCGCTTTACGTAGTGAACTACATAGTAAATGCGACCGGCAGCGATGAACGATAGCTCAAAGATAAGTTTGCTATGTCGATTGCCTTAAAAATAAGCCAAAAAGCCAATCATCGATGACCCCGAGGTTATCAAATAATTCATCTTCCAGTTAGTCCAGACTCTATTTTTAACCGACTGCACAGCGCGCCAACCAAAACTTTAAAATAAAATCGCCAGCAATTTAAATTAAAATCGCCAAATCGCGCGCCTAAAAGAGATGTTATCTATTCGACTGTTATGTATTTTTTTTATCTATTGCATTAAAATAAGTTTATATTGGTTTCCATCCCATCAATTGTCTAAAAAGTAATATTGGAATTTGGAAGTATTCCCGCACCATAATATAGTCCACGCGTCCACCTCATTGTCAGACTCTTAAAATTTGTACGCACATATCTGTATGTGTACAAATTGTCCTTTCATCAAACGAGTTTTAAAATAGACAAAAGCACTGATTTCTAACCAACTTCTGGATTGGGCAAGATATTTTTTTGACTTGAAGCCAATTGAAGGAGTAACATCTGTATCCCACTTTCATCGCTATCGCAAAATTTCGTATATTTTTCATGTTAAAATAAGCCGACATGTATTGCTTTTGGCTGAGTTTTTTTTTCTATTTTCTTTTGAAGCCCATTTTAAATGCAATCTGCTATTAAAATAGAAAGTCATGTGCAAATCGAAGTCGTTAAAAAGCAAAAGTAGAAACTATTTGGCAATTTAAAATTAATTCTATAAGAAGAAAATATAATATTTATATACATTTAATATTTCTACAAATCTATAGTATTAAAAAATACCACTAAATCACGTTAAAGAAATTTTTTGGTGTACGGATGGTTGCTTCCACATTGGCTTCAACGCGCCCGTATAGGAAGCAAGTTTTGAGGCTTCCAGAAGTTACAGTTAGAGTTCAGTAGACAAAAGTACAGGGTGAAAGAATTATCTTTACAAGTAGCTGGCCAACTCAGCCAATATTATGAACAAGCCAAATGCGTTGTTGCGTGTCAAAGTTGTAATGATAATTCTTAAACACCATGTATATTAGGAATAAAGCTTGACTATAAAAACAACTTTAAAATAGTTAATACAACCCGCGGTTTCACACGTGTTAAAATATTTTGTTTACCCCATTTGTTTGTTCTCCCTGTTTATTCCTTCTTTATTTTATCTTCTCGAAAGCAAAATAGCAGGTCTATTGTTCAGACATGAACGCTTGTACATCTCCGAATGTTTGCTTTTCCGTTAGTTATCCAGTTATGAAGCATTGTCAGTTATTTCGCCAAAGCAATTTTTGATCTCCAACTTACAATTCTTTAAAACAATAAATATATATTTTATTTTAAAGAATTTCATTGTAGTCAAGATGTATCATTGTTGTAACAATGTATATAATTTTTTTAATGACCATTAAAAGAAATAACTTCTAAAACCGTTATAAACTGAAAACTAAACTGTATTTTAAAACTTCAAGCATTAGGTGCGCAATTAGAGGTTGAATAGTATTTTATTTTATTCATTTTCAGACAGAGTGGAAGATGCGTGCGTTTTGTGTGCCACTGGCACACAGAAAAAGAGAGTACTATTAAAAAAATACAAATTTCAAGATAAAAAGTACAATTTTTTTTTTAATTTTAGAAACAAGGGTAAAAAAATTAATTTTAATTTTATTCATTATTACCACTTTTTGAAGATGGTGCCAATTTTCAAAAAGCATTCATAAATTTTGGTTGGTTTGGTTAATTAGCGTCGCACTATTTTATATTTTTACACTTGTTCGTAGCATTAAAAAATATTTTTTTACTTTCTAGTGCTTTTTTTCTTTAAGGGGACTCGGTACCCCAAATTCGATGAAAATGTCAAAAAAGTTTTTATTGGTGTAAAATAACGCTTCAACTTTCTAGCATGTTTTCCCAAAGTGTCAAAACGATTGAATAAATATTAATCATATTATGAACGTTTTCTTCACTCCTTATGCGATGTCTTACATAGAGAAAGTCATAAACCGAATGTAAAAATGGGTACATTTAAGCAAAATAATATCAATGTATCAAAGGATTGCTTCTACATGACTGTTATAAAGATGTGTTACCTGCCAAACGCAAAATGCCAACGAAATTGTACACATCATCAACTAGTTCAGGTATCCCAAAGATACATTTGTAAACAAAAAGAGAGTCAGTGTTTATTTGTCAAATTTTGTATGTGAATACAACTAAGAATTATACATACTATGAAAAAGTCTTCAAAATCTTTAGGGTCAGACGGGAAATTAATTTACTGAAACTCTGTGTGTGAATTGATTTGCCCAAAAGACAATAGAGGAAAATGCGGTGTACTGCAAAATCTCTTATTTTGCAATACGCCGTCTTATCAGGGATTTTGCACTCAAACTTGTAAATATTGCAATGCATAAAGAGAAAAAGTAATTTAAGAATAAATAAGGAGTAACTTCTGCTGTAGGGTGCTTTAATTTTACAGTGAGTGTCATGTATAAAACCACTAAAAAAGTTTCAGTTTTCTCTGCATTACACTCAACATTAAAGCAAAATATATAAATATCTGCAGTCAATTTTTGTTTCATAATGTTCAGTAGTCAGTGGTTTGCCAAAAATGTATTACAAGAACAAAAATTTCCTTGACAGTGAGTGATTTTATTGTGTTTTTAGAAATTTTACATGCATTGAATACTGAAAGTGACCTTTTTATTTAAAGTTGGAGCAAAACAAAATAATTATTATTTGTCATTAATTTTGCATAATTTGTAGGATATTGTAGGATTTTGTAATTTGTAGGATTTGTATACGTTATTTATGTGAAAAAATATTTGAGTTAATTGGGACATTTATAATAAATTATTTTCAATACTGAAATCTTTAAATGCATTTATCTCAGCTTGCTGTTTTCGTGAACATACACCTACTTAAAATACTAAAACTCAAGCAAACATGTATGAATTATTGTGATTTTTTTTAACCTGTATTGAATAGAATTAGGGATGGAAATCGAAAAATAAAAAAAACAATTTATTTAAAAAAATAAAATGTTTAAGAATTGGAGTTTTTTGGAAAAAAAATAGCCGATTTTTCACTAATTTTTTTTTTCTTCCTAAACTAAAAAACTTATGCCAAATCCGATCCCTAAAGTTATTAAGCATAAATCAATACAGCTTACAAAAACATTTCGATGCAAAAAATTGAAATCTGAAGGAGAAGAAGCATTTTGAAAAATGCCTTAAATCTTCGAAAAAATTAACAAAAATATAATTTTTGAAAAAGTTTGAAGAAATTTCAATTTTTTTTTCTTCTAAATCTTTTTTCCTGAATAGTTTACATATAGTCATCACAATTTTTTTTAATTTTATATCAAATTATAGAATAATTTTTGGGGTACCAAGTTCCCTAGTTTGGGTTTTCTGTTTTTATAAAAGATTATTTTAGATGTCCTGCTACATGATTAGTGATGGATCAGTAGAAACGATCACTGATGATTTAAGGAGAAACGGTTCAAAGAAATTTCGTGACGAAAGCGTATTTGATTTTAGCTCTTCAATTTGCACAAGCGGCCCGGTTGCCTAATGGAACCGTATTCGGCTGGCAGTACCATCAGAAGGGGATTGAGAGTTCGAATCTGATGAAAGACTTGGGAAGGTTAAGCTGCAGTGTTCTCGTGATTGAAGGGTTCAAGTCTCTTCTATAAATTAAAAAAAGTCATCAAAAAACATCTACAATTTCAACCAGCGTGTTAACGGGACTGGTGCATGTTAATGCTGATCATGGTCCAAAGTCCTGACGCCTATTAAGGTTGCATCGGGTACCAGCTGAAGTGTTGTACTCGTCATCTGACCATGCGGTTCAAAAATAAGAGGCAGTGTACCCAGGTCTTTCCTTCAAGATAGACCCCTAGCTGTCGCCAAATAGCCCACTGTTCTGCTCTAGTTCGACGTTTATTAACCAACCAGATTGTTTGTTAGACTTTCTTTTGTATGCATTAATCCATGTCATGCAATTATGTATTCATTCTGGGCCCTTGATCATATAAATGGGCCTCAATAATTTTTACTAACTTGTTCAACTGCAATGTTTTTATTTCTCAGCTGTCTTCTTCTTCTCTGTGTGAGATTGAGTGGTTTGTACTTGAAAAATTGTTAGTAATCATTTTTCGAAGGGTATCCAACTGATCTTAATAATAACTAGATTGATTTCTAAGCGTGTGCAAACGCTTTACACCCTTTTGAGTCAAGGTAGAAAAATATAGTCCTTTCGAATGGTATTTGGCATGGGAAAAAGTGCAGATATTCTATTTTTAAAATCCCATTTTGGGCTTTCAAAAATTCGTTAAATGTTACCCATTTATGTTTTGTCATACTTGCTTTCAAGAAAAAGAAGAAAAAATTATTCAAGAATTATTTAACCACGTGCTTTTAGCTCAGTAAACCCAGTGAGTAATATAAACCTAGCAGTTGAACAAATATGTATGACAATGACGTCAGATATGTAAGAATTATATTTTTATTTTTCCGTTCTGTCACAGGCGACCTTGAGCCCCAGTTGCTCAGTTGGTAAGGCGTTCAGCTACTAATCAGAGGATTGGTGGTTCGAATCCGGGCAATGGACTCGACATAGAAAAGTAAAAAAGTAGTAATCTTGCGATCGGAGGGTTGCCAGCTTCGCTACAAAAATACTAGAAAGTCGTCCAGAATATCCAACAAATTATACTGGCGTGTATACGGGACTGGTGCACGATAAATCTGATCGGGGTCCAAAGTCCCGACGTCTATTGAAGGCGTTGGGTGCCAGTTCAGGTGTTTCCTCGTCATCTGACCATGGTTCTAAAATAACGAGGTGCATGTGTGAATGTGTATATGTTCCCGGGTCTTTCCTTCGAGATTGACCCCGAACCGTCGCCAATAGCCCACTGTGCAGCTCTAGTGCGACGTTAATTAACAAAACCAAACCAAACCAAACCACAGGCGACCTTGTTTGGCAACATTTCCTTTATTTATGTTGTTTTTTTCCAAAGAGCTTGGTTTCGGTTTGTATTCGAAAAATAGTATATATTTGCTTCATGCGGGAAACTTAAACCATTTTTAATGTTGCTGAGCTTTACGTTGCATTTCAGAATATATCTGTTATATATTTTTTATTGAAAATGTCGCTGGTTGAAAGAGACCTAGATGTCACAGGTTGTAAGTTGTAAACATTCGAAACTAGATTACTTTTGTTTAATAACTATGTTTCTCATTTTAAAATAACATAATTTTGTTTAAAGATTTTAACTAACATGTTAATTTATTATTTTCAGATGATTTCAATAATTTCCAGTGCGTCTCGCCAACCACTAAAAAGTCTAAAATTGTTTCCTGTTCTACAAAGGTAACGAGGCCGTCCATGGCGTTTTCCTAAAAGATTTTAAATAAGTATCAAATTTACTAACCTCCTGCATGTTAAATATATTTATGGAGAAAATTGGTGCTCATTAGGAAATAGAATATAATATTTTTAGGTTATATAAGTAGTTTTTAAGTAATAATTTGTTTTCTTGTTTTAATCCTTTAATTCCAAATCCAAGGTGTCAGTTTCGCAATAAAACCAAAATTTTGCCCATACTTATGTTTCCTTTGAATATAAAATGATAGGAGACTATGTTTCGAGACTTCAGTGTGTTTGCTACAACAATTTACCACATTCAAGTAAAAGGACCAAACCATCAGTTAAATGACACAAATCTGAAAAATTATTATTTTGTTACAAACCACAGTTTATGTTTCAGACCCAAAATTGTCCTTTTGATATGAAAGCATGATTAAATTAAGTAGTTTTAACTTTTTTAAATGTTTCATAGCATTTTAAAATACGAATTATGTAAAAAATTCCATAAAGTTTTATGAATGAACATGAGTATCTTGCTAGTTATAACTCCATAACTAGCATGCTCTCTCCACTAAACTATATTAGATACACCATTTCGTTTGAGCCGAAAATTTAGTAGTGCAAGAAAATATAGTCTAACTACGAAGAAAAAAAAAACCGGCTATCCTACATATAAAAATAACGGTAATGAAGAAAATCTGTAGAAAATCGGGCTGCAATAAGACTTATAAGAGACAAAAACCAAAACTACTAAATCCATACAACTGGTTTGGGCTTTTTTTTGTGCGATAGAATTGTTCTAGTACTCAATTATAATGTTCATTATAATTGAGTACTAGAACAATTCTACTACACAAAAAATTTCAAAATATTTTAAAAGTATCAAAATTGTAGAAACTGTATATAAAATAAAAAGTGTGTACATAATAAAATATTATTGTATTTTATTGCAAACTTTATGTTTATAGTTTTTATGGAGTATTAAGTCAGATTCATCTAGTTCTTATTTGGATATTCCTTGGATAAAGATGTAAACAGGAACTGTAGCTCAAAAATGACACCAAACGACAGTATTGATAACAATTAACAACGCTGTATTATTCAAGTATATGAAACAATTAGGGCATTGTTCATGTTACTCGATAATGTAAAAGTTGGCAACAAAAGCTGTATTGTTTTATCTATTCGCAAAATATGTACATGACCTTCATAGGTGCCATGTTTTCCTATGAAACAGCTTGTTTACCTACCTTCTGTTGGAGAGGTTTTTTGGTGATCAATCACTATTTTTCTAATCTGCTGTAATGATATTTTGCTTAAAACCCTTCTAACCGTGTTCCAACACAGTCACAAACAAGGCGTGTGTGTGAATTTTATAGGGGGACGTGGGGTTGAACCCCTCCCATGAAAAATCTATACCTACGTGCCTGGCTGCTAAATCAGCTTTTTCTTCTAAGCCAATGATATACTGAATAATAATACGACTAGAGTTTTATACCACGAAACTGATAGCTGTATCTTTATTGTGTCCTGTAAATTTCTTAAAATATTAATATATTTTGGATGTTTCTCCTACAGATATTCTGTGATCCAGTGCATGGTCAAATCGCTTTGCCCTACGTCTGTGTTGCCATAATCGACACTCCACAGTTTCAAAGACTGAGATCTCTAAAGCAGACTGGATTTCTGGACTATGTTTACCCTGGTGCTATACATAACAGATTTAGTCATAGTCTTGGGTTAGCAACATTTTTGTGTATTCAAATTAATATTTTTTATAAAGAAGTACCCATGTGAAAGTATAAGAAGTTGGAAAAATTTATCTTGTACATAAATACAAACGAAAAAAAAAACCTTAGGAAGTCGTTCTTTTAAAATCTTTATTTTATTTAAAAAGTTATTTATAAAAATATTATAGACATTACAATTCCATATATTGTCTATGAAATACATTCCACCATAAGATCATCCATGAATTACATTGCACTGAAATTATTTTTAAATTCCTATATGATGTGTATTTTAAATTCTTGTTGATTTTTTATTAAAAGTATTTGTACAAGTTAAATTCAGTTATTTTTCTTTTTAGTTTGCTGTGTAAATTATGTTTCTGAAATATATTTACCTAATTCTTTAGTATTTTTGGTTTTTGCCCTCTCAGCTACATATTTTTTAGTTTAACAATTTGTCGATAGATGACAGTATAAGTAAAGATGTGAAGTGTAATTTTATTTACAAGCTTTTTTGAAAGTACAATTTCTTATGTTTGTTGTTTTTTAATTATTGTTAATTTTCGCATCAGTTTACTAAATGTATATATTTATTATTGATTTAGAGACAGTACATTTTGCTTGCGATTAATTACTATCATTTTATTGATAATTTTTTAGAACTATAAGCTTTATTTATGAGATTTAATTATAAAAAATACTTTTTATAAATGTATTTGAAATGGTTTTCTATATATTGAAAATGTTAAAAATTGTACTTATGCTCATTAAAAATCATAATTATCTTTCTGTCCGAAAATTCGTGTTTACCAATTCAAATGATGTTAGGATTGTTTTAATTTAGTATTGTAGTATGTTTTAAGCTATTGTATTCTTATATTTTAGTGTCTGTCACTTAGCTGGAAAGTTTATTCAAGATCTTCGCGATCGTCAACCGGAGCTGTTAATTTCTGATACTGATGTTTTATGTATACAATTAGCAGGCTTGTGTCATGATTTAGGACATGGACCATTTTCACATACATGGGAAACCTTCATGAAGCTTGCCAGTGAAAAGAAGAAAGTTAACACCAATTGGAAGGTAATCATTTTGAGTGACACTATTTATTTATAATTAAAATAATGATCTATTTGCTAAGGGACAATATCTATAGTTCGGCTCTGACTAAATGGCTTCGGTGACATCGCAATGTTTACATTAGCTGATTGGTCAATGTGTTTGAACTCCTTTGTTTATTCAATAAACCTAGTGGGGCCCAGTAGTCCAGTGGATAAATGCGTTCAGCTTGTAATCAGAGGATTGCTAATTCGAGCCCGTGCAATGGACTTGATAAAGAAAAGTAAAAAAGTTTTGATCGGAGAGTTGCCGGTTTCACTACAAAAATAATAGTAAGTCGTCCAGAATATCCAACAAATTATACTGATGAGTATGGAACTGGTGCACGATAAATGTGATCAGGTTCCAAAGTCGTGACGTCTATTGAAAGCGTAGACGTCAGCTCAGGTGTAGTCCTTGTCATATGACCATGGTTAAAACATACGAGGCATCGTTCCCGGGCCTTTCCTTCGAAATAGACCCCAAACTGTTGCCAATAGCCCACTGTGCAACTCTAGTGTGACGTTAATTAACCAGAAAAAAAATCCAATATACCTTGTGTTACCTAATCACCAATTAATCGGAGCCAGATTGTTTTCTAATGTATTTTGTTTGAATCTTAACCACCTGACGAATACAAACGTATATATCTGGTTTGTATCTCCAGTTTTTCCATTAGTACACATAATATAAAAGTTGTTGAAAATTCCCCTTTTTGAAATAGTTTTCTAATTTAAAGCACTAGAAGGTGTTCGGGCCAATCACATCACTTTGTCATTTGGCGCTGTGGCGAAATAGCCATCTTTGAGATACGGCGCCAAATGACGTGATTTTTCCGGCAACCCGCCAAGCGGATTGTTTTGGTTTTAGATTCCGTTAAGCAGGCGAACCATAAGCTCGCTTTTTTCACGCTCACAAAGCTGAGCATTTTAAGCTGTTAAAACTTGTAAATATAGTGTTCTAGTAAATATCTTTAACTTATAACCTAATCAACTGAGTTGTCTCTTTAAGAAAAACCAACACCAATACATTCATAATATAAGTCGCCGCTACAAGCTGGTCCGTCCGAGTCGCAGCACAGGTCAGTTGATTTTAGAACATTCGTTGAATATTTACTTGATTCCAAGTAATCTTAAGATATGGAAAATATGGAATCTATGATAAATCTTCAAAATGATATTCATGAAAGCATGATTAAGTTAGTAAGAAACTATAAGAAAGATTCCAAAGAACGCAAAACTTTGAATTATTTTCGAATTCGTTTAAAGAACTTTCAGAATTTCTATGAAGAATTTCGAAGTAATCACAAACAGATTTTAACAAACGGAATATCGAAAGACAATTCTTATTTAAAAGAAGATTTCAGTGACCAGGTAGAAGAATTCTTCACGAATAACTATTCGGAAATCGAAAGTGAAATGGAACAAAGTTTCCCGCCAAACAATCAGAACACTGATGTTAGTAAACAAACCGCTGTTCTTCCAAAGGATTATTCTAATGAATTAAGGTTACCGCCAGTACAAATTCCAATATTTACCGGATTATATGAAGATTGGTCATCATTTCGCGATCTATTTATTGCCATGGTTCATGATAATAAATCGCTTTCAGAAGTGCAAAAGCTATTCTATTTAAAGTCACAAGTATCAGGAGAGGCTGAAAAGCTGATCAAGCATTTTGCAGTTACTTCTTCGAATTATAAGAGCGCTTGGGAGATATTAAATGATCGTTATGAAAACAAAAGAATGTTAATTAATGTTACTTTAAAAAGATTTCTTTTTCAACAGAAAACTAATGATAATTCTCAATCGGTGAAGTCGTTATTAGATACAACTCAAGAATGTTTGGCTGCTATTAAGAATTTAGGTATCAACATAAATTCATGGGATCCAATATTAGTATTTATAATATCTCAAAAATTATCAGCAGATACGCTACAGTTGTGGGAACAAGGTCTTCCTTCCAAAACAAACATTCCCACACTTCAAGATTTGCTATCATTCTTAGAAGGTAGATTTCGAACATTGGAAGCTATAAGTGAGAATACACGAGCTACTGGCAAACCAGGGATTGCATCAAAGTCGACATATGTTAAGTCAAGCTGTCACGTTTCGAAAGCTGTTTGCACTCTCTGTAATGCTGATCACTGCCTTTCCAGTTGCCAGGTGTTTCTCAGCAAGACAGATGCTGAACGCCTGCAAGTAGTTAAAAGTAAAAACCTTTGCTTTAACTGTATGTCAGCTTCACATCTAGTAAGACAATGTTCGAGTAAAAATTCTTGTCGTATCTGTAAAAGAAGACATCATTCCTTGTTGCACGAAGCAATAGCTAAAAGTACTAATTCTACTGAATCTTCTCCCGAAGACAATTCTTCCAACATTCCCCAAGAAAGTGTTGAATTTACTTCACATGTTGCTCAAAGCAAGCAACCCATAGTCAATACAGTTCTGTTAAGTACAGCAATCGTTAAGATATCAGACACATTTGGAAATGAAATAGTAGCGAGAGCACTCTTGGATCAAGGGTCGCAAATAACATTTATTTCCGAGTTCTTAGCTCAAAGCTTAAGATTAAAGAAACAACCTATACATACTCAGATAGTTGGAATAGGAAATCAAAACGTAAAACCATGCTACAAAGCCACTAGCATTACCCTTAAGAATATTCAATCAGAAATCGTTGCTAATGAAGTATCAGCATTAGTGATGAAGAATCTCACAAGATATGCTCCAAAGCTTACCATCCAGAAACCAAGTTGGGAGCACATAAGAGGTTTAACATTAGCTGATCCAAACTATTCTGGGAATAAGAAAATTGATCTTATTCTTGGTGCAGACCTATATCCTTCAATTTTGTTAGATGGATGTTTAAGAGGTACGAAGAACTGTCCAATGGCCCAGAACACTAGGTTTGGTTGGATTCTGTCCGGACCTGTGGGATGCGAGTCTCGTGAAGCATCTACAGCATTACAGACTACGAATTTAGGTGGATTTTCTCTTCGAAAATGGGTCAGCAATAGTAAAGATGTGTTAGAAAATATTCCTCAAGAATTCAAAGAAATTCAAGATGTTCGAATAGACTTAGATCCGATGGTAAAAGCGTTGGGTCTATTTTGGCACCCTCAAAGTGACTCCTTTAGTTATCAAGTTAAGTTCGATCCAGTAACTGATTGTCCCACGAAACGATCCATTTTATCAGATGTCAGCAAGCTGTACGATCCTCTAGGATGGATTTCCCCACTAATCATTACTGGAAAGATAATAATTCAAGAACTATGGTTAGCAAGTGTGGATTGGGATGACGAAATTCCCGAAGGCATTTGCACGCATTGGACAAATTTTGCGAAATACCTTCCAGAAATAGAGAAGATAAGAATTCCTCGATGGATATGTTACGATCCCGACCAAGATCCTAAAGTAGAGCTACATGTCTTCAGCGACGCATCTACCAAAGCTTATGCGGCTGCTGCATATGTTAGAATAGAAACCAACGAAGGTTGTTTCACCCAGCTGCTTTCATCTAAGACTCGTGTTGCACCACTCAAGCCTGTGTCACTACCTCGTTTAGAACTGTGCGGAGCTTCACTTGCAGCAAAACTAATATCTTCTATTCTTTCTGACATCAAGATCAAGCCTACAAACATCTATACCTGGACAGATTCATCTATCGTCTTAGCCTGGCTGAGAGGACAGCCAAGCCGATGGAAGACGTTCGTAGCCAACCGAGTTGGAGATATCCACGAGAAGGCACCAAATGCTCAGTGGAAGTATGCACCATCTTCTTCTAATCCCGCAGACATACCAAGCCGAGGATTACTAAAACCTCAAGATCTACTGCACAATGAATTCTGGTTTAAGGGTCCTGATTGGTTATCGCTGCAACCCGAATTTTGGCCACAAACCCTTAAAGTGGACAATTCTGAACTCGAGACAAAGTCAACTCATTTGGTCCAAGTCATACCAAAATGGGAATTGATTGAAAAATGTTCCTCTTTAACTAAGTTAACAAGAGTGACAGGCCTCTGCCTTAGATTTATTGAAAATTGCAAATGTTCAATGAATGAAAGAAAAACCGGTCATTTGACGTCGACTGAAATAAACAAAGCTTTAGTTTCCCTCGTCAAACTTGATCAAAGCTACGAATTTCCTAAAGAAATTACTGCACTTCAGAACAAAACACCATTACCTTCTAAAAGTAAGCTGTTAAACTTAGCCCCATTCTTAGACAAAGAAGGCATTCTACGACTTGGTGGGCGGTTACAGAACTCAAACTTATCTTTTCAAGAGAAGCATCCTATCATCTTACCTTCATCTAGTTCACTAAGCAAGCTCATAATAAGAAAAGCTCACGCAGACACATTGCATGGAGGTACGCAGTTAGTGATGAGTATCATTAGAAGAAAGTATTGGATTTTGAGCTGCAGAAATACTGTGAGAAGAATCATTCACGAGTGCATCAAATGTTGGAGACACAAAGACACTGCCTCCGAACAACAAATGGGTATTCTTTCCCATCCTCGTGTAAATACTTCTCGACCGTTCACCCACACTGGTGTGGACTATTTCGGCCCAATCGAGCTGAAGAGTAACAAGACACGCAAAGCACCGTCCTATAAGGGATATGTCACTGTATTCATTTGCCTTGCAGTAAAGGCCGTTCATCTCGAAGTAGTTTCAGACCTATCTACAGATGCTTTCTTAGCCGCATTTCGCAGATTTACTTCAAGAAGAGGTCTATGTTCCGACGTGTACAGTGATCAAGGATCTAACTTCAAAGGCGCGTCAAGAGTTTTAACTGAGGATTTTAATAAATGTATCAAGCAAATAGAAAATGACGCCTCAGCTATACTAGCCAATGATCTCGTTACGTGGCATTTCATTCCACCCCTTTCCCCTCATCACGGTGGACTGTGGGAAGCTGCAGTAAAAGCCACGAAGTTCCATCTAAAACGAATATTAGGAAATGCTAGACTAACCTTCGAAGAAATGTCTACCGTTCTAGCTCAAATCGAAGCCACTTTGAATTCTAGACCGCTCTGTCCATTGACCTCAGATCCAGATGATATGACTCCGCTTACTCCAAGCCATTTCCTTGTTGGAGACGTTATAAAGTTACCACCTGAACCGAGTCTGCTGGAAATTTCAGAAAATCGTTTAGATCGTTGGCAAAGGTTACAACAGCTACACCAACACTTCTGGGTTAGATGGAGAAAAGAGTACCTGAATCGTCTACAAACGAGACCAAAGTGGATGTCCCAACAAACCAACATTGAACCAGGAGAGCTAGTGCTTCTAAAGGACTTTACTCTTCCACCAACCAAGTGGTCTTTAGGACGCATAGTTGAGACTCATAAAGGCAAAGATGGACTTGTTCGAGTAGTTACCCTGCGAACCAAAGACAGCCAGTTTGTCCGTCCTATCACCAAAATTTGTAAACTGCCCTTTTCATGTACTAGTGTATAATTTCAATATGTATAAGATTTATAAGTGTACTGCTTGCCTTTGCTAAAACCCCTTAAGGGTTTTATGGCCGGGAGTATGTTCGGGCCAATCACATCACTTTGTCATTTGGCGCTGTGGCGAAATAGCCATCTTTGAGATACGGCGCCAAATGACAAAGTGATGTGATTGGCCCGAACATTGGCGGAAGGACTTTGAAAAACCTTCTCTCAGTGGCGGCCCGTGGTCCAAAATGTTAGTGCAGCCGAAAACATGTAACTTCCCCCCCTCCCCCCCCCCTTTTCCACAACCATACATGAACAGACATTCTTTAAAATTTATTACTCAAACTCAAATCAAAGTTTCCTTTCAACTTTTATGAAAGATAACATGTAAAAATAATAGAAAACACTTACTTATTTTTTGAAAATTAAGTCAATCCTGCTATCAAACTTGCGAATCGGTCAATTTTATTATTAATTTAAGTAAAGAAACAACAACACACGTGCAAGTTTATGGAAACTATTTCCGTTTGAAGAGATTGTTCGAAATTATTGTTTTCCTCCACCCCGCCTCGCCGATTCAGCAATGAACCAATCATTTAATTCAAATCCCTAGTACAGCTAATTTGAAAAAATCCTTTTGCGCTACGTTTGTGTCGTCACATCCTCCATTTTAGCGTGTTGGGGAAGTCATACTACGTAAGGTTGCCATGGCAATGATGCAGCCGATTTCGAACTTCGCTTTTTGGCTGCAATTTTTATTGAATGGAGTTTTTTTCTCTTCTGAATTTGTGCATTACAAAAACTGGTTTGCTATTTATCGGAGATTTTTTTTTACTTAGAGTTGAAATTTCATCTTCATTTCCAATTCTAATCTTCATTCAAGAAAATTAGTAAAATATATAATTTTAGTTTTAAAATACACTAATAAAATTAGATGCAGCCCGGCTGTACTTGCTGTAGTGGGCGAGCCGTCACTGCCTTCTCTACTGATATAATAAAAAAAAAATATTGTTGTAGAAAAAAAGTGTGTTTGGGATATAAATTAAACTCTTTTGCTTAAACAAACTTAGAGATTCAAATGTCATAGGTTTAAAGTATTGATCATTTTAGTTATTGAGTTTATGCTAAATATATATTTCACTTGATAAGCAATAAGTTTAAAAAGGGTTTCTCCATAAATTTTGTAATGCTTTTGTCATTATCCTGTTATTGTAAAGCAAGTTTCTTCAGTTAGGAACTGTCGTGTAGAACCTTTCTGAGTTAGCAACGTTCATCTAGAAAAGCAAGTATAAATTATAATTTTTATATATAGAATACTAACTACACTGGTTTTTATAGCCTCAAACACATTGATGCCTTAAAAATATACTCACATTATAATACAGTAGAACCTCTTTATAACAGACTAATAAGGGGTAAAGGTTTATAAAAAAAAAGTCTAAAATAGGAATATATTGCAACAGGGGATAGTACATCAATGAAAGTACAGTAGTTAGTTAAAAAAAGTGTTTATTCAGTGTGGTAACATAACCAGGGGTATTATCATGTACATTTTTTATTCTGGAAATATCAGGGAAATTTTCAAAATTTCATAAATAATCAGGGAATTTTTCAAATTTGGATAATTAAAACGGCAATTGTGGTCTATTATGCCCTCTATTTTGGGTAATTTAGTTGTCAATATTTCCTTTTAGTTCTGAAAGAATTTTAAAAAAAAGTATGGTTATGCGCATTTTCATATTTTGGTTTCATTTTTGTAAAAATGGAAACCACTGCTAGAGAGAGCAGCATAGTGCATTGGACCTTGAATTGTAAGCAACATGTGAGGGGCTAATGAATATGTGATTTATTGAAGATTGGAATGGGAAATATGAAGCATATAAAACTATCTACAAAAGAAATAATTTGAAAAAATTGCTTTTTTTTGTATTATCTGCTTCCAGAGAACATGTTTAATTACTATTATTCCTGACACAATTGTGTAATTTGTATTGTATCCATAAATTATTCTTTTAACTGTCAATAAGTATTACATATAATTTTTCATTTATTATGCAATATATTTATTGGATCATTATAGCGTGGATACTTTGTTTCTAATACATAACATGTATTGCAGCATTTCTTAATGTAATTGTAAAATCATTGAAATATTTGTGACACCATCATGGAAATCAGGGAATTTTTCCCCCGTAATGTTGTTGCCACCCTGTTATTATATATGAAATAAAAAACAGTATGATTCAATGGTTTGGAAAAAAAAATATTTTCTGTTATTTTTATTTACTTCTTATCTCTTTAGCTAACATGTTCAACCATGTTCTTTAGTTCCATAGGATTTTTGCTTTTACCGACAATAACTGTCTTAAGCAAATGGCTATCATTTGTATTCACAATGCTAACACACATTCCTTGTTTATTTTTCTGCCAAGCTTTTGAATCTTGTCTCATGGATTTCTCCAAAACAAGCCAGTCTCATCAAAATTATAAATTTTGCTCAACTGATAGAACCATAATTTTTAATGACATTAATTTTTTTCTAATTGGTTGAACAAAACATCAAAATCTTGCTTAATCTTTTGATTTGGAAATGTAAACCTCGTCAGATAAAAATAAACATCCTTTCATTATTATAATTTTTTTAAACTGTCCATTATAATAGGATTTGTTTACCTGCAAGCATTAGTTTCTTCAAATCACTAGTATCATATTTAATTTGTTTATAAGGATTAATATATTTTGACTAAACATGATATGTAATAAAAATATTGTTCTAGATGTTTTGTGGATCATATTAAAATTATACTGTATATAGTATCAAAAACTGGATTCCAGAAAAATTTAGGAAGTAAATAAAAATTCACTTTCATAGTGCTTTATGGTAAACATATATTTATCTTTTAGCATGAAGTCGTTTCCATCAATATGCTTGATTATCTTATCGAAGATAACAATTTGACTCCCGTTTTAAGTGACTACGGCATCGGACCAAAAGAAATAGATCTCATTAAAGATTTCATTCAAGGCAAACAGGTATTAAAATTTTTTTTTTTATAAATATTGCATTTTTAAATTTTTTCATACCTTAAATCCTTTTTTCTTTTCATCCATAGCCCAAGAATGGAAATCGTGCATTTCTTTATCAGGTAAAAATATTTTAAACACTTACATATAATATCAAACCTCTTGTACTTTGATGTGTAGTATTTTTTAGTATAATATTGTATTTTAACATTTACCCGAGAGCCTTTGCATTTCGGATAGGCCTGTGGTTAAAATAATTAAATTAATAATGAAATTGACTAGCAATCTCGAAGATGTTAATATTAAATTTTTTATGTTATTATTTATTTATTTAAGTAGTTTCTAATCCTTTTAACATTGGGAAATAATTTGTGTAGAAAGTACACACAGTAACATTGCTTGCATTTGGTTTTATTGCTAAAATCAATAAAGGGCCTCCAGTGGCCCAGTGGATAAATGTGTTCAGCTAGAAATCAGAGGATTTCTGGTTGAAATCCGTGCGATGATTGGAGGGTTGCCGGCTTCGCTACAGAAATACTAAAAATTCATCCAACAAATTACACTGGCGTGTATCCGGGATTGGTGCACGATATATCTGATCAGGGTCCAATATCCTAACACCTATTGAGGTTGCGTCGGGTGCCATCTCAGGTGTTGTCCTCGTTATCTGACCATGGTTAAAAAATACGAGGCATCGTTTCCGGATCTTTACTTCGCGATAGGCTCTGAACCATCGCCAAAAACCCATTGTTCAGTTCGAGTGCAATGTTAATTGATCAAACCAAACTAAAATCAATTAACCTTTTTTTTCCATGGTGTTGATTGGCAAATATATCATTTGAGTTAGAAACAAATCTCAGTAAACATATTAAAATGTGGTTTTAAGAAAACGGCTGATAAATAGTTTTTGATTCGATATACTAAAAGTATTTGTTTTATTTTCTTGAAATATAATGTTTAATATTTGAAATAGAATGTAAAATGTAAATTTTATTTTATGAATTTCTATACAAAGATACATAAATTTTCTCAGAAATTATGATATGCATGACATTTTTAAGTTTTCCTGGATCATGTAATTTGTAACAGGCTTCAATTTTTTAATTTGTTATGTAAACATTCAAAGTGTTCCAAATGTTTTGACGTATTCAGTAAAAGAATCAAACATAGTTTAACTATAATGTATTTTTTTAAAAAAACTGTTTCATTTGTATTCCTTCATTACATTAAAAATATTCATTTATCAATACTTCAAAGTCACCATCTAAATAAACTATATAGTTCAATTTTTACTTTCTCGTTTATACATCTTTTTCTCAATTCTATCTTTTTATACTTGTGTTGCTTTTTGTATAGAATTTGTACGTAATATTTAAAATATCTGTACTTTTTTCAGATAGTGAATAATGATGATTCTGGTTTAGACGTTGACAAGTGGGACTATTTTCTGCGGGACTGTCACTATTTGGGTCTTCCTTGCAACTTTGAGTACGAACGTCTCATCCAATTTGCCAAAGTCTTTATGGTGAATGGGAAAAGTCAAATTTGTTTTAGGGATAAAGTAAGAACTGTAATTTTATATTTATTATATCTCATATATTTACAATCTTATATATTTATTATAATAATTTATTATATGTACTGATGTGTATAAAATTTAAAGTTTAAGTTCAAAATTGTTTTTTAGGTGTTGGAAAGTGTGTATAATGTTTTTCGAACACGCAGCAATTTACACCGTTTGGCCTATCAACATAAAGTTCTAGTGATTGTAGAAAAAATGTAAGTGTATTAAAGTTAATGTTAAATTTAATGTTACACTAATATAAAATATTTTTAGTTGCAATTTTTAGATTTATTTTGATTTTATTAATTAGTTGTTTTTAAGTTTAAAATTAATTGCTACATATTGACGATTTTTTTTATTTTAAAATATAATTATCGTACATTTTAGTAGTAGTATATACTACTATGTTCAATTTTCTTTTAAATTATTTTTATTTTTTTAGGTTCATTGATGCTTTTTTAATTGCTGATGGCAAATGTGTTGGACCAACTGGGTAAGTATTTTACATATGCTTTTATTTTTTATGTATGATGAGCATAATTGCATATTTACTCAGTTTGCAAGTTTTCCTAGTTCGTAATTTTTAATTGTAGCAATCCTATAATAAATATTACAGAATGTTTTGCGAAATTTTGCTTATCTACTAGATGCATTCCTACAGTATTACTGTCGGTGAAAAAAAAAATCAACACAAAATATATGCTTTGCAAATATATATGCAAAGTACATCCAAAAACTAGGCTAAAACATAAATAACATTCAATTGTCAGGATCAAAGATTCACTGTTTATATTATGCATTTTTGCAGCTTTAGTGTGAGTTTAATCTATAAAATTCATTGAATGTCAGTCGAACAGTCTCTTAATTCTAACCAAAGGTTTATTGCTCATAGTAGATCTGACTATCCTTTTCGTTCAACTATAATGCAATATTAATGATAATCAAATCTGATTAAGTAGAATAATTTGTAAATATTGTTGTTGTATTAAGGTATTCAAGACTGTGGAAGCCTGAATGATAATGCTAAAAGAGAATAAATACTGTAACTTTTAAAAACTTGTAATATAAAATGTTTGCACCCAGCCACTAATTTAATTAAAAAGAAATAAAAGTGGTCAGGTAGGAATTTCTTTGTATATTTCTCTTGAAATAAAAATTTTATTTATGGATATTTTGAAATTCAAAATATTAATAGTTCCATAAATGATATTATTATAGTAAAATACATTTAGAAGAAAGAGATAATGTTATCATTGGTTGTATATTTTGCTGTTATGTTTAAGGCTTTAATTCTCTTTATATAAATAGTTTTTCTTCGTTCTTTTTTTAAAATTGAATCTACTATTTTTAGTATCTTCACATTTTAAATAAATAATCAGAATATTGCAATTTATCATTCATTTTGGTTAAGAATGGTATGTAATTGACCAAATAGAAATATGAGCTATGCTTCTATCTTTTTTTCTCTATGTCGCGTAATCATAGTAATCATCCAAGTGTTATTGTAACAGCCTAACCTGTGTTGCCAAAAATATAAACTTTATTACTATATTGACAATTTTTTAAAATTTAAATTACAAGAATAAAAAAAAATTACATTACTACTATCTTATACTACATGGCATCAATCAATGTATCATCGCTCAAAGTATAATAATTATTAAAAATGCTGGACTTTTTTTTTAACCCAATTCTCTTTTAATTATTTATAATTATATTTAAAATTTTATGTATCTTATATAGGCTTTAAGTCATCCCTAATATCTATATAATAACCTAAATTTTACAATTAGTAAACATTGTTAAAATAATTTTTATTGTATTTAAAAAAGAAATTTCTTGCGTAATTTAATTTATTTTTTAACAGGGAGATCCTTCAGTTTTGGGAATGGAGCATGTCTGCTGCATTTGCAAAAGGAGACATCCTTCACAAAGCTTTGGAGCACTATTGTATGTTGACTGATTGTGTGATATTTTCCTGCCTTAAGTATGCCACACAGCCAGATCTTCGCAAAGCAGCTAGTATTATAAAGGCTGTGGAGAAGAGGTCTTCCAAAAACAATGGGTTTTACCAACATATTGCAATGAAGATACTTCCATACTTTGTTCGTGAAGTAAGCAAATTCTTGCTAAAATTACATTATTAAATTTAATGTGTTTCCGACTAAATTTTATTGTACAGTTTGCAAGAAATACCATTTTAAGTTTTATAAAATCGCATTTTTCTATTTCTTGTTATGTGTAGAAAATACTAAAAGAAATTGTATACTGAATTATTTTGCATTAGAACATTTAGCATAAGTAGTAATTTTTGTCTGTTTAGCTAATATTAAAATGTGATGATACATGAAAAAAATGGTTTGGTTATTTTATATACAGGTGATACACAATTATCTATTAGCAACAGTTTGGGAAAGAAAGAAAATTCAGAAAAAACTAAACACTGCCTGATAATTTTGAATCGTTTTCATGTGTCACATGATCTGACACAAAAGGGCACATGATCTGACACAAAAAGGAATTGTGAATTTCTTAATTTAGACCTATAAATAGACTAGAAATTGTATTATCCTATTGGAAAAAAAGGAAAATTTTCTAATGTATAATACAGGAGTTTGTTAATTCACCCTCTCAATTATTTTTACCTTAAAAATGGACCCTTTACAAAAAAATTCCAAAAAATAAATAAATTATGTTTTAATGAACTTTAAATATGTTTCTTTATGTATTATGTATATAATTCATTAAAACAGGACCTTCATCTGAAAATGTGTATAAAGGAACCTTAATTTAACACAAATTTTAGTTTTAAAATTATGTTCACAATTTTACCAAACAGGTATCTGTCTGAAAGTACCTGAATTTAGTCCTTGATTTTTAATTTACAAAATCATGGAGATTTTACACAATTTAGCAGAAACTGTATCCTCTCTGAAATGTCTGGATAAGACCCCTGCTATAAATAATCTCCATTTTATTTAAACAATAAAGAGGAATAAAAGAAAGATATATTTAGTAAAAAAAGAGTTTGAAAATAAAGGATAGTGGGAATAATTAATTCTGAAGGAAAGAGAAATAGAGCTTTTTAAAGATATCTTTTCCTTTGCTTTTTTAAAGCAAATTAATTGTTTTTAATTTAAAATATTTCTTGGCCAGCATAGGTGATACAGTGAATAATATACATAAAAAGTTATTATTATTTTAATTTATAACATCTAAAATTTGTTTAACTACTTTGCAGGATGATATATTAGCTGAATTGTGCCTTCTTCTTCCAACTGCCAATGAGAAAATATTGGATTCAAATATCTCCACTCTATTTCCAGATGAGAATTTTCAACCTGTAACTGCTGATGATCTTTGTGTTTATGTAAGTTACTGTTTTTTATAGCAAGTAAAGCATACTTTTGAATTTAATGTAGTATTGAACTAACATCATATTATATATTAATATTTATTTTATAGTTTGTTGACTAAATAACTTGACATTTATAACTGTTAGATTAGAGAATACTTAATGGTTGGATAATATATTACATTATTTAAGTAATGTAGCAAAATAACAAAACTTCTGCATTCTATTAACTAGCAAATACATTCAAACATTAATAAGTTTTATATCTCCAAATCCTTTTATTAATTAAATATTAATTTTAATTTAAAATTTTCTCTTTATTAGTAAACTATTTTGTTATTATTGGCTTATTTTATTCTTTTTATTATATTTCAATATGAATCAAAATTTAAATATGTTTTTTATTGCTGCTTTTTAAACTTATATTTTAATAGCATTTTGATTAAATTAAAATTTTTGATTTGTCTTTGTCTAAAAAATATAAACATTTAAAAATAGTTCTTTGAGTCCTGTAAATATTACTATAATGTAATTAATTAAGATCGAATATTTCGGTTTATTACTTAACATCTTTTTCTGCAGTGTATGACTGGTATTATAATTTTTTTATTCAGCTTCATAAAAATTCGTGGCATTAAAATATAAACTAGTGTTATCATAGGCATTAAAATATTTATGAAATGTTAAAGTATCTACTATATATATTACTAACAATTAATATTCTTTTGAAATAAGTTTTATAGTTCATCGGTTTGATGGATTTTTAAATAAGCTATTTGTTAAAATAGTCACTTAGAAAAGCTCTGTTTTTCATTTTAAATTCTTGCGAATGTTAATCATTTTATTTTAATATTTCACTTTTATGTACAAAGTATGAAATCGTCACTATTATTACCAAACACTGATCAGAGTGACAATTCAAATTTATGTTCGTAATGTATATAAAAGCCAGATAGCACTCAGTAATCACGAAATCTCCAGATCCAAAATACCATAAGATTAAAATTTTTTATAGGGGCTCATCTTTGGATTTTTAAAAATTCAAATTGAACTGTCTAAATAACGATTTTTCAAAAACCTTTCCATAGGATTAAGGTGGGGGACATGTAACAATTTTAATATTTTGTAACCTATGAAGAGAGATAACTGATGCATTTTGATTGGCTGATGAGTAAATATCGAGAAATATCACCAAATGAAAAAACTGTTGCCAAATGAATGAAATTGTAGCCAAATGAATAAAAGATGTCGCCAAATGAACTAAAATATGGTCCTATACAGTATCATCAAAATGGCGAAATTAGTTTCCTAATAAAAAAATTAATGCACCACAGCAAAAAAATCAGCCGAAACTGTGGGTAAAGCACGGGAAAAGCCCAGTACACTTGTTATATATATATATATATATATATATATGTTATATATATATATATATATATATATATATATATATATATATATATATATATATATATATATATTTGTATATATATATATATATATATATATTTGTATTCCTATCAGTTTTGAGTTTGGTTGTACATGGCTCTTCACATTTAATGTGTATTGAAATGGCTTTAGGTTGTAAATGTGCATTGGGGAAAAGGTGAGAAAAATCCTGTCGACTCTGTTCACTTTTACTCGAAGGATTCTGTGTTCACGAACCACACGTCCAACTGCTACGACGTCTCTGCCATGCTCCCGAAGTCTTTCCAGGAGATCCAGATTCACGTGCTGTGTCGCCGCAGTGACGACTATGCTCTTCAAGTGGCCAGGTGGTGTTTCGAAAATTTCTGGAATCGCTGTACCATCAGGAGCAGCAGCCACCTCTGATAAGCTGTGTTCATTTACTTTAAAGGATTTTATTTTGTTTTGTTTATAGTTTGTTAAAGTTTCTATCTATTTGAGTTTAAATTTGTGAGGGTGATAATACTTTTGGTACTAAGCTTCCCTGTGGGTTCCAGTTGGTATAAGTTTTGTCGAACAAATTTCTCAATTAAAAAGTGTTCTGAAAAATACAACATACTTTTATTTTATTTTGTACTATACTTATTTATTTTAATGTGATGATTATACAAATGATGAAAATGATGATTATACAAATATTATATGCAGCGAAATTAAAAATAATTTTGGTACTAAATTTTTCTCTGGGTTCAATTGATATAAGTTCTATCGAACAAACTTTTCAATTAAAAACTGTACATACAATACAATATACTTTTTTTAAAAAAAATTGAGTTTTAATATGTAAACAAATGATGATTATAAAAATATACTACTATATATTTACAATTTTTGAATTTTTTTTATTTAGATTTAAAATGGAAGGGATAATTGGATAAAGGAGGTTTGTAACAAAAAGTAAATTTTGAGATATTTGACCTTAAAGTTTTCATTTAATATTTGATGGTGATCTCCTACCTCCTTCCTCCATGATAATAACACAATTTATTTAATTTTGTTTGATGATTCAGCAGTTGATAATACTTGATGTATAAGTTCTATTATATGTTCTTTTTTCTTCTTCTTAAAGTTTATACTTACCCACTCAAAACAAGAATTCACAGTATATACTCCTTGTGCAATTTGTATTTACTATTTTTTTTTTTAATTTCATAAGTTTATATTATAAGTAAAGGCCAAACATTTTGTTTATCTCTGATTTGAGAAACAGTAGTTTAATGCAATTTTAAGATACATATTTAGCTTTATGTAAGTACTGTAAGTTTTGAGTGACTTATTGTGATATTTGTTCTTGTTATTAATGAGGCATTTAATTTTATGCAACATCTAGAGATGTAGATTAAGATTTCCAAAGCACTGATACATTTAAAAAGAAATACAATAGGAAAAAAAGTTATCACATGCTTTTATATTATGTTAAATATATAATTTAAAAAACTATGCTTATCTGTCAGATGGTTAAAAGCATTTGACATGGTAATTATCATAGAATTAAATATAAAATTTAAAGTTTTGAATATTACAAATGATAATCAATCTGTAAACTATTTTTAACTTTTATTATTCATCCAATGTTGATTGTCATATAAATGTATATTTACTTATAGAAATGATAACTATTTTTCTTTTTAAATAGATAAAAAATTTGTGAGGCCAGTGTATTCTACTAAAACACTGAAATACTTAGACTCAACATCTCAAAATACTGATTTGAAATAGTTTATTTCAAACTTAAAAATGTACTCATATGATAGTTGTAATATTTTACTTTATTATGTTTTGTTTTATTTTTATCTTTTTCAGAATAGTATTATTTTTACCTAATTAGAAGGATATTTTAGTATCTTAAATATTGTTTTTGAAATTAATTTTAATGCTCATAATAATTTCAAATTGGCGATATATACACAGGTCGATTGTAGAATTAGTATTTTTTTCCATGACAACCACTTTTTAACTTAAGAATAACCATATATTATATATTTACACAATTATATAATTTTCTTTTTGACCCAATCCTTTTATAAAATATTAACTTGTATTCATTCTGTTTATTATGGTATATGGTTTAATCTAAATAACTTTTTTTAAAGTTATGAAAAAGCAAAATTAAATTTGTCTACCTAATAGTAGTTTTAGTATATGAAACAATTTTGTAAAATTGTAATAAAATTATGTTTTTGCTTTAAAGGATTATAAATTACTTTCTATATTTACAAAATTTAAAGTAATATAATATTATGAACATTGAGGCTTCTACAATCAGCATGGAATTTTAATAAACTGGATTAATAAAAACTTAAATTTTTTTTTAATGTTTGTGAATTTTTTCCTTTTTTTTATTAATTTTATTGGGCATATTACAAAAATTATAAACATCATAGAATGTTGTTGTTTTTTGAAGATTTTCAAAAGATGTTCATTATATCTGCTATTGTTAATTGCTTTACAAGAATAATTTACTTATTATATATATAATTAGGTATATTTCTCATTATCCATTGTATTTTTGGTATGTTCATCTAATTGCTTCTGATAAATAAATTATTATTGTGGTATGTTTTTATTTTTAGCATATCTATTAAAATGTCTTTGTTCTTAACTGAGTTTAGAACTAATGTTTAAAAGTGCAATGTGGTTTATTATTCATAACGTTCATGCTCACATAAAATTTCGAGTACTTAAATAAAAAAGCAAATGTACTTGCCATGCTCTTCAGTTATCCAATATATTTCAAGTTATTTCTTTCTGTTATAAGTGCCAATATTGCGCTTTTATTTTTATTTTGTTTATTTTAAGTTTCATTAAATGACAACCTCAATGCAAGTAATTTCCAAATTGAACTCTTGTTAAAAAGATACATTTTTAAAGAAATAAAAGATAAGGTTGGTGACGTTACATTAATCAAAATTTAGCATTTTGATTAATGTTTGATTGAACTTATTAAAATGCAATCTTTGATTTTGTGAAATATTTGTGAAAAGATTTAGTTGAGGCTTTCATTTATTAAAATTTCCATTTTATTTATTGTGATAGTACATATTGAAGTACTACTAATTATTGGATATATTAATTAGTAGTATTGAAGTACTACTTATTATTAGATTTAAACTCGAGTTATTTTCAGTCAAGAAACTTTTATTGTTGCTTATTATAGATTATGTACTCTTAATATATTATTTTATAACTTAAAACTACTTATTGTTAAGATATGTTTTAGATTTATTGTGATAACACATTATTTATAAAATGTGTTTCAGTTTGTCAAAGTATGTGTTCAATGATACAGATATCGTACAAATCCATTAAATGATGGGTTAGTAAGAACTTATTAATATACTTAATAATTGCTCATTGTGTGAATTCATAATATAATGTAGTAATATATTTTTTTTCGGATGTAAACTACATATATTAAATACAAATACATTGTATTTATATATTAAAGCATTTATTTACATTTATGTGTTTGATTTGTTTCCTTTGAGAATCAGGAATACACATTTCAAGTATCAGGCACCACATATTTGTATTGTTTTTTTAGAATTTTTTTGTAATATTTGTTAAAAGCATTTTCTGTTGTTTTTTTGTGTATTTGAAAAAAGAGGTAATGACGTTTATTAAGCAAGAAGAATTTAGAGAACAGATTAGTAATCTACACTTTTGTGCTTGGAACAAATAGGTTAAGAGTTAAAAAAAATTGACTGATTAAAAAAAATCTAATTTTTTTTTTTCTGTCTCTGCCTACTGTTTGTCCGGTTTTAACTCAAAAACGACTGAACGGATTTTTATGAAACTTGCGCCATTTTAACAATAATTTCCCAACTTAACAACTGCACTTCGTTTTATTTTGATATCTTTTCCCGTTTTAAATTTATAGAACTTTTTCATTTTTCTATATATTATTCCTATTGGAAATTTACATTGTACATCTTTTCTCCAAAACTTTATTGTTAAAAGATACATTGGCGATCAAAAAAAATTTCGACCATACGGTCTGCTTTCATTGCGATTTTTCTTTAAAAAACTTATTTATTAAGCAGCAGAATATAGGAATCGGTCGTTAACAAAAACCTCGTCAACTGAAGGAGGAATGTGAACCAGCGGTTTTGTCTGACGCCATGGCTATCTTTTCATGCCCCGTACATGCTTTGCTTAGTTTCAAAATCTTGAACGCATCGGTGCCTAATTTCCTATCCAAAGTGATTACATTTATGCCAATGTCGTTCTATTTGTCACCGAGAGGAAAAGTGCTATAGTGTCGGAATGGACCACCTAAAAGTTTAATTTATGTTTTCTATTTTTATACCTTCATGTAGCTGATTTTAAAGTTTTCACCTAAAAAATAATTGAAATTCAAAAATTAATATTTGAAAAATTATTTTTAATAGAAAAGTAATGTTTGTAAGCATGGATGCAGGCACATTGAACCAACACTTGAACCAGCCAATCCAGTGTCTCGGAGGAAAACCAGCCAATCTAGTGTCTCGGACGTCAAGCGCAGCCGCATAGTTGAAAAGAGCGAGGACATGTTCCCAAGCTTTATCCTACACTGAAAGCGGACTGACTCGCGAAATCGACAGGTTTACTACGTACGTATCCCCGTTGTAAAAATGTTGTACAGCCGCGGAAAAAAAAACCGAACCACCGATGATTATTTCGTTAGTTTTTATAGTAGATCTAAACTTAATATACCATTTTGTAAAGAATAAAGTCTACTATACATTGATATACAAAAAATTTGCATAGGGGACTATCTTCATACTCGAATCCGCACCAACTTTAAATTTTCAATAGCAACACCTACTTTTGATAGCGCAGAAATGTTCCCCGCCCTCAAAATAATCTAAATACAAATTTTCGTTAATTTTCTACATTTATATGCAGAGATATTAGACAATACGTATCGATCTTATTTGAGGGGCTACTTCCACTGTGAACAAAGTATTAGTGAGACTTCGAAATGAAGGACGCGGGTAGAAAATGTTTTGGCGTTAGCCATGGTTCTTCTTTTTCCGTGGTCATTCATTCCCCCACTCCCGTATACCCTTCGCCTCTACATAAGAATTTAGAATTTTATGCCAACGCGATCACAGCCCTTTTAATTCTCAAAATTAGTAGATTTCTGTTAAGTTCTGCAGATTTTAAATTTGTGTATGACCCCTTAAATGATGATTTGATGCACATTATAATATTGCCAAAAAACTACAAAGAGGAAAATCATGAAATTTTAGATATACATATAAAACGTTTTTCTGAATCCATCACTATCAAAATATAACATGGTTGCTATTCATAAATTTTATGAATATTAATATCCTAATTTAAATAAAATTAAAAAATCTACATATAAGTAATGAAAGTTAGTATATTTTATTTGGGTTGTTTAGAAGTAACACAGATAAAAATATCAGCTTAATAAAATTATTATTTCGAAAGATATGATTAAAAGTTTAAGAAATTCATTTAACATTACGAGTTCTCAACTTTCGATATTCATAATTAAAAAACTACTTAACCAAATGACTTGCAAATTGATATTCAACGATAAATTTTGTCGTAGATTTTAAATATTAAATCAAAATTGGGTGTTGCTGTTGGAAATTTTAAAGTTGGTGCAGATTTTAATATGAAGATAGTCCCCTATGCAAATTTTTTGTATATCAATGTGTAGTAGACTTTATTTCCTACAAAATGGTATATCAAGTTTAGCTCTACTATAAAAACTAACGAAATAATCATCGGTGGTTCGTTTTTTTTTCCGCGGCTGTACATAAAAAAATTATAGCAATTGTTGAAGTAAATTTAAAGTGGCAGATAGCATGCCCGTCGCTTGCACGTGTGGCAAACAGAGACAGACAACGCCTATTTTTAAAAATGAAAATTAACCGGAATACACCAATAATTCAAGCTTAGTATTAGCGATTATTTGAAAACTTTTACAGCAATTAAAATTCATTTGGAAGTGGTATGGGAAGAAATTCGGTATCATTTCTTAAAGTATAGATTCCATAAGAAAATGTCATTTTCACCACTGCGCATTTCAAATTTTCAACTCCCCAATTTTAATTTACGACTGCATACTTTACCCATAACTGCTCATTAAGAAAAGCCCTGGTTTATATGGATAAATTGGGCATTTGGGAAATCTCACTTTCGGTTCAAATCGAATAAGAATATATACATAAAACGAGTATATATATATATATATATATATATATATATATATATATATATATATATATATATATATATATATATATATATATGTTGTTAAATATATAAATCAACATTCGCGTGGGAAAGGAAACTTGGATGGGATTTTTGCGTGTTTTCGTGGTATTGAAGACGGTAAATTCAGAAATGTCACAACATCGCTTATACTTTGCTCAACATCGATTTGCGAAATGGAATGACTACTATTTCAACTGAATGCCAAAGTCGTGCCCACTAAAATCGATTTGTTGAATGTGATCTGTGCTTTGGTCAGTGGTGGCGATTGGGTGTTAAAAGAGGGGAGAGAGGGGGCATGACCCAGAAAAAATAAGAATGGTGTATGCGGGGAGGGTAGTTAAATTTCGACAATATAACTCTTTATCGCACAGCCTGATCGAAAAAAAAACTTTTTTACGAATAACAAATTCTTTGTAGAAGAAAAAAATTCAAACAATTTATAAATAATTTGATTCAACAATTAATCAAAGTTTAAATAAATTATGTTATTAATGGCTTATATATATAATCATAATAAGAAAATCAAGTTATAAAATTCCTTTTAATTAAATGTTCTTTGAGTTGGATCAGGCACGTAGGTATAGATTTTTCATGGGGGTAGTTCAGTGACTGGATAACTCCCCCCCCCCCCCCCCCCCCATTTTTTAAAACTTATTAATTTTTATTCAAGTAAACAGGAATACGTTGGAATACAAAAATCGAAACAGCAACGTTTATCATTTATTTCTCATGAAATCGATACAAATATATGTCATTAACTATTTTTAAAATGAGTAAATATCACTCCCTAATTATGAAATAAATTTAGAGAACAAATTTAAATGTTGAGAGATCCCTTGCTTAAAATAACATATGGATCCCGTGAGAAAATCTTTTCCCTTCGTCACTGAAATGCAAACAAAAACAAAAAGCACACACGATGTCGTCATGTTTACGCTTAGTTTGAGATAAAAATGACCTAAAATCATGTTTTTTAAAACTATTTTCCGGGATTGAAAGCCCCGAAAAATACCAGGTTTAACTTTATACAACTCAACAAGAAGTATTATACTAAAAATTGAAATGTTTATAGATTTTTATGATTTTTTCAGTAATTCGATTTTTTTTCTTGACTTCAATGTTAGGGGTTTGGACCAACTGAACCTCCCCCTTACCTACGTGCCTGAGTTGGATACATACCTTTACACACATTCGGGGTACATTCGGCACACACGTTTATCACACAGTCAGATTTTAGTTCTAGATTCTAACGTGTTTGAAACGCTTCTTGGTGTAACGGCTTTAAGTTACAAGTTAAAAGAAATTTGCGTAAGCAAGCTAAATTTTATTGAGGGTTAGGGTAAAGGGAGTAGGGCAGCCAGAAATTGTGAGAGTTGTCAAGTTCTGCAAGGTACCCATAAAAAAAAGATAAAAAAGGAAACAAAAACTTCATTTTAAACGTATTCTTTTACTCGAGGGAACCAAACTCACACGTCTCCATCTCGTTTCCACAGTCTGCTACAGTTTTTTGTGTGCTTAGATTCACAGTTCGAGTGATTCAGCAACAGATTCTTCAGTAAAGTCTGCTCGAGAGAGAAAAAAAAAAAAACTCCCTCCCCTTACAAAACTTTTATTCCTATTGCGAACTATTCAACAGGAACGGTGACTCAACTGAATAAAAGTATCACAAAGCGAAACACGATGATTTTTTTCTTCTCTCTCTCTAATAGTGATGAAAAGCACTTCGAGGATGAAGAGTTCGGTGCTCGAGAGTGTTGGACTATTTGTCGAGCCATTGTGTGTGGAGAAAAGAGGATAATTGAATGATTTTTACGCTAGAGAATAATACGTCTGTTATTCTTTTTCGAGATAATAAACTAGGAAATTGAATATTTTATTTCATTTAACACGATAATCTCACAGGAATATTGGGTAGTTGCTGAAAAAAATTAAAATGTTAAAGGCATGGCTAAGAAAAAATGCTTATGTTGCAGAGCATATTTTAAGAAATTTTCTCTGGTGGGGACACGTACTTTTCTATGGTCAAAGGTAGGACGCTGAGAGATCCTGATAAGATAGCTAATCCTAGATGTTCAGCTTTTCTCGGGGGCCCCATAACAGAAAAAAGAGTTCTCAAAGCTTTGTGGAAGGATGACTTGTCTGCAATAAGAGGCGTGTAACTACCTGACGGAGGGATCGTTAACAATCCTATTTCAAAGCACACAGATTTGAGGAAAGGGCATTCAGGTGTTGAAATACTGATTAGCGAAACCTAAAACGATCTGTATAAACCATTAGCTAAACATCACATCTCCGAACAGGTGTAATGAAATGTTAAGTCGCAAATAACATAGTTCAGACCACGTGCGTTTTGATACTCTATAGGACTCTATACTCTATATCTCTCTCTATACTCTGACCCATTGATCTCTATACTTTATGGGACACATATTGTCCCAGCCTATATGTAAAGGTTACAAAAGCTTTGTGCAAAAAAATGCCAACAAATATTTGTTTGTCAATTAAAAAATTAATTTACTTAATATAACAACAGTGATCGATGTTTTTCCCTTCTAGAAAATATTTCGATTACAAATAATAATAATAAAAAAAGGATCGTCAAATTCTGTGAGTAGTGGGGTTTTTCTTAGCACTGGTGGGGAAAATGCTCCACCAACTCTATGTTAAAATATGCCCTGTTATATTGTTGGTAACAATGTTAATAACATTATTGCTAAAATTTTTAACTATCTTGCTAGGTAAAATTACTTTTAATTCAGCCCTATTTTCAAGTGTTAGTATAAGATTCATAATAAACCTGTTAAAAAATCAGAAATAACCAATGTTGTTATATATTTTAAAATTGCTGCTTAATAATAATAAAAAAAAATCATTAAAAATTGTCACTTTCAACGGATTCCGAGGTTTTGCTCTTTTAAATATAATCACATTTCACTGACAAGAGAAATTATTTGTAATTAAATATTTATATTTATTCATGTGTGACTAAAAGTGAAAAACTGCATAAATGCACTCATTAAGGTAATATTAAAGCAAAGGTAAACTTAAATGAATTTTTCATTTCCAAATAAAAAATATTCAATTTTGAAATAAAGAGATGTAAGTAGATGGAAGCCCTCGGCATTAAAAGCTATTAACTTATATTTTTTCTGTTTCGAAGGATTTTGTTGGTGGCCAATTCCTATTTCTGTTATCTTCTTAAACGTCGTTTTAAACCCTTCAGGTCATGCTTTGACACAGCTACATTATTTTATTTTTCTCTTAAAAGTGTTTATCTATAACACTTTTAAACAAATGTATTAATTTTCTAGTGAAAATTATCTTAAAATAAATAAATTAAATAAAAATCGAAGAATTAAATAAAAATCGAATTGTTCCGAATGTTTTTCCACAACTACCACAAATGAATACCCCAACTACCCCATAAAAATCATACAAAATACAAAGGGAACGCCCTCCCCTTACTGTCAAAGCCAAACTAAAGAAAGCGGCATCTCTGCATCAATAATGAAATCGTTAAATTTTCGTTCGTCCATAGAGTAGAAAGTTTCCCATCACTTTTACGAGTCCAGCGCGCATCGAGCCTGCGCGCGCAGCTTTCTTCGAGTAACAAGGCAACAAGTGTCAGCCAATGAAATGAGGGATATCATTAAATCATCTTCTTCATCCTTTTTATGAGAAGATATCTTTTGGGGTTCAGTCGGTATCCCAAAAGTTGTGCAGTTCAAATGGACACGAATCCTTTCCGTCAAGTTGTATAAAGTTTTGTGAATAAAATATCAAAGAATAGAGGCAATGGATACTAGAATCGCGGTAAATATTAATGAAGCAATTTTATACAACCAGAGGTGTGAGATAAAGAAATAATTAGATTTAATTTTATACTGACTGTAATTGATACTGAGAGCAACTTTAAAAATCAAATCTAAGTAGAAGAAAATATTACTTTAATATTAATTTGATAAATTTATTTATTTTCTATTACTAATAACTCCAAAGAAAATAAATCTAACGAAGAGTTTAAGTTATTAAATGACTTTATTATTTAATTATAATTTGTAATTGCTCATTGTCTTAGCTTTAAACTAAATTTTTTTTTAGAAAAGCAATGCCTTAAAATGTTCTTAAAAATTAAAAAATTTCAAGAATTCTTAATATTAGAGATTACATTAAAAAAATGTCATTACATTATTCTAAAAACAAATTTAATTAAACAAAATTATATAAATTGCATTGATATCAATAAAATGGAAATTTCCGAATTTCTTCACCACAAAAACTTAATTGTAACGTGTTTCAATATTGTATGCTTTAAACAACAAGGGATCGTTTCATAAGTATATATTTTGAATAATTACAATTTTCTACATCATAAACATAATGTGCAATACCACTCTCATAACTAAAACAAACATTTAAAGAAGCCTTAAAGAAAATCTATATACAATTTACCAAGATCTACTTGGTCGAAATGCCCTTTAGTAACAATTTACCAAGATATGTAGATGAAATTGTAAGTTAGTTGCTACATAAATAGTGGTAAGATGGAAATGAAGGAGAAACAAGGAGAAACAGCATCCAGTGGGCAAGATAGTGCTGCAGTTGCAATGCAAACTGAGCCACCAATCCGAGAAACATGGAGCAAGAAGGCCGATTTCCTGTTGTCCGTGATCGGATTTGCAGTCGATCTCGCCAATGTTTGGAGATTTCCATATCTTTGCTATAAAAACGGGGGAGGTAAGTTGATATTGCGTATTTATTTTTTAAGGTTTATGTAGCTGAAATAGGAGACATTCTTCAGTTGTTTCTGCGATAAGAAAGCTATATTTATTTTAAAGTTTGAATTTTTAAAAGGAATATTCATTCCTATATATTCATAATTCTTCTGATTGATTAGTAATTTGTCAAAATTGTAAACTTGTTTTCTCTGTAAAATAAATTTATTTTATATTTCTTATACATATGTACATATAATTCATATATATATTAAAATGCAAATAGCTTTTAATATAGCTCTAAAAAAACCTACCAAACGCTTAAGATTTAAAATATTTTAACATAGAATATCTGAAATTAAATATTTAATGTTTATGTGTATTGTAAAACAATTGGAGATCCATGGCTGTCAAAAGATGTTCAAAACGCTTAGAGGTTTAATATAAAAAATTAATTATTTTTTATAAAATACTAAATATAATTTTTTGGTGTTCCATAAAAAAAAATATAAGCTTATTGATTCAATTTTCATAACTGTTTTTATTAAAATGATATTGTTTTGGTTCATAAAGTCATTGAGTTTTTTTGTGTTAAAAATTAATTTTATAAAACAGTTGTTTCAATTATAGGTATATTTTTCCTGACCAACTCATAAACTATGACAAAAAAATAGTAAACATGGACTTAAAAATATAATTAGTAACTAACGTTTGACGCAGTAGTAACCTTAGTAAACACGTTAAGTGCTAATAAAACAAACCAGATATTTAGTATCAAGACTTAATCACATACAATAATATAATTATCATGAATATACATAACAAAAAACACAAATTATCAAAAATTTCTTCAGAAAAATCTTACTTTGATCGGAGATACAGCGACTGGTTAATACGTAAATGTAGAAATATTAAATAGCCGTTAATATATTTTCGATGAATTTAAAATCAGGAACAGCAATTAAAAAAGGTTGCATGTAAATAAAAATAAATATTTATTTATTAGGTTATGTTTTATGTAGTTAAACAAAATTTAATGAAATTTTTTGGGTGAAATGCATATATAGATTAGGAAAATTATCGTTCAATTTTTAAATTTCAACATCAGACAATTGAAAATAATTGATTAATTCTTTTTCTATTTTCGTGCACAAAATTATATAATTTTCTAGTGTGTACCAAAGCATATATGTCATTTTCTTAGAGTTAATTTTCGCTTCTTTTCATATAAAATGCAATGTGCATAGATACAACGCTCTTTTCAAAATTTTAAATACTACTATTATTTTAGAATTTAATAAAAAATTTATATTAATTATAATTTATTAATTATAATTGTTTTGATTAATTACAATTGTTTGAGATTACTATAATAATTTTTATTAATTACAATTTTATAACATTAATTTTAAACTTTTAATTACCACAAGGAAATGCAACACAGGACAGATTTTTAAAATATTTATAACGTATATTATTCTCTTGAGAGCCGATAAATTTTTTCTGTAATTGTGTTCTGTTATCGAAAAGAAAATATACACTGTAGCGTGTATACACTAACCTCGTTTGAAACCTCGCATAAGAACGCCTGTAAATTCTACCTAGAATTATCAAATGTTTCAGGACTTAAGTACATAATTCTGATACCACTTCACACGTTGTCGGTAGCAGAGACCACCCACATTTCATAAGCAATCTTTTATACGCTCCATGTGTAAAACGATATTAAACACATTGTTATATAAGTGTTCCTCGAGGTAACTAAAGCTTCGAATTCACGTTTAGTGGACGATTTAACGATTTACTAAAGTGATTTTGTATTGCGAGATCTTATGTTGCGATATTAGATTAGATCTTAAAATGTCTAATTAGAGCGCACAAAATATCATACTTTTTTATAGGGAAATTCAACCAACAAAAGCAAGACAATTAATAATAGATTAATCCTGATGAAGGATTCCTGTTAAATGTTCTTTAAATCAATTACCTCTCTTGCCGTAGATGGGGTCTCTTATAATAAATATTCCAATTCGTTACTAAGATTTTATGATGAAAGTAACGATATGGTAACAATTCAGGGAAGGAATGTTCTGGAAAGAGCGCCATTTTAATGAATAGAAACAATTGGAGGGTAGCGTAAATGTTCTGGAAATCATTATTCTAATGAGAGTGTCTTTTCATTTTTAACATATCTGCGAGTAAGTGGGTCTTGTTGAAGAGAAATAGGAGCTCAAAATAATGGGACATGTTTTTTAAATGCTCGATTGTACACAAGGTTGGTGAAAATTAATTTTTTTCCCGGATTACATTCTAAATGTCCCCCCCCCCCCCCCCCCCACCGAAAAAGAAGAAGAAAAGTTGCTTTATTTAAATCGAGAAGGTATATTTAAAAATGTGTGTATATCAATCAAGAGTGTTTCAATGTAGCGCGGTAATATATTAAACAAAAATTACATTAATTTTAAACAAGTAAGTAATTGAGTTGGGACAATATGAATTTCAATAAATATGGAAATTTCCTAATTTCAGTGTAAATGGAACTTATATTTTGTTGAAGTTCGGAATTTCTATTTTTTTATTAGTCCATGTTTTTCAAAAACGTGTTCTTTTTTTATTAGTCCATGTTTTTCAAAAACGTGTAGTGTAAGGTCAAAGAAAAAACTTGAAATTAAATATATATATATATATATATTTAATTTCAAGTTTTTTCTTTGACCTTACACAACACGTTTTTGAAAAACATGGACTAATAAAAAAATAGAAATTCCGAACTTCAACAAAATATAAGTTCCATTTACACTGAATATATATATATAAATCTTGTGGTGTTAGCTTACTTTTAATGTTACTTTTTTATAACTTTATTTTAAAGATTAAAAGAATAGTAAAAATAGAAATATTTTAAGAAAATGTTAGTTAGTGGAAAATGTTGAAATGTTTTTAGTTAAATCCAAACTATAGCTCATTTGAAGGAATTAGTGGATATTTTAAGAGTTAGCGGTATATTGTAGTAGTGATGCGTTGCAGAGTAATTATTTTCTATAAATTTTATTTTAAAGGTTAACGGAAAAGTTAAATTATTTTAAGAAAATGTATTGACAAGAATTATTTTTATTTAAATCTAAAACTGGCTCACTAGAAATAGATAGTGGATACAAGTAAATAGTAGTCGCCCGTTGCGGAGTAATAACTAGTAGTGACCAAGTGATGAGATTTAGATCTTACCGATGACGCCTGAAGGTGCAGGCCGAGCATGCGCACTGACAAAGTAATTCCAAACCAAACCTTACATTACAGTGGGTATTGTGTCTAAGAAATTTTTAATTCATACTATGTTAATAACTGAACTTTCATATTCATTTCTATTATGAGTCAAATAGCATACCAATTCAACCAGTTTGCCAAAAAATTTACATTTTATTCATTCTCATGTCAATTTCTTCTTTTTTAGGTGCTTTTCTAATACCATACATCATAATGTTGGCCGTGGGCGGAATACCCCTGTTCTTCATGGAGTTGGCATTAGGTCAATACAACAGAAAAGGCGCCATTACGTGTTGGGGAAGAATTGTTCCATTACTGAAAGGTAGATGAAAACAAATCGTACCTTGACTAAAACTTAGCGAAACTATTGATACCAGTAGTTTGGATACTTTTGATTCGGTACAAAGACGATATCAGATTCCAAAATATAAGAGTAATCAAGAAAAAATTGGATAGGAAATATAAAATATATGAATTCGAAATTTTGTAATTAATAATATTAACAAAATTAAGGTACATTTATCGTGATACAAAAAGTTATAAAGTTTCTACGACATCAATGGATTCGGACTTAGATATTTTTAAAGACTTAATACTTTAAGAGAAAAATTTTAATGAAAGTTTTTAGAATTAGAATTATTGCAAAATAATTTTTATGAATAGAATAGTTTTTATGGATTTTTTTTATTTCTTCTAAAAGTGTTTATACATATTTTGCCAATTATAAAAAACAAGCTTAGCAATATTAAACTTTTATATATATATATATATATATATATATAACAAACATGTTTTTAGTGATATCTATGAAACTTTCGAAATGTTTTCGTAGTTTTTGACGAAATAAATTTCGTTAATGTTGATCCGTGACCGAAAAAATTCGAACAATTTTTCAAAACATATTTTGAACGATATTCTCATGTACTTTATACGATTTGACTAATAACTGTTAACAATCATATAGTTGTACTTGTATCAGCGGGATGGATAGTACATTTCAAAATTATTTTGTACTAGCTGAAGTGCCCGACATTGCTCGGGGTTTATGAAGAGCGGTGACCGATTTCTGCAGCGTGATGCCATCAGGCGGTTTTACTAAGAAGTCATTTCGACTTTAAGGGGTGGGAAGGGGATTTTTTTTTAAATCTCATACAGAAAGTTAGTTTCCTCTTGTTTTGAGGGTTAAATGTCATCAACCTCGGAATAAAACTGTATATTTGTATGAAATCAAACACACAAAGAACTTTCTTTATATAGGTAGATTAAACCACTATGGAACACTATGCTTTACCAACTTTATACGCATTATAGAACTATGTTTTTACACTATTTCACTTCAAGTAATTTAGTATAACGACATATTGAATCACTGCAGATTAAGCCGCTTGACACTCTCATTGAGTGATTGTGGCCTACTGGCAGTAAGCACCGTTTTCACACAGCTGTCAGATCTAATGCCTTGACAAATGATCTCTGTCTTCGTGACATTCAGAACCCTAATGTTGTTGGCTGCGCTGATATTTTATGTCCTTGTGATATAAATGTTGTACTACAGCGAAAAGTGGCTGAGTTATAAATGTTGAAATGTTTTATCTCTATACAATACAAGAGCTACAAAATTTATACTTATTTACATTTAAACATTTTAAATTTGTCAGGAATATTGGGTACCGAGTAAGCTTCCAGTTAAAATGTGATCGTTGTCATTCAGAAGTTTTGTCTAAGTTTGACTTATAACTGGGTTATTAGATGTTTTATGAGTTCGTCTGTAATTTAGAACTAGCAATACATTTGTTTAGAATTTAAAAAATAGAATCTGACATTTTTAACATTTGGTAACCTTAAGGAGGTATAGGAGAGACAAAAAAACATAATCGTTTCGTCATTGATATCACGTGACTTTTGACGAAACAAGAATCCTCAAATTTTGAACGAAAATCATTTATTCAGATTCCTTTTCAGCCCTTTCCTGGATCATGTTTGGTTATTATACTTTTATTGTCATAGTTCAAAAGGATTTTCTTGGCCTTGACCCTAGAAAGGGAGATTCGCGGTTCGATTCACTCGTCTATATTCACTTATTATATTATAAATTGTCCGCATTTTCGAAGAAATAAACTTCATTAAAAAAAGACAATTTCCAACTCTTTTTTTGGGTCATGTTTGGTTATTATACTTTTATTCTCAGAGTTCAAAAGAGCCTTCTTGGCCTTAGCTCTGGAACAAGAGGTCCGCGATTCGAGTCAACTCGTCGATATTGAATTATTACATTGTTTTAAGTCGTCCTCATTCTTGACGAAATAAACTTCGTTAAAAAAAAGACAAAATAAATATTCTCATTTTGACGACATATTTAATCGGAGCATATAGCAGACGACTGTTTCGTCGAAACTGACAAAAGTTTCATGAAATATAAGAATGCATTTTTAATAGCGTGGAAATTTTATTTGCGAACGCTTGATTTTGTCGTTTGAGTCCCAAATGCTTTCCTATAACTCGCAGCAATATAAAATAAAATACAACTGTAGATTCTCAGCATGTACAAAATAACTTTTGATGTTTCAACTACAAGGAATAGGATACGCAGTGGTCCTAATAGCTTTTTATGTGGACTTCTACTATAACATCATCATTGCGTGGTCCCTGTATTTCCTGGTCGCCTCCTTCAACAGCGTGCTGCCCTGGACTACCTGCGACAACCCTTGGAACACGCCCCATTGCAGGCAGATGATATCCCTGGACGACTTGCTCAACGGCACGGTCAACAACACATTCGCCGATGACTACGATAGTCGGTTGGGTGGGGCAAGGACGACTCCCGCTGAAGAATACTTTAAGTGAGCTATTAAATGTGGAAATTCTTAAGGAAATGTTTTTATGTTTGAGACTTTTGCTTTTAACATAAGCCAAATCGATATTATAAGAGTTGTAAGTTTAAATGATCGAATAAGTTTTTTTTTAAAATGCGATTGTGAGTGCGCAAAATATAATAAGAATAAATTATTTTTGACTCCTATGGAAAATATGTATTTGTTCGTGAACAAGTTAATTTATATCCTTGAAAATTTAGGAACAAAGAATTGAGTTTTTATTTTATTCAAGGGCGGGTGGTTAGATTTTAGATTTTAAATAATTCGGTTAAATAAAAATTAATTGTGATTTATAATTGTTTGATATATTAGGTAATCGAATATGCATATTAATACAAATTTGATAATATAATTTAGAATGTGAATGCCAAAGGGAAGACAATTTAACTCTTGAGGTTTTATGTTAAGAAAAAATATTTAAAGATAAAAATGTAATTAAGTATTAACACATTTTGATTATAATAACTTTAAAATATATTTATGATTTTTTTTTTAAAGTTTGGATTCTAAAATGTTAGAATATTGAATACAACACATTTAGTTATTACGATAAAATATGCGAAAAATAGTCCATATCAAATTAATTATTAACTTTAGATCTTTAAATTATTAAATTTACAATCTTACGTTTTTGTAATACCAGTCTATAAATAAGAGCACATCGATGTACAAATAACAATCAAGTGGAAATTCTGAGAATTTAAATAATGTCTATTTGGTTTCTTTATAAATACAAATAGGCTAAACAAAACAAAATTAACCAATTAACTTTTACATGCATTTGTTTTCTTACAAATGACATTCAGGAATATTTCCCAAATTGTTAAGTTCATTCATCAGCAGTTAAGTTATTCTACTTTCACAAAACTCAGACCTCAGACTATAATTCAGAACAATTAAAACGAATGGCTTAATCGGTTCCAAAATAAATGACATTATTTAAATAAGTATGAATCCCATTCTTATGTGCATTTATTCCCTTAAACGACAAATGCTTTTTGTGCTTCCAGTCGAGCCGTCTTGGAATTGCACAAGAGTTCCGGCATCGACGATCTGGGGAGTGTGAAATGGGAAATGTGCTTGTGTCTGATCGCTGTCTACCTCATCTGCTATTTCAGCTTGTGGAAGGGCATCAGCACATCGGGAAAGGTAAACACAATAAAACCTCGAAATGCGTTAGAGAGTGAACTCATGAATAAATAGGTAATATCAGGTAATGTGTAATCAGGGTAAATGGGAAGAGGCGATTGAATTACCTTGAGAGAAATAGCCATCTGTGGATTCTATATATTTTATGAGAGGGTGGAGGACCTTTAAAGTTTTCTTTTGTTAGTCTCTCAGTCGCTTTAACAGGTTTTGGTCTTGTGAGGATAAATATAGCCATAGCAAGTCCTAGAATTCACACTGTTAAAAAATAGGTATTCAAAAATAAGTAAAATATACTAATTTGTGTGGTTACTTTCGATGCTTATCATAGGTACGAATACATAAGTTTCATTTTTGAAAAAGAAATTTACTCAAAAACGAATAATAAGAACAGTATCTTGTCTACATAGGCTGTCTTCATAAATCACTTTGAATAAATATCGACAATTACAACGAAACCTTACCGGGAATCGTACCCATATCCTCAGGTACCGCAGACCAGCACCTTATCCGTTGTACTACCAGGGCGATTTGAAGAAGTTATAAACAGAAGAAATGTTAAAAAGGTGTGCCAAAAAATGGGAAGTAAGATAATTGAGTTGTAATAACTCCGTTTCCATTTAAGTAATTGACATCAAATAATATGGAAAACCATCTTCTGAATAATTATTTTAAATTTGCCAGGTCCTTTGTTAAGATGGCTTGAACAGAAGCTGAGATTAGTAATATTAAATCACACTGCTTTTTTTTTTTGAGAAAGTACGATTACTTCAATTGGAGTACGTCATCGCTCCTTTACGATGCAATTGTACTCATAGGCGTAAAGTTGTCAAAAATTTTGGGGGGGGGCCCAAAATTTAACTTTTAACTGAAGAAAATTGCGTTTTTTTTTTTTTTTTTTTTTTTTTTTTTGGGGGGGGGGGGGGGGGTAAATATAATTGAAATCCGAAAATTTATGGTACTGTAATTATCCCTTTGTCATGATTTTCTAGTTTGTCCATTCAATTAGATTTATGGCCAAATTCAGTGGCGTAGGAACTTCTTTTTTTCAGGGGGGGGGGGGGGGGGGGAGCGCGCTGAATTTTTTTTTTCAATATATATATTGTTATACAATATAAAATAGTAAGGAGTTGTGAGCTATTAAACAATTAAAAATCAATCAATGGTTTAAATTTTTACTTGTTAAATGTTTTAACTTGTATCCGTTTTTGTTTTGACAGCTTTAGAACATATATTAACCAGGAAATGTTTTATATTAATTTTAAATGTCCGTATTGTACGCTAAAATGTGATTTTTTTCTGATTTGAGGAATTTGTTTCTATTTAACTTTCTTTAACAAAATTTATTTTTCTAAAAGAAGAAATTTCAACTATATAAGCAGTTTAGAAAATAGTGCATGAATCTGATGGTTTATTATTTCAAAAGGAACAAATTATGGGAAATACGATTATAATTTATGAAATGTCCATAAATATTATTTTTTTTATTTAAAAACGTATTTTTTACATTATTCTTAAAATTACTCTTTAAGGCTTTAGCGTTGTAGACATTTATATAAATACTTGAAATTACGTTTATTTTAGCTGCTTAAATTGATAAATGTATAGGTAGTTTTCAAACTAAACTATTATATTTATGCTTTTCAGACATTTAAAAAAGACGTAATATAAAAAAAAATGTACGTGAGCCAGAGTACTGAGTACAAAAATAAAATTAGATATTATATTGTGAAAACCTATAAATTTGTCTTTTTAAATATTACTGAAATGAAATAAACTATAACAAGTATTCTATTGATACAATAAAATAATTAGCAATTTAGACTTTATGTAAAAACACATTTTCCTTACACTAATTCTACAATGACATTTCATTTATTATATGTAATTCAAGATTAAAATGAACTTCAACTTGTTTTTAAACATAAGCATATGCTTAGTGTTATTCACTTAATAGTGTATAACAAAACTAGAGTTACTGCCAATTGATAAGCATAATTACAAAACATTTATCGTTAGAAAAGATGGTATAACTTTTAATTGACTTTTAGAATACAGAAATAATTACTTAACTGACAAAACAGAGGAATATGCTGACAGAAGAAATCTACTACCATTCGTTTGCAAAAAGAAATGCTTCCTAAGTTTGCTGTCTTTTCTTTACACTAAAAAAACAACTGTAATGCGGTTGTTAGATCTCACCAGGGATTTCTTATTTTTTGCTGTAGCCCTCCCATGACTTCGGCCCCTAGAGGCAAGTTTCAGAAAAGCGTACATACAAAAACTGTCTACACAAGCTTACATGGGTCATTCACAATGGGGGGGGGGGATCATCAATAAAATCGACTATAAGGGCGAGGGCCAGTAAATTACAAAAAATGGGGACGAACTATACAATTCGCAGCTTTGGTGGTCATTCACATGCTTTGAAGATGAGAGTACTACTCCCTGGTACTACCCGACATGGCTGGTCGAGTAACCAGATGGCGGTAAGTATTTTGCAAACGAAGTACAGCTGTTGACAGGTAATTTTCTGGTGTTTCTCACAAAAGGTGACATATGACTAATGATGTCGTCTTCAATTGGAAACAGTTGAGAAAGGAACTCATTGTCCTCCTGTACCTTTCAAAGCAAATTCCCCCCCACTTTAAAACACGTTTAGAATAAATAAGAGGTGCTTCCTTTCGAATGCCTCTTTGTAGGAATTCTCTATTCTACGATGGTTTTTTAAGTAATTTTTAAAAAAAAAATAGTATAATATATGGGGGGGGGGGGGCAGTGGCGACTCGTGCACTACAGCAAGTACAGCCGGGCTGCACCTAATTTTATTAGCGTATTTTAAAACTAAAATTATATATTTTACTAATTTTATAGGAAGATTAGAATTGGAAAGGAAGATGAAATTTCAAATCTAAGTAAAAAAAATCTCCGATGAATAGCAAACGTGTTTCCGTAATGCACAAATTCAGGAGAGGGAAAACCCCCATTCAATCAAAATTGCAGCCAAAAAGCGAAGTTCGAAATCGGCTGCATCGTTGCCATGGCAGCTTTACGTAATATGACTTCCCCTACACGCTAAAATGGAAGATGTGACGACACAAACGTAGCGCAAAAGGGTTTTTTCAAATTAGCTGTACAAGGGATTTCGATTAAATGATTGGTTCGTTGCTGAATCGGCGAGGCGGGGTGGAGGAAAACGATAATTTCGAAGAATCTCTCCAAACGGAAATATTTTTTTCGATAAGTTTGCACGTGTGTTGTTGTTTCTTTACTTAAATTAATATTAAAATTGACCGATTCGCAAGTTTGATAGGAGGATTGATTTAATTTTCAAAAAATAATTAAGTGTTTTCCATTATTTTTACATGTTATCTTTCATAAAAGTTGAAAAGAATCTTTAAATTGAGTTTTAGTAATAAATTTTAAAGAATGTCCGTTCATGTATGGTTGTGGAAAAAGGCGGAAGGGGAGGGGGGAGTTACATGTTTTCGGCTGCACTAACATTTTTGACCACGGGCCGCCACTGAGGGGGGGCTGAGCCCCTTCAAAATAATTCCTGGGGGGGGGGGGGCTCGAGTACCCCCAGGAATTATTTTGAAGGGGCTCAGGGTATTGCATTTCAATTAACACAAAAAGCTGAAGTTTTTAAGAGTAATTAATGAAATGCAAGTTACCTGTTAATAAACTTGCTGTAGTTGCATTGCGGCAAAGCATTTAAACGAACCAGTAATTTCAACAAGCATCCAAATGAAGATTTTGACATTTACACTGCAGTACAACAAGTACAATAGGAAAAGTCCTAGACGGGAATCCACTATTAGCCGACACTGACGTCTACTGAAGAAGCCCAACGGGCCTTTCTGAAGAGTATCCCTAAAGTCTGTTTCAGATAGTTGCATAAATGTCGACCCCTGGCCACCCACTGTGAGACGAGGCTGAAACTTTAAAAGGGGCAATCACAATATAGGGCCAATTACTTGTCACCATTCTTTGCTTTAACCCTGGGATATAGGCTATCAGAAGTTCTTGTACTCAGGACCCACGTGATCAATTCGCGGAAATCTCCTCAAAGTTGGCCACTGTTACTAGAAAAAAGGGGTGTGGCCAGTATTCACTAGAGGGTATACTACCCTTCCCCCCCTAATACACCGCCTATTCTTCCCATTCTTCCTCGTAGACACTGGTTCTAGCCTATGCTTCTGTTGAAAATAGAGATAAGGGAATTCTGTAGTTGCTAGGAAAGGTTGATGGTACATGTTGAAGATTAAAAAAAAGAAAGGGATTTTTTTTTTGTGCAAAATATAAGTTAGAACTTTTGAATTATTGGGGGGGGGGGGGGGGGGGGGGGCTTAGCCGGGTTTTCAAATTATTGGGGGTGCTCGGGCCCATGGGCCCAATACAAGTTTACGCCTATGATTGTACTCAAAGAAAAACGAGTATGTAAAGGTACTAATTTTTAAGTACCTTTTTTACAGTGCACAACTTAAAAAAAGCGGTTGTCTAGTATTATCCAATGGGTGGAAGTTAATGGGAAAAAGACATATACAGGATGATTACCAGAACCTGATTACCAAATAGGCCCTTGAAGCCCAAGGTTAAACTTTGCAATTTTAAATCATAAATTTTTGACCCCCAAATTACATATTTTACAAAAATATTTAACATTCTTTACATAGTTTGCTACTAAATTTACCTTTAAAAAATGCATTACAAACTTTAGTAAAAAAACCTTGCTACTTGTGTTAAATTTGTTTGAATATTTGGGACATACAACATACACAATATTATGAATTTTAATTATTTATTAATGTATTTTGTTATATTATTTATATTGCGTTTAATATTAATGCCATTCTGGAGCAAGGATTTTAGTTCATGTAAAAGCTTTTTTTTGACGTTCTATGGTCTATTTGAGAGCACACATTTAAAGGAGAGCTTCTCTTGCTTCAATGTCTTAATCGGGTTTTTGTGATTAAAAGTGAATATTCCAACTTAGAAAAGCTACATCTCTGTAACGAATTAACGTATAGAACTGTTTTTCAATTAATTATAAAGAGAATATTCTAAAGTTTTATTTGAAGGGCAAAATATGTTTCTGAGCTTTTACTTTCAGTTATAATTTTTGTCTTCAAAAAGCCAACCTTTTTGTTAAATTGACGAAACTAATCTACACTCCTCCACCATGAATACCTTCTGTTGTGTGGTTGTCCTCTATAATTCAAAAGACAAACAAAAAAATCTTTTGTAGCACAATGAAAGGCACTCCTAGAGACATTTGTTTCCAAACAAATGAAACTTCAGAAATAATCTCTTCACAATAATATGCAAAATAGCGCCAGAGATATAGTTTTCAAAACTCGTGGTATTCTTTTATAATATACTTGTACGTTAAATTAAAAAATATATTTAAAAAATAGTAATTTAAACGGCCTTTATTTGCATAATTAAATAGTATTTTTTCTTTAAAAAGTAGTTGAATTGGTTCTCTAAATTCTTCCGTCAATGGACAGATTTTGGATTTTCCCTAAACAGAATACTAAATCCGCCAATGATATCCACACTGTTAAACATTTCAGTTCTACGGTGTACCATATCTTGGTGCAAAACGGGGTCTTATGCAAATTACACCATATTATGGTGAAATCTAGGTTGAACCAAAAATTCTTTATCGGAAAAATGCAGAGTTATCACCTATAATTGGTTCAACCTCTTTAACTGCAACCAAACTTTTCGCTGTCGCTACATCAACAGGCCAAGGAATTCCCTTCAAGAAAGATAGCGACGAACACGGGCCTCCGTGGCTCAGTGGATAAAGGCGTTCAATTATGAATCAAAGGTTTCCTAGTTCGAGCCCGATCGGTGGACTTGACAAAGAAAAGTAAAAAACTTGTGATCTTGCGATCGGAGGGTTGCCAGCTTCACTACAAAAATACTAAAAAAAACTCGAATTTTGAGTTTTATGCAACGTTATGAGTTTTGGTGCAATGTTTCATCGCTTAATGGTATCCGTGGTAGCACTGTAAAAGGGTGAAACTATGCACAAAATGTTGGTTGTAGCTAAATGTTCACCAAATTTTGGTGCAAGGTCGTAATATTTTTTACAGTGTAGGTTAACCAGTTTATTCATTTAAAAAATATGCACCATTCTTAATGACTGACACTCGAAACTACGGAAAGTCAACTAAGGTTCTCCTCTGTGAGCAAAAACAAGAACGAAGACTTTTCTACAGTAAAGTAGGAATTTCGAAAAACTAAAAGCTAAGAAATGCTGTTTATCGTACCCTGCTAACTTCAGTGCAGCTGCCAAAAGCATCACAAAAACCTTTCTTCTGACGATCGTTTTCTTTTTAACCATCGTCTTTATTATTTCTGGTCATTTAAGTAGAGTAACTATTGGCAGAAATTGCAATAACCTCCCGGATCCTTCTCTTCCTTTTCTTACTTCCGGTGGAGCTCCTAATTGGTGGAACTTACGCGGGACCGGAAGTGAGAATGGGATGACTGGGAGTGGCTTTTCTTGTAGAGAAGTCCCTTTTAAAAGCAGACGACTTATTCAGATTCTTTTATTTTTATTCTTTTTTTTTTGCTTTTATGACCTTATTTTTCCTCAAGATATTTATTTACTATCCATATTTTCTTGATAAACAAAATTTATTATTAAAAGGCATAGATAATGATAGTTTATTAACCTATAATGTTTCAAATGGTATTTAAAAGAACAAAAATAAATGTACAGTGTATTGAAATTATGTTCTTAAATGATAATGCTTTTAAGATTATATAACTGAAGATATTTTTACATTCGTAGTTGTAAAACCGTCAAAGAATAAAAACTATTAAGTGTATTTATAAAGGGTTTAAAATTGTAAAAATGAAAACAGATCAATTACTAAAGGTTGTAATTGTCCCAAATAAAAGGTATCAGTGTAAAATCTTCATAGAAATTACGAAATCGAAGGTTTATTGGTAAAGAATTCAACATTGAAGATTTTGAAATGGAAAACGCAAGTTTTTAAAATTCAAAACTTTAATAAAACATGCAGGTTTCCAAAGGTGGAATAACTTACAGGTTTCATGAAGGTTTATTTTAAAAGGTTTTATGCAGGGTTTTGATGAAGATTTCATGCAGATATCTTTTGATGAGATTAACAGGATTTAGCGATTAGGGATATATACTGTATAAAAAGTACTTAAAATGAGTACCCGAATCCATTCATTTATCTTTGAGTACAATTGCATCGTAAATGAACGATGACGTACTCAAATTTGAGTAACCGTACTTTCTCAAAAATGAGTAATGTGATTTAATATTGCTAATCTTTATGTTCAAGCTATCTTACAAAGCGACCTGACAAACTTGTTCGGAAAGATGGTCTTCTACATATTATTTGTTGTGGATTGCTTAAATGGAAACTGAGTTATTACAACTGAATTATCTTACTTTTTATGCTCTTATTACACCTTTTTAACAATCCTTCTGTTTATAATATCACCAAGTCACCCTGGTAGTTTAACGATAAAGCTCTGAGCTGTGGTACCTGAGGATCATTTTTCAAAAATTGAAACATGTATTCGAAGACATTATAAGCTTTGAATGTACTCAAAAAGGAGCACAATTTACTTATTTTTGAATACCTATTTATAACAGTGTATAATAATGTCAGTGTTGAATAGAGAGTGAATTAAACCCACAATATCCATTACAATTGAATTAAAATTCAATTTAAATTAAAATTCTTTTTCTCAAAGCGTTCGGATAATCGACGATTCGCTTTTTTTCTATCCGGATAACTGGAGTTTGGATAATTGGAATAATTACAAATAGATGAATTGTTAAAATACAAATGAAACACGTTAAAACTATGCACTAAAAATACATACAATCTGGACATGTTTCGGGAGATACATCTCCCTTCATCAGCAGAAACTAAAAAGTCTGTGTGCACAACAAAATTATAATAAACACAAAATCGAATGCCAAAGAACAAAAAAAATCTCAATCGGTTGGAGTTAAATTTTATGTGGCAACAAGCGGGAAATACCGGAATAACAAAGTTTTCATTAACAATTGAATCAATATTGCTAAATGCCTCTAGCAAGTCAAGTTCGACTGGAGATTTGGGTTTGCAAATTAAATGTGGGTAGTATTTAGTAACTTTTAGAGAATTATTTTCAATGTAACCAATTTTTGAATGTTATTTTAAAAAAAAATCCGAACTTATTTTACGAATCCTAAATGATTTCTCCAAATTTTGAACAACCGTTTTTAACATCGGAAAAATGCTGAAATCGTCCAAATATTTATTACAATATTTCCAAGCTATAACGGTACGTATCATAATGGAAACAACAATTTGCTCAAATTGTACATTTTTCTGTTTTGTGATTCAACAAAATTAATATTGTTTTGTTTCAGGTAGTGTGGTTTACGGCCCTCTTTCCGTACGTTGTTCTGTCTGTCCTCCTGGTCCGAGGTTGCACTCTGCCAGGTGCAGCGGAAGGCATCAAATTCTACTTAACTCCAGACTTCTCTGCTCTAGCTGACGCTAATGTAAGAGTGTATAAATACATTTAAAATGATCAAAAAATATATATTTCAAAATATTGCACCAAAACATTATTAAAAGTTAACAATACAGTGGTCGCGCTATGCCTGAGAAGCACAATCCAAGGCGAATCGAATTAGAGGTGGGACAAAATTGGCAATTTAGAGACTGGGGTAACGTATTCTTGTTAGGAACCGTAACTTATTACGCAACGCATCATGATTTTGAACTTCTTTTTTTTTTCATTAAACCGTGCCAAGGATCAGCGAAACGATCATTTTATCACGTAATTATATTTACATATTGCACAGCGGAAAGCTATTGTCTAATTTTCATAAATCTTTTTACTGGAGGTAAAACATTTTTTTCTCTACTTTACTGAGTGGGACAATCACATTAAAGAAAATAAACAAGCAACCGCTTGAAACCCCGTCACCTTCGGAAATCATATGATCAAATAGATCCTTTGTTAGTTCTTTTGAGCCTCTCGGGCGTAATAAGTGACGGTATCTAATAGTAAGTGATGTCCTTACAGTAAGGTTCTTTTCAATTCGTCTTGTCTCCAATTCGAATTACAAGAGCCTTAAAATTCTGTATTAGATTAATTTAACTTATTTTTTTAGTATTCTTTTTTTTATTAAATTGAATTTATAAATCATCCCAACATAAGTTTATTCGTTGCGGGAATGGAGAATGTTTAAAAACATAACATAAGTGTACCTATATTGGAGTAATATGACCCACATTTTAGCCTAGAATCAAACTTAAAAACTTCATTTATTTGTTTTATTTAGTTGATAAAAATGTTATTTTAAAATATAGTATATTTGAATTTTAATACTAAAATTTTAAGAATCAGGTTAAATATACATGAAAAACGTTAACAATAATTATAATAAAATTTTCAAGTCATTAAAAATTTGGTTGAAAGCTTAAACAAACGTTATTATTTATTTCAGTTCATTATGTTGATTGTTGTTTAGTGTATAATTATGATTATTAATCCATCTCGGTATTGGAAAAGTAACGCATCTCAATTTTTAATAGCAATGTGTGAATGTCCACCGCTCATCCTTAGCGAAAAAATATTTATACTTATTTTATGTTTAAAATGTATCTCAAAAAACTTAATTTGGGTGAAAACTATTAAGGAAATCAATTTTGCAATTAGTTCTGTAAATGTTGTTTCCTTACAAGTGTTATTCATTTACGGAAAAGGCAATGAAGTATGTTATGATTACGCCAATTTAGAATAGACGATTAGAGGGGAAAACGTAAATTTTTTTAAGAATGTTCAATCAATCGCTTTATTTGTTACTTTTTCAGATGCTTAATAGTATCTATATATAATTAGAGTTAGGTGAGGTAAAATTGGCCTTTTAAATTAAATATTGAATTACACAACGTTAAGCTTATATTTTAATCTCGTTCTTTTTTTGTTAATTCAAGTACATTTTAGCAAAAAATTACATTTCGCGGTGTTATAATTCAATTACAAATATCGATTTGTTTGAGTAGACAAAATTTTTTTGTGATAGTTTGATACATGAAAACGTCTGTATATAAACTAGAACAGTCGAATTATTTACGAATATTCCTGGGATTTGTATAGAATAGAATCCGTTTAATATATTACAATAAAAAAATTAGAAAAACAAAATTCAATATTTTGCGAAGTGGGAAAAACGGGTTTTTGAATTATTAATGTTAAAGAATAGGAAATTCGTAAAAATTTAATAATCTTCTGCAAAATTGTAATCATTCTACACAAATATAAATTTCGAAGCTTATAAATGCCAAGAGATAAATGCAATATATTTAGCACTGTTTATATATTTATATAATGAAGTAACATACAATCTAATTTAATATATGAAATATGCAATTTGATATATGAAATAATATATAAGATATTACGGAAGCTTTATTATTTGATTCATGCAATCCTAGCTAGTTAAGTTCATTAATCAGTTAAGCTGACTTCTAGTTATTGTAAGTTATTTGTAATTTGATCTTGTCACTGTGGTGAAAGTATTATACTGTTACACAATATTATTTTTATCTGTATGAAAGGGTAAATGTTATTATCTAGAATCAATTTGAGTGTGTTTGATACAGGTGTGGGTGGACGCAGCAACTCAAGTGTTCTTTTCTTTAGGACCAGGATTCGGAGTGTTGTTAGCTTTCGCGAGCTACAATAAGTTCCATAACAATGTATACAGGTAATTCCAATTTAAAGTCATTTTTCTGTGAGTATAACGCAATGGAAATACTTTTATTTAGCATATAGTTTTATTAAATTAATAATAACATTGTCAAAGTTGCAGAATTTTTACTGACTACCATGAACGTGCGATAATTATCGCATGAACAACCCTTCCACCTCCCACACACATTCGTTGTAACTACTCATAGATGGCACTCCGTTCGAGGAATTCTATCCATAGATGGCAGCACTACATTCGGCTCGTTTAAAAATTGCTAGGAAACTAATTAATTTTGAATGCATTAAAAAAAACACGTTAATATTAATGTGACAAAAGTACGATTCGTCAGTGCTTCAGTAAATTCTCTTTTATTTTATACCTCCCATGTTAAGATCCGTTGTGTGTGAGTCCCGCAAAAGGGATCTTTCCAACTTAAATAATATATATGACAATAAAAGTTGCGTTTAATTAGTTTAATAATTTTTGTTAAAACTTCTAAGGACCAAGATGCATTAAAGTTGATTTCATGATGCATTAAAGTTGAGTTCACAAGATGCATTCAAGATGCATTAAAGTTGATTTCATTTAATTTAAATACCGGTTCACTTTATGGTATCATTCATAGCAAAAATTTCCGATTATGCCAATGTATGAATGCATAACTAAAAATCCAATATTTTAATGTTAATTTACATTTTATACAAAATAAACGTATGTGAAAACTAGGATTCGTATTGTAATAATAAAATGTATAATTTAAAAATGGATTTTTAAGATACAAATATATGAAATTACAACTTGCCAATTTAGCAGTATATTTTTCTCAAATTTCTAACGATATTGTTATATTGTTGAACACAAAATTTTAATAATAGAGTTATATGCATCATTTTAATAAAATATTTATTTTATTCTTGATATTAGGGACGGCTTGTTGAATATGAGTCATGGCCTTAAACATATTGAATTTTTAATATTTTTATTCAAGTACTGGACAGTGCTAATTATTTGTAAAACTTCTCAACTCTAATCATGACATCATCCATGGAGCACCAGTTCTCTCATTAATTTCATAAAAATACTCAATGTTGTAACTTTTTTAAACATAAAGTGGTGAGGTATTTATTTAAATTTATCCATTTTTTTTATTTATTTAAATATATGTTGTAAATACGAAATATACTCTTAAACTAAAAAATTCAATAATTTTCTCGCCGCTCCGAGCGAAACACTTTAAAATAAAGATATTTATAATTAGCTAGATTTTTTTAAATATAAAGAATATTCTCATTATTACAACTATTATTTTAAACCGTGCGTTACAATTTATCCAATGATAAAATGTATGAGTTTAGGTTTCTTAAAATGAATGGTAATGTTTCGCAATGTGCATAAACATCTGAATTGTTCGTGGAACGGTTGATAATGTTTAAATATCTTTGTTACAAACGTCTTAACGAAACAGTTTTCGTTAAATTCTTTTCTGTTTTTTTAGAGACGCTCTTTTGACAAGTGCAGTGAATAGTGCCACGAGTTTCTTGTCTGGATTTGTTATCTTCTCCGTTTTGGGGTACATGGCTCATCAAGCTCATGTGGAAGTTAAAGATGTGGCTACTGAAGGTGACTTACCATATTCAATTGTGTATTATCATAAGTTAATTAAAATTTACTGAAATACGCAAGAAAATTAATATCGTTGTAATTTCTTAACATTTAAGAAAATAATGAAATAAATTCGTATATAACTTTTCTATTCTAAAATAAATTTTATTTTAGCAGTTTCATTACAATCAATGTTTATTTTTATTTCAATGATTGACGTTTCAACGGTTAAAGTTACCATTGACCAGACAGTTTTTGAGTTATTTAATTGTACAGGAAATTAATCTATTTCACGTCACTGAGCTAGAATATAATAAAACTTATAAGCAGTGAAGCGAGGACTAAGCGTTGCTGACCACTTTACTCTTTTTTGAGTGCCGGTAGAAAAAATAGTCCTTTCGCATAGGTTTCAAAACGCATTTCTGGATTTCAAAAATACATAAAATGTTACATATTTAATGTTTTTCCATCCTTACTTACAAGAAAAAGAACATAAAAGGCACAGAAAACAACAGTTTTAAGCATTTTTGTGACGTCACGTGTGTCATAGCCAAGGACGAATGTTTTCTCAACCTTTCTTCCGAATTGTATGTATCTGCGCGGCACGGTAAAATACATTGTCGCTCAATGGTCCTTGCTCCGTGCTTATATTATATTCTAGCTCAGTGTTTCACATAGAAACATTTTATTGTTATACAAATTTATATTAATAATTTTTTATTCTTATAACATGAAATATTTGTAATCGCCACATTCTTTACAGGTCCAGGCCTTGTATTTATTGTGTACCCAGAAGCAATCGCCACAATGCCCGGTTCATCATTTTGGTCTATTATGTTTTTCCTTATGTTACTCACGTTAGGCTTAGACAGCTCTGTAAGTATTTTTTTATTTAAATTTTATACATAAGGTTTTAAAATACTATTTTATTTATGAAATAATTTAACAAACAGATTTAATTATGTTCAATAATTTATATTTAGTATTTCATTGATACTTTACAATATTTAAAATAATTTTCATTTCACACATTACAATTTAGTTAAGGCCTTTTGATATAACATATCCTTTATAAAATTTATTTAATAAAGGATATGTAATAATTAATTTCTTATTTCTGTTCATAAAAAATTCTTTTAAAACTTTAAAAAATCGAATTCCTTATAAATAATTCTATTTTGACAGGTTTATCTTTCTTGTAATTATTGTCATTAGTTTAGGATTGTTATCGAAATGAAAAGCATAAAGAACGTTTTATGGTGTTTAAACTTTTTAAGGGAACAAATATCATCTAAGTGAATATTGTGTGGAATATGAGTAAAACTTGTTCACGTAAATACAACCAAATAACTGTTATAACTAATAATTTATCCAGTAATTAGATATTTATAGGTCAAACTAACAAGAGAACAAATTATTATTTTAATGGCGACTCTATTAACGTATCTAAGTACATTTATTATCATAATTCTTTAAATCTTGGTGTATGAGATTTAAATTTGTAAATTAACATACTCCATAAATATCAACAAATTCATTCTCAAATTTGATTAATTATTGAAAAACGTTTATAGAACTTCTGTTCCATAAAATGTATACGAATACAAGGTTGTAAGCTCACAAATATCTTTTCACTGCAGTTCGGGGGATCTGAAGCCATTATTACTGCCCTTAGTGATGAATATCCAGTGATCAAACGACACAGAGAGTGGTTTGTTGCTGCTTTATTTTCATTTTACTTTCTCATCGGACTACCGAGCTGCACGCAAGTAAGTGATCAAGCCGGAATTTTATGACTTAATTTGCTAAAAATAAAACTATGTTCCATTTGAATTAGTCAGCAAACTGTACTTAAAAGATAATTTCTGAAAGAGAACTATTATAAAGATTTCATCATATGTTTAAAAGTTTAAGGAAACATATCACTATAACAAAACTGGAAGAAAACATATTTTAACAAAACTTGTAAAAAACATATTTTAACAAAATTTGAAGAAAACATATTTTAACAAAACATATTTTAACGAAACATATTTTAACAAATCTTGAAGAAAACATATTTTAACAAAACTTGAAGAAAACATATATTTTAACAAAACTTGCAGAAAACATATATATTTTAACAAAACTTGAAGAAAACATGTTTAAACAAAACTTGAAGAAAACATATTTAAACAAAACTTGAAGAAAACTATTTGCTTATGGTGTTCCTTATAAAATATTTCAATGTAAATTAAAAGTTATTTTGTTTCCAAATTAATCAATAATCTAGACCAGTTGTTCCCAAAAGGTTGAAACCTTTTGACCGGACCCCCGGGGTCTGTGAGTCGATGTCAGGGGGTCCGCGTGGTCCAAAGAAAAAAAAAATGCTAAAACGCATTGAACCCTTTAGTGACTTTTTCTGAAAAAGCTCAGTGCAGTAACTAACTTAAGTGACAATTACAATGTTTTCATGAGTATTAAATGTGCAAGAAAAATATGATAAACTAATTTCATTGATTGACTGTTCAAATTAAACAAACCACTGTCCAAAACAGCTTTAAGGTATTTGATCCCTTGTTGCACAACTTATGGATGTGAACAAGCCTTTTCTACCTACTGTTGCATGCAAAACATATATCGTAACAGACTAAACATTCAAACTGATTCAAGAGGTAAATATCAAGCTTTCAGCCAAAACTTGGACGAGATTATGAACTAAAAATAAAGGTTCCACTCATCCGATACTGTTTAAAAACCAGCGCAGTAACTAACTTAAGTGAATATTACAATATTTTTACAAGTGTTAAATGTATAAGTAAAAGACTAAAAGTAATTAAGCTTCTTATTTTGTTGTTATCTTTTGCATGTATTTGTTGGGTAAATGTGTGTCCAAATTCTTATTAAAATCTTTGTAAAATTAAAAGAAATTATGCAAATAATTTAAGGATTCTTTTCTTTCCTTCATTTTTATGTTCAAACAAAATGTAAACATATACATGCTCAGAAAGCGGAGGAACTTTCATGAGCATATATAAAAAAAGGGGCCCTATTATAGTTTTAGCTCGGGATCTGTTGCTTAATTCTAATTGGGCACCGCTGGTCTAGACTAGAATTCATTTAAAAGATCTCTACTGTAATAAAAATAATTAAAATTTTGAATATTTTAAACAGCGTGGATTGATATTGAATTATAAAAGTATTTAACTCATATATTAAACGAATTATAGATGGTAAATGTTAAACAAATTTGAATTATATTACAGTAATTTCTAGTAACATTCTATCGTATAAATAATGTTATAACCTTAGAAAAAGACTTTGAAGTTTTGCATTATTTATGTTATTAATATATCAAAGATGCAATTCGTAAAATATAGCTGAATGCATTTTATGTGTGCGATTTTAAGCAACTGTATTTTAAAATTATCTTGTAATTTTAGGGAGGTGCCTATGTTGTCCAACTTTTGGACAGATATGCCGCGGGGTATTCAATACTCTTTGCTGTATTCTTTGAAGCCATTGCAGTATCGTGGATATACGGTAAGGAATGTAACGAAATTTTGATAATATATTACATCAGCGATTAAACATTTTGCGTAAGGCATCAAATATTCCATGAAAACTTATATTATCTCATTGGAGAAGTTATTTTATATTTAAATTCAGATTAATTAAATACTTTTATATAGTCTTATGATACATTAGAGGACCTTATCAAGTAAATATAAAATAATTCTTACATATATACGAAATATGAAATATTCAACGATGCTTTTTATTTATTTTTAAATTTCGTTTGTATAATTTATATATGTCAAATACCAATATCATTTCATAAAATTCAATTACTTACTAGAATTGATTACTACTTGCTTATATCGATTACTATTAACATGCCGCCTATTTTTTTTAATATAAAAATGTAGGTATAAAAATTTGCAAAAAGTTTTGTTTTCTTCAGAACCTTCTTATTTTGTCATATTACGTGTAGATCAATTATACTTTGCAAAACAAAACATTTCATGTTATATTTAAAATGTGCCCCTACCTACATCAACAGAAGGAGAGGGCGTTAACACATATTAACAAAATATTTTATAGATATGCAAATAAAATATACCACAATATCCTGTAGAAATTTTAATTTTTCGATACGAAACTTCAAACACAATATGGGTAAAGAGTAGAAGATAGAAATAACTGTGATGTTTACATTTTTTGTATAAATTATTTAATATTTTGTACCTTCTGAGATAAAGAAAGCTTGTACATATTTTGTGAACATTTCAAAGGTGCACCTTTTAAAGAAAATTTTAGCCAAATTTTCTTCTGAAAACCGCCTGGAAAGTGTCGTTGTCTAAATATTATTACTCTTAAGCTAAAGCACGAACAGGAGTGTACGTTTAGAATATTAAAATTGACGACCACAGTATCCTCATTGCAAACTAGTCAAAAAGAAAAACAATTGAAAAACACCCATAAAGCTCATCTGGAGTAGAGAAGCACGTCAGATGGTAATTGTTAAGTTGGTTGATTGTATATTAGCATCGCACTAGAGCTGCACAGTGGGCTATTGGCGACGGTTCGGGTCTATCTGGAAGGAAAGACCCGGGAACACATACACATTCACACACACATTCACCAGGTTATTTTAGAACCATGGTCAGATGACGAGGAAACACCTGAACTGGCACCCAACACCTTCAATAGACGTCGGGCGAGGATGTTTGGACCACACGGCATATATGTAAAGTGCACCGTGTCTTCTATACACGGCGATTTTTTTTTGGCAGAAGACAAGAACGAATCTAATAACCCTTCAATTAAGAGATCGTTATACACAGGTTCTTGTTAGGATAAGATATTTGTATACGTTTAAGATCGGTACTCCACTTTATTCATTACATTTGAAGATTTGCAGACATGTGCTGTGCAGCTACACTAAAAATCTACCGTGGAGGGCAAGAATAGAGCGCGAAGCCGCTACCAGTACCTTTATTTTGTTCTCTAACTTTAAAAGGTCTTTTTCATTTATTGTAGGTATTGGACGATTCTCTGCAGACATCAAAGAAATGCTTGGATTCGAAGTGGGTGCCTGGTGGAGATTCTGTTGGTTTTTGATGGCCCCTCTTTTCATAATGGTAATTACTACACAAATACTCATAGTAGTTTTTAATACGATTTTTAAAAATTAAGAAAGTTCCCGGCGTTTAGTTTACTTTACGAAGATCCGTTGGATACAATGCATTTTAATATGGAAGGTACATTGTAAAAAAAAATCGTACTTAAAAATGAGTACCTGAACCTACTTATTTTTCTTTGAAGACAACTGCATCGTAAATGGGCGATGACGTACTCAAATTGAAGTATATCTGTACTTTCTCAAAAATGTGCACTGCGATTTAATATTGCTCATCTCGGCTTCTGTTCAAGGCATCTTAACAAAACGACCTAACAACTGAAAATAGGTGTTCAGAAGATGGTTTTCCACATTATTTGATGTTGATTTTTAAATGGAAACTGAGTTATTACAACTAAATTATTTTATTCCCATTCTTTTGGCACACCTTTTTAAATTTTCTTCTGTTTATAACTTCTTCACGTCGCCCAGACTGGGCGACGTGACTGGGCGCAGACTGGGCCCAGTAGTACATCGGATAAGGCATTGGGCTGCGATTCTTGTGAAACTGGGTTCGATTCCCAGTAAGTCTTGGTTGTAATTATCGATATTTATTGAAAGTGATTTATGAAGGCAGCCTGTAGGAAAGCAACTGCTCTTTTTTTATTCATTTTTAATTATTTTTGAGTACATGTCTTTTTCAAAAATGAAACTTATGTGTTCGGAGCTGTGATAAGCATCAAATGTAATCAAAAATGAGTACATTTTATTTATTTTTGAGTACCGATTTTTAACAAGGAAAGATTTGTAGGATAGTACGCTAGCAGGCAATTTGGACAAGTTCTATTTGGTTATTTTAAAATTTAAAATAACAATTCAATTTCAATTTTTTCAGTTTCAACAGAAACTTTCTTTGTTCTTCTCGATACTTTAAAATACAATTTTATATAAAATAAAAGGATTAATTCAAAGGAATTTTCGTTATGCAAATCACATTAGCAGTTAGAAAACGTTAGCATTGCGAATAATATTACATAGTGCAATTGAAGCAAAAATAATTTAAATTGTAAACTTTTAGTTATGCAATACAAATGTATCAATTTGTATGAATACAAACATTGATTTACCCATCAAGGTTTCTCATTTATTACATTAAACTACGCTACACGAGAACTTACTAATATTTATTCTATCTCTGTCTAAACAGTTTGTTAAATATAGAAAAATTATAAATTAATAAAAATAATTAGCGCACTCAAAAATCTTTACACCAAAAAACGACAAGGAAAAAGTTGTAGTATATCCCTAAACACTATCCATTCGAATATTATTTTCATTATTATAGCTCATGTCCCCAAAATCTAAAAATAAGGTATCCTAGGAAAGATTCGAATCTATTGATTTGCCTAGGTCAATGGCTTTTCATGGCCTATCTCTAAATATCCACTTTCCCTTATCTAGATGATCATCGTGTACGGCCTCGTCAGCTACGAGCCTCTCAGCTACGAGGAGTACGAGTATCCGCCCTGGGCCAATGTTCTAGGGATGGCCATCGCTGCATCCTCTGTCTTCTGCATCCCGATAGTGGCCGTGTACAAGATCTGCACCACACCCGGATCGTTTTCACAAGTGAGGGATTATTAGGACTATCATAAGAACTTATTGATTTGAATTGAAGACGTGGGAGCAAGAAAGAGGCATCTTCCCCTTTTTTTCCTGATTTAAATTTTTCTCAATTATTTCCGTAAAGAATCCTCTAACGATTAGTGCAAGAAATTGACAGCTCTAAGCAATGGCTATCAGGGCATACTTTAACGTAGGGATCTTTCCCCACCAGTGCTAAGAAAACCCCCACTACTCACGTGGATTTGACAACCATTTTTTTTATTCGTGTTACACCTGCTCAGACAGGTGACGTTTCGCTAATGGTTTATACAGATCGTCTTGGGTTTTGCTTTTCAGTATTTCGACACATTGAATGCCCTTCCCCAAATACGCATGCTTTGACGAAGGATTGATATCGATCCCTCCATCAGACAATTATGCGCCTCCTGATGTAAGGCAAGTCATCCTTCCACAAAGCTTTAAGAACTTTTGTCTCTGCCTTCCAAAGAGAAATCACCCCCCCCCCCCCTCCCGTTTAAGAATTAGCTCACAGTCAGTGCAACTTTTTTGTTGCGGAGCCCCCGCGAAAAGGTTAACATCGAGGTTCAGCTGTCTTGTCAGGATCTATCAGCATCCTATCTTTGTCCCCACCAGTGAAAATTTCATTTCTTAATATATGCTCTGATGGCTATAGATATATAAAGGGAAAGGAGCTGTACTTTTGTATTATACGATACAAGAAACTGTTAGTGTTTTTCGTTCTTCCTGAGCAATTTTGAAAACTGGAGCTGCCTTGTTCTTGCATCCACGTCTTCAATTGTAAATTATGAATGCCCAGCAAAAAAGGCAGCATGAAACCTTCATCAAAATTGTCAAATTAAAGGTTTTTTGAAGGTTTCATAAAGGATATTAAAACAAAAAACTGCTTTTTTTTTTAAAGTTTTTAATTTTCCTGCATAAAACCTTTAAAATATCTGCATTTTCCCTTCATGATTAAAAATTGAAGGTTTTTTGCAGGTTTTTATGAAGTTTTTTTTGCAGTTTTTATAAAGGATATTGAAACAAAAACCTTTAATTTTATAGATCTTCAAAAAAACTGCAGTTTTCCTGCACAAAACCTTCAATTTCAAAATTTTGATGAAAGTTTTATGCTGACTTTTTTTGCTGGGTGTGTGTGATTTTTTTTTATTTACCTGTGTGAAATAGAGTTTTGGCAGTATTGTTTAGAGCCCGGTTAACAATACGTCGTAGGTATTCGACTTATGAGTTCGAATATCTACTGTGGACTTGACAAGTTGTTGCAAGCTCGTGATCGGAGGATTGCTAGATTCTTTCCAACAAGTCTGAGGAGTCGCGCTTCGAGCTGGGTTCGAACTTTATACCTCATGATCCACAGCAAAGTGCCCTTGCCTTCCTGGCCAAAACGATTGTCGATGACTGCAGAGTTGCTATATAAGTCGTTGAGTACACCGCCGCAAGTCGTGTATAGTTGAGTTGGAAGGTTGTTTTGTGTTATCAAAATCAAGTAAATCCCTTTCTGTCACGTGGGTTTCATAAAGGTAATGAAAATATGGATGACGTTACATTTAGGTCCATTAAAAAAATATATATATCATTATAAACATTAAGGTATTATCAATTAAAATTATAAACATTAAGGTATTATCAATTAAAATTATAAACATTAAGGTATTATCAATTAAAATTATAAACATTAGGGTATCATCGTAATACAAGCGTTGCATTTTAATTTTGAACAGTAGGCATAACATTAGTTATATGATTCAATATTTGTGTATATTATTTGCAATAAACAAGCAACATTAAGGGTACGTACACACTTGCATTTTTTGTTTTAAATTACAGTTTTAAAAATCTATTTTTTCACGTAAGAAAGCACTTTAAAATTCATGATGATTTATAACAAATTCACTCTAAATGAAGTCAAATGTTAATTAGATCATTAGCATTTTATTAGCTAATTAGTATGACTTTTCAAATGATTACGTAAGTTGTAGTTGATTAAGGAGTATAACAATTGTTGGAAATTACTCGTAGTATCATTTTTAACGTTATGAGTACCCAAAACGTTTGTAGCATGTAAAGTTTTTTTTAAATAAGTTTTTAAAAAAAATTAAAAATTGTCAAATTTTTAACTTTAAAATTCCACAAAAATGATTTTCTTACAGAATCTTTATTATTGAGGTTCATAACATATCACAATTAATTTAAAGTTGAATAGTAACATAATTTTCACAAAACGTTGGAAACTTGCGTTATTACGTTAGGACTGGTTGGTTTGGTTTCGCACTAGAGCTGCACAGTGGGCTATTGGCGACGGTTCGGGGCCTATCTCGAAGGAAAGACCCGGGAACGATGCCTCGTATTTTTGAAGCATGGTCAGATGACGAGGACAACACCTGAGCTGGCACCCACGCCTTCAATAGGCATCAGGACCCCTTTCAGATTTATCGTGCACCAGTCCCATATACACGCCGGTATAATTTTTTGGATGTTCTATACGATTTTTTTTCACTAAATTTTTACTTTTCTTTGTCAAGTCCATCACATGGGCTCGAACTAACAATCCTCTGATAACCAGCTGAACGCCTTTATCCACTGGGCTACCGGCGCCCTTACGTTTGGAATGAAGCGACATATGGTAAAAATACAATTCTTTAGAAATTAAGTTGAAAATTTACAAAGTATATTCCGATTGCAAGCAGGGCCCTAGAATAACACTTTGTAAATAAGAATAGGAGGAATATTTATACAATCTTAGTGTCATTGGAAAGATAATAAATAGTAGAACATTATATGGAAAAAAAAAATTGTAATTTTGGGTCGATTCGATATCTAGCGTGTATGTACACCTTAAGATTCGTTTTATTTTCTTTTCCTTATTTTATAAAAATACGAACTAATTTATTAGTAATATTTTCTTTTCAACAGAGAATAAAGATTTTAGTGACTCCCTACAGAGACAGTCATCCTGGAGTTGACACTATAGTCCCCGCAGGCATCGATGGAACTGGAGCTGTTATACTTTAATGCTCCTTATGAAAATGCAGAAGACAAATGTAATCTACTTAGCCTAATGAATACGCGCAAATAAATGTTAAATAAATCCACTTGATTACTTTGCTTTGTTCTCAAATGTTAAGTATAATGTTAATTTATAAAAAAACGCGTCATAGAGGGTGGTCTGACCACAAATTGTTGGTCGATTTTTGGAGCCCCCTAGTGAAACAAAAAATCCATTATCCCAAACCATATGAACCACTTATAGTTTTTTGTGTGCAAAATGCTTATATAACTATTATAATTAATGTTACCGTTTAAGTGCGAAAACCGTGTATCTGCAGATACACTGATTTGTTCAGTGAAAGTGCGGAAAAATCTACAAAATATGATTTTCCGCACTTTCACTAGAGAATCTTTAGATACAAGTATTCCAAATCGTAAATGTGCAAAAGTTTGTTCTTTAGATACCTGAAAATAAATTACATTACATTTCCACAATTGTCAGTATTTTTAGAACAATTGTTTTCAAAACCTTGCATCATAATAACTGCTTAAAAACTGCTGGTACCCCCTTAGAAGAGTCGTTTGGAGCTTTTCATACCTTTCTCAGTAGACGGTTTTGGCATTTCAATACCAAAAATCACATGCCATTTTTTAAAAATTATTTTTAATGATAAAAATAAGTCGACTGAGTGATCTATTTTTGGATGAGAGTGATACCTTAAAATTTTAAAAATGTATAAATTTAATGAGTGTACAAAAGCTTTGCTGTTGGTTGGAGCAACGGATCTTAATTGCAATTTCACGAGTGTCTATCAGTGTATCTGCAGATTCACTAGAAAATCAGCAGATACACTAGTGAATGTGAGAAATCAAACAATTTCTACAACTACACGTATTGGCCAAATGCACAAGAGAATCTGCAAATTCACTAGAAAATCAGTAGATACAATAGTGAATGTGAGAAATCAAAAAAAGAATTCTGCACTTACACGTATCGGCTTAAATGCACTTGAGAATCTGTAAATTCACTAGAAAATCAGCAGATACACTAGTGAATGTGAGAAATCAAAAAAATTCCACACCTACACGTACCGGCTTAAATGCACAAGAGAATCTGCAAATTCACTAGAAAATCAGCAGATACACTAGTAAATGTAACAAATCAAACAATTTTTCACACTTACACGTATTGGTCTAGATCTTCGAGCATGGATCCTTCATAGTAGAGAAAACATATTTGTAATCGCGCTAACATCAAAGTGAGGCCAACATGTATGGCCTCAGACACGTGATTAATTACGTCATTCCATTCATAAATTTTCACTGTTTCACATTTCCCAATTCATCAGCCAATCGCGAGTATTTTTTAATTCATAATTTTGAACAGAAGTCACGTGTCTGAGGCCATTCGGTCTGAGATGTTTGCATCACGATTATGACGTCATATTCACTCTACTACAGTCCATTCATGCTCGAAGGTCTAGATGCACTAGAGAATCTACAGATACACTACATTTTGCATTTACACGGCAGCATAAATAAATGTGACACATCTACTCCCTCTCATTCTTTGTCTGCTCCAGGCCAAAGCCGTCTGTCTATTACGTTTAATTCACAGACGTTTATTATCTTAACAACAGTCACTGAGGAAGCGATCTTTATTAGATTCCGTCTTCGCAACATTCAGAAACCCGATTTATTGTTCTCGTCTCGAAATAAAACATACAGATTGGTCGTCGAGCTTTCAGAAGTCAAAGTGGCTCGAATTGCACTTGGCAGAGACTTTGAAGAGGATTCTTTTTTTATTATTATTATGCGTCTATATTTACTCTTGGCTTCGCGGTTCTTGAGCGACGGTGGCTTCCATTTAACGAGAGCAGGACGTAAAACAAGGAATACATGAATGAAAACAATGATCCTGCGTTGACAAGGCGCTGACTTGGTGTGTGGACAATGAACTCATGGGGATCATGTTGTTCCATAGACGCTGTAAGTACGTTACTATGTATTGCTTGTATTGTAGAATTTGGTATTATGCAATTATGTAGAGAGAGGAGTTTTCAGTGATATTAAATAATTCACTATTGCGTTAGTGGGGATTCAACGTAATAAAACAATCTTTTTTTATATTATTTTTTTAAAAGAAAAATCGACTTTAAGAAAAATCGGCTAAAAATTAAAAAATTACTTTAAATATTACAAATAAGTTGAAAAAATTGAATTATTTAATATCAATTTTATACTTATTAGAACTATTTTGAAATCGGCGTCAAATTTTTTTTGTAAATTGACACCAATTTCAAAAAGTTGTAGTAAGTATAAAATAATACAATTTAATTAATACAATTTAATTAATAATACAATTAATAATAATTAAATAATACAATTAATAATAATTAAATAATACAATTAATAATAATTAAATAATACAATTAATAATAATTAAATAATACAATTAATAATAATTAAATAATACAATTAATAATAATTAAATAATACAATTAATAATAATTAAATAATACAATTAATAATAATTAAATAATACAATTAATAATAATTAAATAATACAATTAATAATAATTAAATAATACAATTAATAATAATTAAATAATACAATTAATAATAATTAAATAATACAATTTTTGCAACTTGTTCGGAAAATTTAAAACTATTTTTTTACTTTTTAACGCATTTTTTCTTAAACTCGGTTTTCTTTTCATATTAAAAAAAAAAGATTATTTTATTTTTCCCTTTTTAGTTTTTAATTTAGCAGGGGGCTTTGCCCCTTGTTATTATTCACCAAGAAACTGAAGTTGTTGCTTAAATTTTCAGCGTCTCGGATCCGGTTTAATAAATGCCAGGTAAACATAGCTATATTGTCTCAACTTATATTGCAAATTTTTTTTCTCTATGCATGTTAATAAACGCCGGGTGAACGAAAAGACGTTATAAAATCGTCATTGAACATTGAAAATATTTTGAAATTGGGGAAACTGGTAAAAAAAAATCAGTAAACCGATATTTCCGGATATAACCTATTACTTTTGGCAGTTTTTGCCAATGTGGATTTTTCTATATTCAATAAAAAAAAGCAGTTTCGAAATCGGACAATACTTGTTTTCAAACGGTCCGATTAATTGAGAATTCCGGATAATTTTTGCAAAAGGTGCCCAAATGAAACATCTCCTATCCAACAAAAAAAAATTCCTAATATATTAATTAGAACAGAAATTTAGCACGAAGCGAACATACATAAAAATATACATAACAGTGAAATTGATAACTTCTCCTTTTGGCGCGCTTTTCAGTCGGTTAAAAAGACTTGAATACTAAAAATCTGCCATATATATTGGCTTCTAAACTACATAGCCGTGGACCTTAACAATATCGAGCTCATTTATGGTAAGGTTTGGTTAAATAACGTCGCACTAGAGCCACACAGTGAGCTTATTGGCGACGGTTCGGGGCTTATCTCGAAGGAAAGAACCGGGAACGATGCCTCGTATTTTTTTTAAACCCAGATGACGAAATCTCATTTCCGGTAAATTACTTTAATAATCAAAGGAAGCATATGACAAAAAATCCACATATTAAAATGAGGAAACAATTTTGTTTTCCTTATGGCATTTATATTTTCAATTTAAATATTTTTAATTTTAAAATTAATTCATTTCAAGCGCCTTTGTTACATTTAACCAGGGACTGGAGTTATTCGCTTATGCTTAATAGCTATTCAATTGTATTTTCTAAATAAATAACATAAAAGAATTTTTTTTATATCTAATTTTTTCGGAAACATTTTATCTCAATATTAAAGTAATTCTAAATTTAAAAATGTGAAAAGAAGTGTTACTGCAGATTTCACTTAAGATAGGTGATTTAAATGAAAAACGTTTGACTACGTTTAAAAGAGTTTTAATTTTGTAATTAAAATTGTGCATATTTTATTTGTGGTTTGCAAAAATTAGAAATATTTCATTTATTTAGTGTTAATTTTTGTTTTGTAATATAGGATGATTTTATCTAATAATAATTTAACATGTTTGAACTATTTTTGCTTGAATGCAAATTTTGCATAATTTTTGTGTGCAGTGTGAACTAAATGTTTTTTCCAGACTGAAAAGCGCGCCAACCCAAACTTTAAAATAAAACCGCCAAAAGCTTTAAATTAAAACCGCCAAAGCGCGAAAACCAATTTTTTTAAAAACAGCCAAAAGCTTTAAATTAAAGTCGCCAAAATTAGAGAGGTTACCAATTTGACTGTTATTTTTAACCTACCGAAAAGTGCGCCAACTAAAACTTAAAAATAAAACCGCCAAAAGCTTTAAATTAAAACCGCCAAAAGCTTTAAATTAAAACCGCCAAAAGCTTTAAATTAAAACCGCCAAAGCGCGCTAATAGGAGAGTTAATTAGACTGTTATGTTTAACCGACTGAAAAGCGTGCCAACCAAATCTTTAAAATAAAATCGCCAAAAGCTTTAAATTAAAACCGCCAAGCCCATGCGCTAAATTTTTTTTCCGAGTGTTTAAAATATGTTTAATTAACCAGATTGAGTACGTACAAGTGTATACCTAGTTGCTCTCTTTGTTCAGTGTGTTTACTTTTCTTTATCAGGACCGCCTTTCTTTATCCGGTGAAATTTTCTGTATAGTACAACATTCATTACGCTCAAATAAACATAATAAAAGGAGGAAAGGAACTGCTGGCCGAATTACTTGAAGAGAATGTATCTAAAAAATAATTTTATTCCTTTATTTTCAAATTTAAAATAAATTCACTTGGAACAGCTGTTTAAATCTTAATATTAGAAAAACGTTGTTTTGTTTAACATAGCCGCCTCTTACCACAGAAACACCTTTCTATTACTGTAAACTGCTCAATTTTACTTTAAAAAAATTGCATGATATCATGAGTTTTTTTTTTTTTTTTTGCTTTAAGAAAATTAATTTAATATAGATATTTTGAAAATTACAGGGGAAGAAATGGATTACTGTCCACTTCAGTGGTATTTAAAAATTTTCCTCATGAAAAAACCTATCGAATATAATTTTCAAAACTAACTAAATTAAAGCACAAATTGTAGCAGCAAAACTGAAGATTTGTAGCAGGAATGCAATAAAATGTAGCATTGACATTTTAGCATATTAAACAATAACTGCTGCAATTAAAATTTTTAACATGCAGTTTTAATTCAAATCATAATTAGGGGTGGTACTACTCAAGGTGTAAAAACCCCAAAAGTGTCTTTTGCTATTTAGATAAGTTTTTTATACAATTAAATCGAAACCAGTAGAGGAAGGCTTTCAATGAAACAATTTAAAGACATTTTATTAATCCTTCTCCCCATGAAATGCTAATTTTTTTAGGAAACTAGACAATTATTAAAATAATTAAAGAATAAAATCAAATATTGTGATCTAAAGAACTGTTTTTAATTAACTAATTTAGAATTAAAAAACAAGAACAGAATTTTGCAATCAAACAATACCTTTTAGACATAAATTACATGAAATAAGACAATTCAATGACATATTTTTTAAGGGTTTTGTTATATCTATGGTTCTTGAAGCTCGTTTGCTTGCCAAAATATTTTCATATGAAAAAATTCCTAGGAATCTGTACAATTTCTTAAATACTACAACCACACAAAATAGATAAAATTTGTACAGTATGTATATATGCATATGACAACTCAACAAGTTTCAGGCTTGGGTATGCATCTAAAGAAGAAAAATGCTTCAATGAAGAAAAACATTAAAAAAAAAATCTGTGTTAATGCGTTGGAGCAGTTCGAAGCAAGGATTAGCCACAAAAAAAAAACGACAAAAAGAAGATAAATAAGCCGTTTTGTTTGACGGGTGGGCCCACATCCACATTTGATATGAAAACCTGACCTTACACAAAAAGACTGCTCTTGGAATGTTTTTATTTGCAAATTATGATGTAAATATTTTGTTTGACGGGTGGGCCCACATCCACATTTGATATGAAAACCTGACCTTACACAAAAAGACTGCTCTTGGAATGTTTTTATTTGCAAATTATGATGTAAATATTTTGTTTGACGGGTGGGCCCACATCCACATTTGATATGAAAACCTGACCTTACACAAAAAGACTGCTCTTGGAATGTTTTTATTTGCAAATTATGATGTAAATATTTTGTTTGACGGGTGGGCCCACATCCACATTTGATATGAAAACCTGACCTTACACAAAAAGACTGCTCTTGGAATGTTTTTATTTGCAAATTATGATGTAAATATTTTGTTTGACGGGTGGGCCCACATCCACATTTGATATGAAAACCTGACCTTACACAAAAAGACTGCTCTTGGAATGTTTTTATTTGCAAATTATGATGTAAATATTTTGTTTGACGGGTGGGCCCACATCCACATTTGATATGAAAACCTGACCTTACACAAAAAGACTGCTCTTGGAATGTTTTTATTTGCAAATTATGATGTAAATATTTTGTTTGACGGGTGGGCCCACATCCACATTTGATATGAAAACCTGACCTTACACAAAAAGACTGCTCTTGGAATGTTTTTATTTGCAAATTATGATGTAAATATTTTGTTTGACGGGTGGGCCCACATCCACATTTGATATGAAAACCTGACCTTACACAAAAAGACTGCTCTTGGAATGTTTTTATTTGCAAATTATGATGTAAATATTTTGTTTGACGGGTGGGCCCACATCCACATTTGATATGAAAACCTGACCTTACACAAAAAGACTGCTCTTGGAATGTTTTTATTTGCAAATTATGATGTAAATATTTTGTTTGACGGGTGGGCCCACATCCACATTTGATATGAAAACCTGACCTTACACAAAAAGACTGCTCTTGGAATGTTTTTATTTGCAAATTATGATGTAAATATTTTGTTTGACGGGTGGGCCCACATCCACATTTGATATGAAAACCTGACCTTACACAAAAAGACTGCTCTTGGAATGTTTTTATTTGCAAATTATGATGTAAATATTTTGTTTGACGGGTGGGCCCACATCCACATTTGATATGAAAACCTGACCTTACACAAAAAGACTGCTCTTGGAATGTTTTTATTTGCAAATTATGATGTAAATATTTTGTTTGACGGGTGGGCCCACATCCACATTTGATATGAAAACCTGACCTTACACAAAAAGACTGCTCTTGGAATGTTTTTATTTGCAAATTATGATGTAAATATTTTGTTTGACGGGTGGGCCCACATCCACATTTGATATGAAAACCTGACCTTACACAAAAAGACTGCTCTTGGAATGTTTTTATTTGCAAATTATGATGTAAATATTTTGTTTGACGGGTGGGCCCACATCCACATTTGATATGAAAACCTGACCTTACACAAAAAGACTGCTCTTGGAATGTTTTTATTTGCAAATTATGATGTAAATATCTCGTCATTTTATTTAATAACATATTGGTTACAATACCGATTAAAAAACCATATCGATTCTATAAACAGATTGGGACTTTCAGTAGCTGCCATTGTAAGGCAGAGGTTACTACATCCTAGGATCATTGTAAAGAAAGTTTACTATAATATTAGGGATGAACCGGATAGCGGTTTTGCCAGATTATTAATATTCATACTGATTTTTAATCAGCCGGAGCTGTAATGTACAATGCATTAAAAATGTTTTTTTGAAATATTTCTAAATTGCATTTAAATGCTAAAGCTAGCTCTTATTAGACTGCTGAAAAAAACAATTTCTAATATTATAACAAATAGAGACTAGAATAATAAGAGACGTAGCTTATGCACACTACACACAACCACGCTAGTGGATTGTTCCAACTCAAAGGTAATCCAAGATAGCTAGTGGCTGGTTCCGAATGTCTGCAGATTATCTTCCTAGAACTATCTATTCTGTGACCCACTGTGTCTAAAACACACTTGGTTAGGTTTTAACGAGAAGATTGTTAATTCACTACTTACCCACTTGAATAGCTCGTAAAAAATTCAAAGGAGAATCTGCGGAATACATTGGTAGTATTTTCAGGAAATACTTAAAGCAAGAACAAACATTAGTAGATTGACAGAAAAAAAATCTGCAGCATTTTATTCATCCGGATATCCGGCACTTTGCTTCTGGATGTCTACTAGATACCTATTTAAAAAACAGCCTGATACCAGATATCCGTTTCATCCCTATATAATATGCCGCTAAATAAAATACTAAGCAAACATGCTGTATCATTTGCAGATATTGAAACATTGGCCGAAGTGTGTTGAATTTGGAATTTTTACTATTATATATGAACAAGGAATAGTTTGATATACACACTAATATATACTATATTAGTGTGTACATTGATGGTGTGAATGTGAGTATGTTGTGATCTAGAGATCTCCTTCAGAAATAAATTGCTTGTTGCACACATATTGATTGTGGCTTTTCTTCTATGTGGGTCAGAAAGTGCTTCTGCATATCACGCTTCCATGTAAACTGTTTGTTGCACACTTCACACGAATGTGGCTTTTCTCCTGTGTGGGTTAAGCAATGTTTCTGGAGATGACACTTGAGTCTGAATTGTTTGTTGCACACTTCACACGAGTGTGGCTTTTCTCCTGTGTGGGTTAAGAGATGTCGCTTGAGTTGACACTTAAGGCTGAATTGTTTGTTGCACACTTCACACGAGTGTGGCTTTTCTCCTGTGTGGCAGAGGAGGTGGTTCTTGAGATTATGTTTAAGTCCAAACTGTTTGTTGCACACTTCACACGAGTATGGCTGTTCTGCTGTATGGGTGAGAAGATGCCGCTTGAGATCCTTTTTAGACCCATATTTTCTGCTGCACACTTCACACGAGTGTGGCTTTTCTCCTGTGTGGGTTAAGAGATGGCTCTTAAGAGTACACTTAAGTCTGAATTGTTTGTTGCACACTTCACACGAGTGTAGCTTTTCTCCTGTGTGGATGAGAAGATGTCGCTTGAGTTGACACTTGAAATTGAATATTTTGTTGCACACTTCACACAAGTGTGGCTGCTCTCTTGTGTGGGTGGGGAGCTGGTGCTCGAGATTGCGTTTACCTGCAAATTGTTTGCTGCACATTTCACACGCGTGTGGCTTTTCTGGTGTGTGGGTGAGGAGATGCTGTTTGAGGTTACCTTTAAGTGTAAATTGTTTGTTACACTCTTCACACGTGTGTGGCTTTTTTCCAATGTGGATGAGGAGGTGTTTTTTGAGTTGACACTTCAGTTTAAACTGTTTGTTACACACTTCACACGAGTGTGGCTTTTCACTTGTATGGACATGGCGGTGCGAATAAAGACTTTCTTTACTAATAAATTGTTTATTGCATACTTCACATGAATGCATGGCTTTTGGCCAGAGGACTGCACACAAATCAAATGTTTAGGTTGGTAGGTGTAATTCAAAGGCTTATGCTAAATCAAATGTTTATTTTATACCCTATGTTTGCAACATATATTTGAAAACAAACGTTTTGCGTTGCCAACTCCAAAGAAAAATAAACTTTTTCGGGTTGCTAGTGGTGTTTCACCAGAGCTACATTATTAGCGATTGTTGATGGTTCCGGGTCGGTTAACTAATGTCGCACTAGAGCTGCACAGTAGGCTATTGAAGGCGGTTCGAGGCCTATTGTGAAGGAAAGTTTGGTTTAGTTTTGTTAATTAACGTCGCACTAGAGCTGCACAGAGGGCTATTGGCGACGGTTCGGGGTCAATCTCGAAGGAAAGACCGGGAGCACATACACATTCATACGTGCACCTCGTTTTTTTAGAACAATGGTCAGATGACGATTTTTGTGAAGGAAAGACTCGGAAATAATGCTTTGTATTTTTTAACCATGGCCAGATGACTAGGACCACACCTGATATGGCACCCGACGCAACATCAATATCGATAATGAGAGAGTTACATGGTAACTTACTCACGGAGGTAAAGAAGAAGGTGGAGGTGCGAACAAGTCAAAAACCGGTTTGCAATGTTAAGTAAACAATCGCTTAAAAAGTAGGAACTGGCGAAGTATTTGGCGCTATTCCAAAGCACTACTTTGTACCAGTACTTGGCGATAATTTATTTTTATAATTTAATTTACCTATGAAGTGGAAATAATGGCATCCTTTATCGATTTGGAACTTTTGTAAGAAATTCTTAATGGGAATGCTGCAGCATCCTTAGTCCTTATCAAAACAGAGGAACAATCCCCCCCCCCCCCCCCAAAAAAAAAAAAAAAAAAAATCGCGGTCTCTGGTGGACTCCATGCTCCTTACCAAAACCTTTGCTACGTGCTTGGATACTTTATTCCAATTTAGCATAACATTCATTGACAAATAAAATAATAAGTTTGACCTTTAAATAATAGTGAACTTAAAATGTCAGCTAAGTAAATATGCGGCATAAATATACGCAAGCTTTGGTGTGGAATCCCGTGGAAATTAAAACTCCAAACTTAATAAGTTAAACAGATTACACAAGTTAGATATATATAATTTATTAAGCATGCGATTGTATCCAAAACCGCACGCAAGTATGTCAGCGAAAATATAATTTAAACGTCGCGTTTGATTCAGATTATTAAATATTAAAATCGAAAACATATATAATAGGGCGGGTCTAAAAAAATTTTATTCTGTTTTTCGAAACGCTTTAGTGCAGAAGAGTTTCTTCCTATAGTTGAAAGCAAAACAAATTAAAAAAAATTAAAACTGGTTGACATTTTCCGGTCGCGCAACGTACTAAAAATTTATAAAAATTGTTCATTTTTAATAAATTTTTTATATTTACTAAAAATTTTACGATCTACACGCTACAGTTTGTTATGCTTAATTATTCAATAACGTTAAATAAATTAAAACTTCATTAATATTTTAATGTTTTTCGGACTGCTCGAATGTCGGTATGTGTTCGAAACACAGGAATTTACAAAATGTTTACAAGTTTCATTGCTTTAATCATCATACAGTTAAACGCCTTAGAATGTTTTTGTGCTATAACAATGTATTGCTCATACAAATATTTATAATGGCAGCTGTTTATACATAATAACCGTTTTAAGAAAAGAAAATTGTTCAATTTTGTCAAGTTACGTAAAGTTTTAATACGCCGCCCGACCGGATGATATCAACCGATTTTTAATTTTTTACGTTGTTTTTCTTATTAATTTAATATACTACTATTCTGTACAAAAGCGTTTAAAAAAATTAATAATTTTTTTTCGGCCACCCTATATATAACGTGCTAACTTTATATTATTACATCAGAAAAATACATAGTTCTAGATATTTTTTCCTCTCTGAAATCTTTATTACACATACTCTGTTAAAACTAAGTACTCAAAAATAAGTAAAATACACTCATTTTTGATTATATTCGATTATCATAACTCCGAATACATAAGTTTCATTTTTGAAAAGATATGATGAAGATGAACTCAAAAGTGGCTACAATGAGTAAATATGAATAAGAAAGAGAAGAAGGGGGGTCATAAATTATTTTTGTTCCGACTAAAACCAAATATTTTTTTTATTAATAATTGATTCGAACAATTTTTAACTAATAATTTTAATTAATAATTTAAATTAGCAATTTTAATTAATCATAATAATTTTAGTAGTAATTTTAAATTAGTAAATTTAAATTATATTTTTCTAACATAAGCAATATTTTAATTAATCATAATAGTAATTTTGAAGTAGTAATTTTAAATTAATAAATTTAATTCATGATATTTTTTAATTTAAGCAGTAGCTTTTAATTAAAATTCTAATTAATAATTTTAATTAATTAAATATATATATAAATTATAAATAAGATGTAAATTAAAAGCTTAATTTTCGCAGGTTAATCTTCAGTCATTTCCTAATTTAAATTACTAACAAACCTGGCTGACATTTTACTGGGATTTAAGTCTGTAGTTAGATATTGATGGGGGGGGGGGGGGGGGGGGGGTCTGGATTGAAGCAATTATAAATTAGTAATTTTAATTAATATTAAAACATTTTAAGTAGAAATTTTAAATTTGTAAATAATTCTTTATTATATAATTAAAAACAATAGAATAATAATAATTATTTTACGGTTAATTTTATCACGCGTGACTGTCGCGTGACATGGGGGAGGAGGTTTCATTGGTCGCGTGACGCATCATAACGGAAATTGGCGTTGCTCGTAAAAAAATCAAATAGTTGAATAAAAAATATATTAATATAAATATAGCTGTAAAGCTAGACAATGGAAAAATGCTTGCCTAATCATCAGCACGAGATGCAGCGCCGCAAAAAAAAAAAAATCCAGAAAAAGGTTATGAACACAGATTTAAACGAGAATCTATTAACCCTACCCTTTTTAAATAGAGTCAACTTTTCCATTATGTGCCCTTCGTATTTATAATAGTTGAATATAACTTTTTAATAATCCCCCATAACATTTTACAAACGAATGTGCATCAATCTTCGGAATGATCAAAACCCAAATTTTAAAAAAAAGCGGAAAACCGCGTTTCCGCGTGAATACAGTGAGTGACAGAAAAATAATTTGTAAATGTAATTGAACAAAAAATTAGTTAGTTTTGGGTATTTTCAACGATAATCTCAATAAACAAAAAATATTTTAATAAGAAAAGGAGTACATACTTTAAACATATCAGCAAATTTTTTGCACGATGCTCCTTTCTTTTGTCTTGAATCTTCTAATAGTTTATGTTTTGATGACGGCATACCGTGAAAATGCGTAATTCAGATAATCTTAGCAAGCACATGCAGTACTAGAGTGATTTTCAAATTCAAATGGCAAATGAGAGACATACAACCTCTCAGAAAACTGATTTTTGAGAAGGGGAAAAAATTCCACCGGCATTGTGAGGGAGCGAAGAGGATCACAATTGGGGGCGTTTTTTTACAGAAGTCATTTACAATTCTTTTTTAAAGCACGTAGGGAATGAATGGGTCTTTTCAGGGAAAATACCTTACTTCAAAGCAAGCAATTTCTGGATTGATGCATTGTGAATTTCGGCTCAACTGCCGCCCCATTTCAAGTGTTAAGAAAAGTAATCATTTACATGTACAAACCAAGACAATCATACAGACCTACTACCCAGTGGAGGCGATTCGGGGGGAGGGGGCAGTAACCCCGCACTTTTTTGGATATTGCCCCCTCACTTTTTTAATATTTCACTTTTTAAAAATAAAACATAACCCCAACACTTCCACTTTTACAGACGGTCAATGGTCGAATTTTTTCTTGCCCCCGCTCTTGATCTTGCCCCCGTTCTTTTGGCACCTAATCGCCGTCACTGCTACTACCCTATTGCCCCCCCCTCCCCACAAAAAGTCGAATTTTCTGTTTTCAAGGTTGTTTGGCCACTGTTCTCTTTAAAATCATCCCTTCAGGGGACAGAAGGGAAGGGAGCAGAAGATACATGTGTTGTAGACCAAGAATTGCGACATGTGTTTTCTCTATAAAAATAATAAAAAAAAATATCTTAATTTTTTTTTTTTTTTTTTTGCAGTTGTTATTTTTTTTTTTAAATTATAAATTAAAAGATACTCGCGATTGGATGATGAATTGGGAAAGGCGTAACAGTGAAAAATTATGAATGGAATGACGTAATTTACCACGTGTCTGAGGCCATACATGTTGGCCTCACTTTGATGTTAGCGAGATTATAACATTATGTTTTCCATACTATGAAGGATCCATGCTCGAAGGTTTGAACAGATTAGAAATATCAAACCACATTGCTCATTTTTGCGAAAATAAGATTACTTAAATTTGAGTACGTCCTCGCTCATTTACGATGCAATTGTACTCAAAGAAAAACGAGTAGGTTCGTTTACTCATTTTTAAGTACATTTTTTTTTACAGTGTACGCTCAACTAAAGTAGATTTATCTTGTAAATATCATTTTTTTCTATGAATATATACTTTAGTTAAAGAAAGTTTGAAAACTAAAAATACCCTGTAGTTAAACAGGAATCAAAAACAATAGCAATAAATCATTTTTATGAAATCTCAGATTATTTCAATAACGCACGCGCAGGGAGGGTCGAAAAATCTCCCCTCTAACCCACGAATAACGGAAATGGGGGGAAATGGCATCATTACCTATTTATTGGAGAAGGGACATAATGCATTGATGGGGTAAAAAAAAAAGGTTATGGGCGTTTAGGGAAGAAACTGGGGAATAAATGGCGCATGGACTGCATAACGATGTTAGGTGAACGGAATTTCCGCAAGCCAAATAGCAAAGACACGATTTACTATAAAAGCAGGGCCGGTATGTTTGAAGCAGAAAAATAGTTAAATATACATTTATTTTATGTTCGTCCGAGTAAATACAATGCATTTGTGACGTTTTAAAATAATGATATTGTTTTATCAATGACGCACTGTTAAAAATAGGTATCCAAAAATAAGTAAAATTTTCTCATTCTTGAATACATTCGATGCTTACCATGGCTCCAAGTTTCAATTTTGAAAAAGACATGTACTTAAAAATGAGTACAATGGGTAAAAATGAATAAAAAGTGCAGAAGCTAGCCTACCATAGGCTGCCTTTATAAACCGCTTTCAAATATCGACAATTACAAACAAGACTTGCGTGGGAATCGAAGCCAGATCCTCAGGCACGCAGTCCAGAGCAGTATCCGTTAAACTTCCAGGGTGACTTGAAGAAGTTATAAACAGAAGAAATGTTAAAAAAAGTGTGCCAAAAAAATGGGAAGTAAGGTAATAGAGTTGTAATAACTCAGTTTCCATTCAAGCAATATTGACATAAAATAAAGTGGAAAACAATCTTCTGAACGACTATTTTAAGTTTACCAGGTTGCTTTGTTAAGATGGCTTGAACAGAAGCTGAGATTAGCAATATTAAATCACACTGCTCATTTTTACGAAAGTACGATTACTTTTAATTTGAGTACGTCATCCGTCATTTACGATGCAATTGTACTCAAAGAAAAACGAGAACGTCCATGTACTCATTTTTAAGCGCAGTTTTTTTTTACAGTGTAGGTTCCGGTTTGAATCGATAGAGTTGCAGTTGAAAAATAAAGTTGTAAAATAAATTTTCAAATACCGTCTATAACTTATCGCTTTGTTTCCGAACTACAAGTATATGCATATACAATTTATTACGGGCTAGATTGATATTGTTGGTAGAAAACAGTGGCATATCAATTCAATAATTATGGTGGGAGGGAGGGAGGGGGAAGTCAACTAATTCCATTCCCAGAATATTTACCAACATAAAAAATTAAACTCTAGTTAGAAGTTACGCTAATTAGTAATAAGTCATTAATAAATAGTAGGTATGTTAATTACAGTTTAGTAGTTGTTAATTATTAATAATTTGTTTTTAACTGATGAATTTGCATACATTTCTTAAGATATTAACAATTTTTGGAAGAAAATTTTGATTATGGTTGCACCCCCCCCCCTCCCCCTCTTTCATACGCCTATTGTAGAAGAACGTGATATGTGACAAAGGGGTAGGGGAGGGGGTTATATGAAGTGTGACAGTTTATGACATGGGGAGGGGAAAGGGGTCAAAAATATGGAGAAAAGTGTGACATCATTTATGGACGACCCCCAACCAGATCAAAACCAAACATAGAAAAGTATCATTTCCCCATCTACACAAACGCATTTGATACATGAAGCCATCAAAAAATCAACGTCAACCCCCTGAAAGCATCCCGGAAAACGGAGATGGCCACGTGCGCTGCCCCTCATCCCCCATCAGAAGCGGGGAACCGCCCTTATTTCTCCGCGTATCGATCGCTCGCATCCTCCCTTCCCGGCATTCCCTGCGCGGCGTCCGAGTTCGGCAGAGAAACCAACGCGTAGTGACAACATCGAGAATCCGAAAATGTTGCACTCAGGTTAGTTATAAATGGCCGATTAGTTTTGTTTTTTTAATTAATTGAGGATTATGATTGCATTTTTTTTATTATTGATGTTTTGATTGGTCCGTTGGTGAGAGGTGTGCTTGTTTTTAATCTGTGTTTTGTTATTTGACATGCTTGCGTTTGGTCGGATGCTTGCTTCTCCTCGTATAAACATGGATACAGATGTGAGTAAAAGCTGGTTATTTATTATTGTTTGAAGGTGTATTTTGTGTCTATATTTTGTTGTTTAGAATAACGTTTGTTTATTTTAAATTAGTGAATTTGTTTAGAGTAAATGGATGGAGAATGTAATGTGCAGGATTTTTTTTTTTATATTTATTATTATAAATGGTGTTATTGACCTTTGGGTAGATTTTGATTAAACGCTATATACCATATTTTAAAATGCTTTTTATTCATACTCGAAACATTTTTAGCAGAATAAATATTACTCATACGTTTGTGTTTTAAAAACTAAATATTTGTTAAGTTGAAAAACAATATACTAATAAATTTATATTAAAATTTTAACTAATTTATATTACAATTTTAGTAATAAATTTGAAATATTTAATAATATACTACGGATTTTAAATATATATATATATTTAACCAACAGGTGTTTTAAATTATAGTACAGCCAGTTAACCATAATTACATCTAAATGAATTAACAATGTGTTTTCCGTGTTTAATATTAGCCTTGTATATAATACTAGTTACATAATGTTGTGCGCTCTCTTTTGATATTTTAAAGTACTAATAATAGTTTTTATATCTGAAGTTTATAAAAAAAAATTTATAATTAATTTATTTGATCATTGAATGGGTAACAATACTGCAATATAATTATTATCGATTCTAAATTTTAATCTTCCTTAATCCATTTTATAATGTGTCAAGTATATTATTTATTAAAATACAAATACAACGTTAAAATACGCAATAAAAATCCATCAAATCTGGACATGTTTCGGGAGATACATTTCCCTTCATCAGCAGAAAATTAATCTTCTTAACGCAATATTCTATAAGACGATTTTTTATCTTAAGGGGGTCCGATACCTTCGACATTTTTTTCTTTATTTTTATACTTGTACAATCCAATTTTTTTTCTCTTTCTAAATATGCATAAAAAACCATTTTAAGACGCTCAACTTTTTTTTTAAATTGCACATTTATTTTTAAATTAAAATTTTAGTACATTTTTTAACAATTTTAAAATTCCTACTCCTTTTTTGTTTTTCAATATTTTGAAGCAATTTTTTTTATTTAAGATCTTGAATAATATGTAAATAGATGTATGCATTCAAATTTTGATTCAGATACATCACTTTAAAAAAATAAAATATATTAGAAATTTTGGAAAAAAAATTGACGAAAAAAAATAAAATTCCATTTTAAGTGGTTTTAAAAAACAAATTATGGTAAAAATAGGAAATCTGAATGCATACATCTATTTAAAATATATTTATCTTGTTATACACACAAAAATTATGATTTTAAGTATAATAGTAAAAAAGCCTTAGCAGTTTTAGTGTTCATTAAATTTCAAAACCACGAACAGAGATATTTGCTTTTAAAATTTACATATGATACAACTATGTTATAGGAACACATCATTAAAACATTCATAACTAAAAAAGTAATAGGAATTTTTTGAAGCAGTTTTTTGTGAGTTATTAAGATAAGTTTGAATATTATTTTTTAAATATAAAAAAAAATGACTTTTTTTGCGAATTTTGGGTATCGGACCCCCTTAAGTATATTATTTGTTTAATAACGAGTTTTTAATTAATTATTAAATGAGGTGCGATAAAATAAATCACAGAGAAAAAATAAAAGAAAAAAATCAAATGTTAGTCGACTTTAAAAAAAAAAATACGTCTCTTGAAATGTATATAATGAAAAGATTTCGTTCTGAAACGTTTATGAATAGATCTCCGTTGATCTTGCGCCTAGCAGGAAAATGCGACATTTAGTAATTGGTCAATACAACTGCAGTCAGGATGTATTAATTTAGTTTTGGCTTTATCTCAAAACGCTTATGTTCACATACTTTATCGTTTTAGATGTCCTATATAACTATTATTGATATTGAAGAGATGCAAAAGTAAAAAAATATCGTAGTAATTATTTTATCGGTTTTATTTTAAAATGGTGCTGTTTTTGAAAAATAAATAAAAATATTTTTGCGTAGCATTTAGAAAGTGTGAGAACATTAAACACAAAGCATACATTAATTAATACCACGATGATCATGGTGACAAATTGGAAACAAAATATTTTTTTAATGTTTTATAATTTTACCTAAAGTAAAACAATAACCCTTCGAACTTATTTAGAAAAGTAAATTTAAATGTAAAATGGTTTTCGATTAAAAATTTTATGTTTTCAATTTATTAAACCGTAAAGTAATTCAAAAAACGATGCAATCAATGCTTCAATAATGATGCTAATTAGGCCAATGCTTGAGAATTTATTTTTGAAAGTCCAGAAAAGTTAAAAATAATAAAGGAAATAGTGTGTATATCTGTGGCACGCAAAACATTAACTTCCACTGCATGGACATGTCTGAAATTTGAAAGATAAGTAATATTCAACCTCTAATTGTGCACCTGCACCGTTAGAAATAGGTGCTCAAAAATAAATAAAATATACTCATTTTCAGAACAATCGATATGCTTATCATGGTTCTGAATACATAAGTTTAATTTTTGAAAGAGGTGTTGTTCTCAAAAATGAGTAAAAATGAATAAAAAGAGCAGTTACTTGTTTACATAGACTGCCTTCATAAATCACTTTCAATAAATATCAACGATTGCAGCCACTACTTACAGAGAATCGAACCTAGATCCTTAGCTACTGCAGTCCAGCGCCTTATCCGTTAAACTACCAGGGCGATTTGGATAAATTATAAACAGAAAAAATGTCAAAAAAGTGTGCAAAAGAATGGGAAGTAAGAAAATTGGGTTATAATAACTCAGTTTTCATTTAAGAAATCGACATCAAATAATGTAGAAGACCATCCTCTGAACAATTACTTTAAGTTTGTCAGGTCGCTTGAACAGAAGCTGATATTAGAAATATTACATCATACTGTTCATTTTTGCGCAAGTACGATTACTTAAATTTGAGTACGTCATCGCTCATTAACGATGCAATTGTACTAAAAGAAAAACGGTAAGGTTCATGTACTCATTTTTAAGTACCTTTTTTTTACAGTGTGAGAGCCAAAATTTAAAAATTTTAGTTAGTTATTTTTTAATTCATATTTAATGTGTCCGTGCAATATGAACCGTAGGGATTTTAGTGAGGGAAAATTATTTTGTGAGGGAAAATACGTTGTGAGGGAAAATTACGTTGTGAGGGAGCGTGATATAAAGGGTATGAAGCGAACGAAGTAGGAGGGAAACCAACCAAGTTTAGTTAATAGCGCGTGGGACTTCGGAACAATAGGTCGTGAGTTCAAGTATTGATATTGGCAACTTATTTTTTTAATGTATATGCTAGTTGGATAGTGCAGTCATAAACCTTCAAAAATCGTATTTTCAGTTTATAGTATATGGGGTTTAAATTGTCTTGGTTATCGTTTGATACTAAGTTTATAAAAAAAAATCTCATATTAAGTTATAATTAAAATTTAAACAAAACTGGACACGTCTCCTTTTGGATGCAGTCACTATTTTAAAATTTAATTGCTTAAAATTTAATTTTAAACTATTTAGGGCACTCACGGGCCCTAAATAGTAGAGAAATATTCGAATTATCAGCGATTATACTTTTTTCAGTTTTTCAAGAAATGGTTTATTTCTATCTTTTGGTAGACTTTTCTCAAAAAGTATATTTTTGGTACCGTTAGTTTAGTGTAAAATCTACATGTTAAACATAAATTTGAGTTGTTTTACCAGAATAAAAAAAAATATATGTGCGAAAATATTAGTCAAAAAGTAAACAAAAATTCTCTATTTTCAAAGTATGGTAATTTTTTTGTAGTTTAAAATTAAAATTAGCTTCAGTAGTTTAATTAAAATGTATTCTACACAAAAATAATATTTGGTGATTGTATATTGAAAACTGTTTTAGATAAGTGTACCCTGCGAACTTATTAATATAAAATCCTACAGTTATGAAAATACTATTTTCATAAAAAATACGCTAAATGCAAAAATATTGTGATTGAATCTTGTTAAATACTGTTTTCCCCACATGTATACAGCATTTTATTCCGATTGAATTAGTTTGGTTTGATTAATAACGCCGCACTAGAGCTGCACAGTTAGCTATTGGCGACGGTTCGGGGCCTCTCTCGAAGACCCGGGAATGATGCCTCGTATTTTTGAACAATGGTCAGATTACACCTGAGCTAGCACCCGACGCAACCTCAATAGGCGTCAGGGCTTTGGACACTGATCTGATTTAAGGTGCACCAGTCCCGTATACACGTCAGTATAATTTGTTGGATGTTCTGGACGACTTTCTAGTATTTTTGTAGCGAAGCTGGCAATCTTTCGATCACAAGATCACTACCTTTTTACTTTTCTTTGTCGAGTCCATCACCAGCAATCTTTTGATTACTAGCTGAACGCTTTTATCCACTAGGCCACTGAAGGCCCTTCATATTGAATTAATAGTATTGTAGTTGCACTGCTTTTTATACGCACAAAAAATATTCATTTTTGTTCATCGTAAACTGCACGGTCCCCGTAAAGGGCAGCAGCAACGCCGTACCGAACAGTTATTGTTTACATAAAATGAAGAGAATTGGTAGAAATATACGTTTTCCTCAGTTACTATGAATCCGGTTAAAATCGGTTGTGCTGCCATGTTTTCAACTTGGCCAGCTGAATGATCGGTACTTGACTTAAACTGAAACAATCGAGAATCGAAGAGTGAATGGAGATTTTACTTTTGTTAACTGTATGAGGAGAGAAACGGGACTTCATTCATTCATGTTTTGTTAAAAAAAGAACCATCCAAATTTAAAAGCAAAGCAAAGCTGTAAACAATAGATTCGTTTGACTTCTAAATAACCTGAATAAACGTTGAGTGTTTTAAAGAATTTTTTTATCGTTTTAGAATTCATGCGATCAACTTAAAAATTTAGCTTATTGAAAAAAAAAATTCGTGTGCTTATTTTAGTTGGAAAAACTAAACATTTTTTTTTTATCTTTGCAAGGGGCCACTTAGAGTATTTGGTTGGTGTTTTAGAAACGATTGAGTTAAAAATACATTAGGCATGCAGTTAAAAGAAAACACGGTTTTAAATGCAGTCAAGCGTAATGGTTATAGTGTAGTAAAAAAAGACTATTAAAAACCATTGTGTTATGAAAATTTTAATCGATGCGGACTTCAGCAAGTCCTCAACTTTACCCCAATTCTCAATAAAACGTGGTATCATTTTTGTACCTCAGAGCCAGACGACCCTTTAGTCATATTTGGACAACTTTACAGGGACATGGGCTTGTCTGGCTCTGAGATACAGATTTATTTATACGGAGGCGAATCAAAAGATTGTTTTGTCACAAGACAAAATGAATTTGGCGCTCCAATTTGTATACACAATTTATTTTAGGCAATTCGTCAACATCAATCATATTTCTTATTATTTGAATTTTCAAACTTTGAAACCTACATTGGTTTCACTCATGCACCAAATTCAAAAATTTGTGGGAAATAAAATTGTATGCAATATAAAAACAAACTTTATTTCAAGCAAAAAAGTTAATATATTTATAAATTTATGTATAAAATATCATATACGTAAAAAAAAGTAAAAAGTGAATGTCAAATCAACTATTTTACTCAAATGCGAGTTGTCCTATTCCAAAACGTTTCTTATCCACTTTGTAATACTAGCATTTCATATTTTTTCTATTACATTTTATTTTTACACCTGGAATAAAGCAAAGTATGTTGTGTTATGTGTAAAATAACATACTTTGCTTCATTCCAGGTGTAGAAATAAAATTTAATACGATAAAAAATGTGAAGGGCCTAGTATTACAAAGTGAACAAGAGGCATTTTGGAATTCGGCGATTCATGTAATACATAATTTAATTAAAAATACCTGAATCTAGAATAGGGTAAAATGTAAACAACAAAATTTCGCCTAAAATCATTATATTATCTCTATTTCATGAAAATTTGGCACCCTCCTTAGTTTAGGGTCCCCTCTTAAATAGACATTGGAACATCAAATCGAACTTTTACATGCACTAATATATTTTCCTTTTATTGGTATCAAATACATTGTAAATAATATATAAAAACATATTAATGAAAATTTATAATATTCTGTATGTTTCGATTTTTTTTCTCAATATTCAAACATATTCAACATGCCTTTATCTATATTAGGTTACGAATTTCAAAACAATGAATATGCTTGTATCTATCATTAAGAACGATTTGAACATTAGTGTTATATCAAGAAAATTGTTTAAGATTACCAAATGATAAAATACGAATTAAACTGAGAAAAGAAATTCTCGATTTAAAAAGTATTAAGGGAGAATTTTTTTCTCTAATGATTTTTGTTTATTTTTTATATAAAATACTATAAAAAGATATAATACTATATTAGATATTAAAGCAAGGGAGGCCCGCCTTTAAATGGGGGCCCCATTGCTCTTAAATAGACATTGGAACATCAAATCGAACATGCACTAATATATTTTCCTTTTAATGACATCAAACACATTAGAAATAATATATTAAATCATATTAAAAAAAATTCTTAATATTCCGTATGTTTCGAATTTTGTCCAATATTCAAACACATTTAATTGGCAATTTTTTAACTTAAAGTTTGCAATGCAATATTTTGAGGTAAATTTAGTAACAAACTATGTTAGGGATGTTAAATATTTATATAATATGTGTTATTTGGGGGCGCCTCAAAAATGTAAAGTGTAAACCAGGGCTTCACATGCCTATTTGGTAATCAGGCCCTGGTCCCCGAGTAACAAAACTTGGGTCTTGAGTCGCCCTTGTTTATGCATTCTTTTTTTACGAGCATTTAATTGTGGAAATGGCAAAAGCCCATACGACCAACCGGCAAAATAAATTTTATATCTATGGAAAGGCATGATTTTTACAACTTTCTTAAAATGGTTCATAAATAAACAAATAAAAAAAAACTTGCCAAACAACCAAACCACTTTCAGAAAAATTCCAAACAAAGAACTCCCAAACAAAAACTAAACAAAAGCCAAATAAAACCCCTTTCTATTCCGCTCGCATCGTAAATGCATTTCTAGTCTTGTTTTCTCAAAACGCATCAGCAACTTCGAAGTTGCCCCCCTCCCCGGAACAACTTTATCACTTAATTCATCAGGAATAAGTCTGGTTACCGGACACGCCATTACCTGAATATCCAATCAGAGAAAGAACAAAAGCCAGGGAATCATGTTGCTAGAAGCCACATAAAGAAATAATCCCTCTGACAGCTCTCTGACATTGTTTCGTTGGACAAAAGGCACGGCAGTTCTTCTTTTGGCGAGTACCGGTCACGTCATTGGCCGGAGGAACTGTAGTAAGTCGATGACTTAATGGATGCACTCAAATGGAACATTGGCGATATTCTGTTTCTTTGGGAAGGTTTTGGTTTCTGTTCTTCAGAACTCAACGGGATTTTTGGCGAAGTGTCGCGAGTTGAATTGTTGCATTGGAATGATTCTCAATATGGTGAAATGTCCGATGTTGGAATGTTCTGATTTGGAGAATGACCGATTGTGTTGTTGCTATGATTTGATTGTGATTTGTACGTTTGTTCGAATTTTTATATGCTGACACTTCGGAAACCATTGGAATGATTTTAATCGCGCTTTTGTAACGGAAAAAGTTTATTCGTACTTTTACAACTGTGGAATTGATTTGAAGTCGACTTCTAAAAGTGATGGATTAAATTTAATTGGGCTTTTGCAATTGTTTGAAGTTGATTTATGTAATTGTTGGAATGATTTGATTAGAGATTTCACAACTCTTGAAAAATGTTGATTTGTTCTTCTACAAGTGTTGTAATGATTTCATGCTGATTTCTGAAAATGATGGAATAACTTTAATGGTGCTTTTGCAATTTTTGGAATTATTTGATTCTGAATTTCTCAGCTGTTGGAATGATCAAAGATGACTTTAGTGAAAATTGAAAGTTAAAACGAATTAATTATAATTTGTACAACTATATATATTAAATATATATAGATTTCATTCGTACTAGAACAACTGTGGAGTGATTGTATTTTGATTTGGAGGAAGTGTAACAATTATATGAATCTGCTTTGAACAATTATTAAAATGATGTCCTATATAAATAGAAATGAATCTCATTTTCTACCCGATGGAACGCTACGACACACAACTGAAGTAAGTTTATGATCTATACATAATTTTTTCAAACAAATTATACCTATTTTTGAAGAAGTTTTACCCATACTTTTGTTAATTACCAATTTTCTATACAGTTATGATAATAAAATAAACATTTAAAAAAAATCGCAAACAAAAATATTTGTGGTAGTCGTATGTAGATGGCATTTAAATTTTTATTTTTAAAGCGAGTAAGACTTACAAATGCATATAGCTTAATATTATCTAAGGTTTTAGTTGACATTTGTGTTAAATTAATTCACCATAGCTCATATATTATGATTATATAAGAAGATTAAACAATTTTAGTTTATGGTTTCTCTAAAAATACACTATCCCACAAAAAATAAGTTTAAACATACTACTACTTCAATATGTGTATTGTTTTATACTTTAGTGCAATTGGTACCGCTTCGAGCAAATAAAAAGTATAATATAAATAAAGATACTGAAATTTGGCAAAAAAAAAAAAAAAAAGATAAATTAAATTTTGAAAATTTAAAAATAATATCATGTTTTCATAAATAATGTATTTAATGCCGCACTAAATGAACCAACTGTGTTTAAAACACAACCTCACCAAATATTGAATTACTGTCATTGAAATAAATATTTGCCATTTCCTTTGACCTTCTTACTGCAAAATAATGAGTTTAAAAACGATTAATCTAACTTTTTTCCTGTGCACAGAAGAGTATTATTATCTAAATATCTAGAATGTAGTTCCTATTTATTTCAATAACAGCTCTGAAAATTATAATTATTTAATTTTAGGGTGAAATAGGGTTTGCAACCCTACCGGAGCAAGTTCACAGAAAATCCGTTAAGAAAGGTTTCGATTTCACACTTATCGTTGTTGGTAAGTAATATCTGTGAATGTATACATACTGTTTGGTTGTAGTTAATTTTTAGAAAATATTCAGTTTAACTCGTATATAAAATTAATAAACTAATCATTACAACACACAAACATATTTTAATTACACCTGGGAGTTTACTGTAGCTAATGGATTAACGTATAGTATGGCTCCTGTTAATTGATTTAAGTCACGGTTCCCATTAATATTGGTTTTAACGAATTAACAAACGAAAGTAGTAAGCGACCGACCCTGAGGCCATGTAAACAAAGTGACGTCACAGTGACCATTTAGCCAGGGCCGAACAGAACCTCTCTTTGGAAAAACTATAGGTGTACAGAATCGTGATATCGCCCTTTGGAATCTCCACTTTTTCTAACAAAGTACACAAGGTTGAAATCATATATATAAAAAAGTTGATATTACATTTTTTTTCTAATTATTTGTCTGTGGTACAATTTAAAGCTATGTATTTAAAATAAGTATAATTTTTGGGGAAAATATTAGAAAAGTATGTTTTGAGAAATTATTTAAACATCCAGGCATTGAAAAAAAACTTCTCTATTTCAGTAGTTGCTTTAACCAAATTATGAAAAACTCATCACCTAACTTTAATTGTTTTCAATTAATACAATAAGCAAATTAAAAAGTAAATATAACTTCATATTCCTTATAAACGTTTTTCCTTTATGAAATTATTTAGACATTTATTTAACATATTTTTCTTGGACATATACACAGTAGAACTTTAATTATCCGGATCAACTGCGACCAGATCTCATCCGGGTAATCGAATATCCGGATATTTAGATAATTAAAAAAAAAGATTATTTCTTAGTAAGAAATGAATGTTGCTTAGTATGTAATTTAATGAGTATTAAAAACAATATCATTCATGGATAAAAAGCTTTTAATTTTTTTTATTTTTTATTTCTCTAAGCGATCCGGGTAATTGGCGATCCGCTTTATTTGATCCGGATAATTGGTGTTCTACCTGTATCTTTGAAACACGTGACAAACATAGAAATTGGCAGGAATGTATGCTGGTCAAAAATGAATTAAATTACTCTTTAATTATCTTGCAGGTGAAACAGGATTGGGGAAATCTACCTTAATCAACAGCTTGTTTCTGACAGACCTCTACAAAGAGAGAAAGATCCTCAGCGTCGAAGGTAAATTGTATTTGGGGAAATATAAATCTTTTATCGATGAATTTCTATTACGATTGCTTCCCAAATAACAATAGGAGTTATATTTAAAAACAATCAATTAAATGAAAGATTCTCAGACACAAATATCTCAATCAATGCTAAAGAAACTTCCCAAATAAACTCAGAAATCTGACTAAACGGCAGATTTAGGTATTTAATTGGCATCTACGGAAGTAATTAAACAAATGGGTTTAAATTAAACAAATCTCGTTTTAATCGGGAAGGGAGAAAACACTATTTTTATAATAGGGTCATAGACAAATGGAACAACTTGCGAATGAATATTGTTAATTGTACAAGATTAATGGATTTTAAGAACATAAGTTAGATATTTAATGGAAAATAGTTCGGAGATACTAGCTGGACCAATCTTGTTGGGCACTGAACCTGTTTTTGGTTGTCAATATTTGTATTTGTTAAAAAAAAAATGTATATTTGTATGATTAAATATACTTTTAGTACACCAATTGTAAGGCCTGTTTTTTTTTAAACTGTTATTTTAAATAACTGACGGAAATGTTAAAAAATACAGCATTGGTTTCGCTTAAGTTAAAATTTTTTTTTTTTCTCTATGACTGGTTATCGAGATCATCTTATTTATATGGCATATTTCAGAATAGTCCTTTGAAAAATTATAAAATCGAATAGACATTCATAATGCTTAAATAACACAATTTTATTGAAAACCAATATCGACATAAATTTATATTAATATAATGGAAAAGGTGTTTTCAAAACTAAGAAATGTTTAATTTTGTATTCTTTGAATTACTAAAAAACACATAAAAAAATAGAGCGCATTATAAAAAAAAAATATGTAGTAATTTTAAAACATACAAAATAATATGTTCCATTAATTAAAAAAAATATATTATTTCCTTTATTTTTAATTGAAAATAAATTTCTTTTTGATATCCTATTGAATAGAAATCTTGTAATGGGAAAAAGGAGAACGGTTTTACGATCGTGTTGCGTTTGTGTATCTTACGATTTTAAAAATCAAAACATATTAATTAAATGAAAACATTCATTTTTATCATGATTCGGTGATAATTTTAAATATTGAACACTATATTCAGAGCTTGCAAAATTTATCACAAGATACTTTGAAAGTTTTATCTTGATCTTGGATTTGGTGATTACTGAAAAGAAATCTGTGACGACAGGTGTTTAAAAAAAAGCTGTAGCTTGATAAATTTTCCAGAGCGAGTGGACAGAACAGTGGACATAGAGAAGACAACAATGGACATTGAAGAAAAGGGGGTGAAGCTGAGACTGACTGTTGTCGATACACCTGGATTTGGAGATGCTATCAACTGTGAAGAAAAGTATACTTCTAGTTTTCTGTCAATAATAAATATAGTAAACTCTCTACAGTCTATTTTTAAGAATGAGACTTCAACAAAGAGTTTTATGTAAAAAAAAGGCTATTCAAATTATCAAACTGTGTTAGATTAAAAAAAAAACCGGCATGTATACTGCCGCTTTTCAAAGCAAGAGTTCCGCTTTTCTTTCTCAATCCGACACTTGTGTGTCGCGAGTCTATCTTACCGATAGCAGCTTTTGTCCAGATGAGAAGTACATCCAGGCAAAAACTTTTACAATCTATTCCTTTCTGCATGCTTAGAATTTAATACAGTTGAAAGGTCAAAGGTTATTAAATATTATTGTATAACAGAAACACTATTTTTATAATCATATTTACAAATGGAATCATAGATGTAAACTTGTATTGGGCTTGTACCCCCCCCCCCCCCCCCCTAGATAAGATAGACAGCTTGTGCCGTCTATCTTACAAACAGCAGCTTTTGTCGAGATGAGAAGTACATCCAGTCAAAAACATTTACAGTTTATTGCTTCCTGCAGGCTTATAATTTAATACAGTTGTGAAGTTAAAGGTTATTGTATAACATAAGCACTATTTTTATAATCATATTTACAAATGTAATCATAGACCTAAACTTGTATTTGGCCCATGGGCCAGAGCCCCCTTCAATATTATATTTTGAAAAAATGGCTCGACTTCCATAATAATGTGTATGCTTTTTATTAAAAGTTAAATTTATGAGCTCCTCCTATAATTTTGAAAACTTTACACCTACAGGTATGAACGGAATAGTTTGCCTGATAATTCCACAGGAGTGGCAAGTTAAAAATAAAAAAGTTAGATCTGCAGTCTGCTAGTATGGACCAACCTTACTGGGAAACAAACCTGTAGTTGGTCCTAATTAATTATACTATTTATGGTTGCAAAATTTATCGCAAGATATATCGAAAATTTTATATTGGAATGAAGTGTTGTTCAGATACTTCCGATACAAAGAAATTGTCTGGTTTCAATTTGATTCGCATTTATTGAAACTTTTTGTCAACTATAAGTTGTCTTAATTTTTTTTAGTTATTTGTTAATCAATGATATTGTTAAATGCATTTGAGAGAATTTAATGATGCATTCAGTAGACAACTTTTGAAGATATATAACAACTTTTTTATTATAACGTTTAGTATCAAGTATTATTTATTCATGGAATAAACTAACAAAAGGCGCTGACATTCTATTTCAATATGTTACAGTTGGAAGACCATTGAAAGGTATATAGATGATCAGTTTAACCAATTTTTCAAGGATGAGAGTGGATTAAATAGAAAAAACATTGTAGACAACAGAGTCCATTGTTGTCTGTACTTCATTCCTCCGTATGGTCATGGGTAAGTGAGCAAAGATCCTTACAACAATTTTTTATATCAGTTATATAAAAGTTTAAATATATTTCAATACGAAAACTTGAATAGGAAACAGTGATATGTTTAAAGTAAAGTAATTCTAAATTGTTTGAGAAACACATGATTTTTTTTTAAAGAATATAAAACATATTTACATCTGTTGAATAAATCACACAGCATTTTAGAGATATTTTCTTTATCATTCTGCAAGAATGAAACTGTTTCAATACTATTTAACATAAGTTTTATTAAAATCCTTTTTTATTCTTTCAGGTTACGCCAACTGGATGTAGAATTCATGAAAAGATTACACCAAAAAGTTAACATAGTCCCAATAATTGCAAAAGCTGATACACTTACGCCCATTGAAATAAGAAAACTGAAAGAAACGGTATATTATTATAAATGTTATATATTTTGGAGTTAGTGTGGGTACAGGTTAACAAAAGAACTAAAATTTTCAAACTCAAAAATATGCTGTTCTCATTCATTCTGAAGAACATGAAACAAAAGAACAAGTTGTTATTTTTGCCTAGGAAGCAAAGATAATTATATTTTTTCCCTAAGACACTTCAACACAAAGGGTTAAATAGTTTAAATAAATTGCTTTAAATACTTTATAAAATAATTTGAAAAATTTAAATACCTATAGTTATTTCAATTTTGACATTTATAAATGTAAATTGTTTTTATCTACATATATAATTATCTTAAGCGGTGATCAAAAAGCGTTGTTTTTCTCTTCGCGGAGTGGCAACCACAGTTTGTTTACAAAAGTCTATTACGTCACATTTGAGGGTTAGCAGAGCCTCGTAGTATAAGATATTACCGATAATTTATTTTTCGGCCATACATGTATTAATACTACACTTTAATAACAAATCAGTGATTTTTGAATTACAAAATGTATTTAGAAAGACAAATTACACCATTCAGAAATTTAACAAAAATTTTTAAATTCAAGTGCATGAAAATTTTAGTACTGCTAATTGTAATAATTTTAGAATAATTTATTTAAGCAAGCATAAGTTTGCATACAGAATGAATCAAAACTATGAGCTTGTCTATACATAAATTATCTTCATATATTTAGTGAAGAATGATAGTTAAGCAATATTTATATACATATCTTGTCAATTAAAGTAATAATAATATTTTTCAGATATATAAAATTTCAGAAATCTTGATATCTTGTGAAATAAAAATAAATTAAAATATGTTTGTAAATAAAATATGCTACTTTATAAGGGTAAATAAGGGAAAATGCAAATTCTCATATAGACATCAATATGTTTAGCATTATTTTTTAATCTACTGACAATTCAAATAAAAATAATTTAAGCAATGAAGTTTTAAGAGCTCTAAAACAATGCTTTGATATTAAAGTGGTATAATATTTTTTTTTAAACAAGAAATTGATGTGATTTTAAAAATTATTCCGATTATTTATAAGACTGTGGTGCTAGAGTATAATATTTACAGTACATATAATTTATGAATTTCAATACGTTTAGAAAAAAATCTCTGCAATATACTTTTTGGGAAGAAAAAGTTTATGAATTAACAAATTGTTCTTTGATTTTAATAGGTCCTACGAGAAGTAGAAGAGCACCAAATAAGAATTTACCAATTGCCAGAATGCGACAGTGATGAAGATGAAGAATTCAAACAACAAGACAAAGAATTAAAAGTAAGCACACTGAAATGAAATATTAGCAACAAATGAAAACTATTTTCCCGTAAATACAGTATTTTGAAAAAAATCTACAATTTAATTGATGTAATAACAACATACCAATTTTGACAGCTGTGAGTATCGAAAGCTAGGGCACCAAATAAAACCAGAAAGGTCCTTTAATGTATGCAGAAAATTTTAATTTTGACACGATAGAATCACATATGCCATAACTCTGTATTTAGAAACTCATTTGTTTTACAGAAAAGACACTTAAACATTCAAATACTTTAATACTATTTGCTTATATAGTATGAAATATTGTATCAAAGTAAGCAATTAAAAAAAAATTCCGGAAATAGGAGAAATGTAATATTCTATTTATTTTTGTCCAGCAGCTTATATTATGAATTTTAAATAAACATAAAAAGTTACCATTTGTTAATTCAGTGATTGTGTTAGTGTATTTGCATTTGGTTGGAAAATTAAAATATGAAACATATGTATAAGCACAAAAAACAAAAAATACTATAGTTAAAACATTATATTTAGTTAAGAAGCTTGTCATTGAGTGATGGGTTACAAAACATTTGAAATTAGAATTAAGAAATGAAGATTTCATTAAGTTACAATCATATGTAAATTTAGAGGCATTACTGAAACAATATACATTTTTTGGCTATGTTTCCCCCCAATATAATTACAATGTTTTAATCTTAAGCAGTTTACCCATGAATAAAATGATTTATTATTCAGTTTTCGTACTCTTTAAAATATTATTTTACTTCTCTATGGGCAAAAATAACCAGTTACCCGAAATATAGTTGAACATCATCCAAAGCACTTTAATGACTAGAATCACACATAAATATCATGGATAAAGATAGTTTTTGGTTAATTAATGTCGCACTAGAGCTGTACAATGGGCTACTGGTGACAATTCGGGGCCTATCTTAAAGGCAAGACCAGGGAACAATGTCTTGTATTTTTGAAACATGCATGTATAAAGAATACCAAGGCAATCTTCAGTAATTAAGCAGAGCATAAATAATTTTCAAACAGATTTCAGTCAAATGATATATATATATATATATATAAATAAATGAAACATTTATTTTTCTTTCAGGATAGCGTTCCATTTGCTGTTATAGGAAGCACACAAATAGTTGAAATCAACGGAAGAAAAGTAAGAGGAAGGCTCTATCCCTGGGGAATAGTAGAAGGTGAGCATTGTTTCAATCCAAGTGTGAAGGTTTTAATTAAAGTTTTATAGATTCTTATTGATAATTTTAGTAAAAGTGGAATAAACATAGCATGAAATGTTCCAAGCAAAGTTCTAGCTTACTACATCTGTCTATTTATCTATACATATAAATTTAGTTTCTTCAATGATAAGAATGATCATAAATTGGTTTGGCAGGACAATTTTTTTTTAACTATAGGATTCAATTGTTAGGAAAAGCTTACCAAGTCAATAATAAGAATGGTACAGAAACAAACACTGTTAAATATATAGATTAAGGCAGTCTTCAATTTTATATTAAGAAATATCATGAAATAATCGCACACGATAAAATAGTTTTACCACCAAGCAAATTATGTTTGTGTGTTTATAATAAAGCAACATTAAAATGGCAACAAACTTGTGGAACTCTGATATTAAAAATCAAATATTATATGCAGTAACAAGAGCCATTAAATTATAATGCTAACTTAAATTTTTTTGGTAAAGCAGTATATGATAAATATAACGATTTTTAATTAGTTATATTAGGTTAAGAGTTAGTTATTTGCTGCTCTTGTAACTTACGAAAGATACCAAATTGAAGTACATTTTAGAATTCCACTTTTACAACATAATGTAATTATTTACTAAAAATGTGTATATAACAATAAAATAGTAATTTCCTAAATGTAAGAGTCAGATTATTTTATTGGCATAATTAAAAAAAATGGATATCAAATTCCAATAAAGCACAATAAATTTATAACCTAGTTTACAAACGAATTTTGGTATAAAGTTTTTATGTTACTTTTTAATTTTTTAAATCTTAATTAAAACTTTTCTTGCAGTTGAGAATCCAAAACATAGTGATTTTCTAAAATTGAGGACATTTTTAATAAGGTAAGATTGCCTTTTGCTTTATGTAATATAGATAAATCACTTTCAAGCAATGTGCTAATATTTAAAAAAAATTGATTATGTTAATTTGGACTGTTCCAGAATCGATGCTCAAAATGGGATCCATAAAACTATTAGTAATTCATGTGAAAGTATAAAAATGTATTTAAAAAAATATATTTTTAAAGTAAAGTTTTTACATTAAAGAAGAATAAACAAATTTTCAATTTATTTGTTAGATACATTTAATTAATACATTCAACTATTTTTTTAAGTAATTACTTATTTATTATTAAATGATCTTTAAAAGCATGGTAATTTTATTTATTGTATCTTGGATATTCATCATTACAGGATCATACATATTTTACAATTAATTTTTTTTACAAATACTATATAATATGTACTTATTTACTAAAATGTTTCTCAAAATACCTGGTTTATGTGCTCAAAGTACCCCTTTTACAATACAAAGTACTCATTTATTAAAACTATCAAATAGTAATTTTTTAAATGTGTGAGTGGGTTTAATTTGTTGGCAAAATTAATGGGAAAATTTAAAAATGCCAAAAATAATTCCTTTTTCTAGTACAGTTTCATGATTGAATGTATTGGAATACTGAGAATACAGCTTAAAATCCTCTATCATAATCACCAATAAATGAGAATTACTCTTAAAATGAATGAATATAACAATTAGCTAATTTTAATTAATGGATCCTATAACATGATCAAACAAAACTGTTTGCTTCGCATAATTTTAAATGTTAGCCACAGTAACACAACAGTTAAGAAGTATTGCAATTAAAGCAACAATAAACAAAGCCTAAAAGACCAAAAATGAGCTTGTTGTGAACTACTTTTTATACGCACTTATTTAAAAATATATGCTACTAAAAAAATGAGTTGGAAAGTGGAGATTTGTAAAAATATTTTAGAAAATTAGCAATACAAATTATTTTTATTTAAAAATATCTTTCATTATCATACCAGCTTGTATTTGCGATTTAAATAAATTAGAGAATTCAATTAAAAATCTCTATATATAATTCTCTTATGCAGTGATTGAAAAATGCTGTTTCTCTCTATGCGGAATGACAACATCAGTTCGTTTACAAAAATCTGTTGCGCCTGCATTTGTATTTTGCAATAACAATTAAAACCTCTTTAATTCACTGGTGAATAATTATTTTGATGATGTCAGCTTCCCCTGAGGATTGCAAAGCAACCTTCTGGGGATCTGCAGAGCCTCCTAGTTATATATCTAGTGTTTAAAATCATTTCATATCAAATTTGTACACTTTCAGTACTCATATGCAAGATCTAAAAGATGTCACAAGAGATGTACATTATGAAGGCTATAGAGCACAATACATAACGAAAATTTCCCAACAAGCTGCCCGAGAAAGAAAGTAAGTAATAAATTTTACATTTGTAATTGTCTGAATGAAATATTCATTACTTATATAAAACAATTTTTTAACTTTTAAAATATGACAATAATCTGTTAAAAATTTGTACCTTAATATTTGATTTAAATTTTTAACAGTAAGTTAAGACGAGATTCTGGACCAAACTTTGAGGCAGTCTCGGAAACCGACCGGTTATTACAACAAAAAGAAGAGGAGGTAAGATTTTTTCAATAATATTTAAATATAAAATTATATTAAAAGATAATTTAACATTTGTAAGTGATGTATGAATAGTCATTAGAATTCAAATATTAAACTATTTGTGAAAAACCTGCTAAACATCTGAGTACGTTAAAAATTTTTCTATGTTAATTTTACCAAAGAAAAGAACACATAGTTCCCACTCTTTCACTTAAAAAAAATTCAAGTACTTTTCAAGAACTTTTCAAGGACCCATATTTTTTTTTCAAGGACCTGATGTTGCATTAATATCAGCGCAAGATAAAAGTTTTTCGAAATACATGAAATATTTTAAAACATAAATATTCAAGAATATTAAGTTTAATAACAAATTTATCATTACTGTATGTGCATTACAAAATCTCTAAAATAGGTCATTAAAACATTTAGTATGAATTTTATAAATTTACCTATGTCTAACTTTAAAATTTTAATAAAGGCGAATAGTCAGGAAAATATCATCCTTCACCTTAGCTCTTAATAGATTTTCAATGAGTATTAGTTTATACAAAATATACAAGTTTACATGCTAATTACAAATATCAATAGAAGATTTGAAATTGTAAAATTTAATGAAAATAAGAAATGCTTATTTTTTTTACTCCCCAAAAAAAAATGACTGCACAAAGAGAACTTAAAAATATTTTATTGAAAAACAGTTATGTCAGTCTTCTAGCAAATGATCGACTTTATTATGATTGCTTTAACAAACTTTATTTTATTTTCTTTAGCTCATCAACCATACTATTAATCTTATAATTTATCTGTTTAAGTTCCAGAATTTTTGATAATAAATTTTTTCATAATAAAGTACCATTTATTAAATGATTTCAGCATTTAAAACAAAAACTCCTTTTATTAACAATATTTTCCATGGAAAAGAATACAAATTAAAATTTTATTTCATTGTTAAAATTTATATTCTCTTGATTGAAAGGGTACTTTCCTTACCTTTCACTGGATTTCCTTCAGAAAGGCCAGAATTTTCTCTTTTCTAAAAGCCTTTTTTTAAAGTTTGTATAAGTCAGAGATTTTTTTAGAAATGTTTATAATTTCACAAGAAAAAAATTTAAAAAATGCACCATAAAATCATTATATGAAATATCTCTAAAAGTTGTGCTTTTTTAAAAATAAAATTGAAATGTACTTTTGCTTCAGTTAGAACAAATTTAAAATTCAAATTGCACAATAATATTCTTTTTCTATAATAAATTAAGTCCTTGCAAAGAGTCACTACCTTAAAAAAGTTAGTCCTTTTTTTTCAATTTAATGAACTTCGGTGGCCATTTATATAAAGAAAAAATTCTTAATTATCAATATAATATAAGTTCTCGCATCATCATCATTACACTATACTCACATATAAACCAAAAAAAATCCAAAAATAATTTTATCAAGAAACAGTTTAACCCCAAGTAGGTAAATATTACAATTACAGACATAGTACAGGCTAAAAACCAAAAAAAAATCTTAATTTTTTCCAAACAGAAAACTTCGAAGTCCTCAAATTTTCTAGAGCTCCCTGTAAAAAAGTTTTTACAATCTCAAATTTCATAAGGGAAGAGGGAGAATAGTTTCAAATAATGAAAAAAAAATTAACAAAATATATAAGCAGTAAAACAAATTAGAAGATTAATACAACACAAACAAAAAGAAACAAGCTTCTTCCAAAATTCAATTTTTATAACTCCAAATGACAAGTCCTAAAACTGCAAATTCGTAAATTAAATTATATTTTCGAAAAATTTAATGCAATTTTGTTTAGTAATGCACATCAAATCATGATAAAATAGAATGTAGTGAAGTATAAACATTTATTTATCAGATGCAAAAGGATTGCAAGTCGTTCAAAAGAGATCGCAGCAGATCGCGTTTAGTGAATTTCAACAATTTTAAGGTTTTCATGAATGAAAAAATTCTTAAAAGAGTGCCATTCGAAAATTGCATACGTCAGATGCAAACGAAATTTAGTTAAAACCATCTCAATTTTCGTGCGATATCCCCGTTTGAGGAAGATCGCAAATATTCGAACAAATGGGATAAAAAATAAAAAGTTCACTATTTTTCTGAGGTGAAGATTGATTCTAGGGATGGGTTCTTTCAAAAAAGGGGAGGAAAATTCCACCGGCAATTTGAGAAGCGAAGAGGATCACAATTAGGGGCGTTAATGTTTTGACAGGAGTCATTCACTTTCCTTTATTGAAACATACCTTCTTTCAAAGCAGGCAATTTTTGGGTTGATGCATTGTGAATTCCGGCCGATTGGGGTACCAAGATAATCTTACAGACCTACGTTTTTGCGGAAAAATATTTTTTAAAACTACGGAGCGCAAAGAAGATACTGAAAACAGGAAGGACACATTTTTCACTTCCAAAAAGGGCAGGCCGCGCCGCCCTTTGAAAAACGAATAACAGGAACACTAACTTATGGGCTTTTAGACAGTATATTGAAGATTCATAACAGTTAAGTCTAATAAATCACGTTTTACTTATTAAAAAATAGCATAGAGTGAAATTCTAATGTTATAGAATACAAACTTTTATTTTAAATGAAAAAAAAATCATGACAAAAAACAAATATTTTGCAGTACAAAGCATTTTAAAATACTAGAATTCACACAATATCCTCAGCACTATTTAAATATTCTAATTTATAAATTGAAAAATTTCTAAAGTCCCGATTTTTGACAAAATTGGCATAACTAATTGAATCTTAAAATAGTTTAAAATTTTTTTTTAATAAATTAAAACTCAAAATCGCCTTTCAAAACCAGAAAAAATGGCTTTAAATATAAAGCAAAACAACTTTTTTGTCTTTTTCGGAAAAACCATCGGTCTAAAATACCGATTTATAGCAAAATAAAAGAAAATGTAATAAATAAATGTTTGGTGCAGACTTCTTTGTCTTGCTTTGTGTCTATCGTCTGTTATTGGTTCGATCCAGAATTTATATTCGTCGTTGTTCAACAAAAGTTTATTAAACACACATTTTCCAGGCATTTTTAGTGCCACTTAAAATAAATCGACACAAAATTAATAGGCATATAAGAATTTTTCGAAAAAGCACGTGGGCGAATATCGAGGGTAAATCGGCGAATTGAATTATGAAATTGTCCTTTTGTTAGTGTTTTGGCCGAATGCCGGAATAAGAAAACTTTTAACATGACGTCAGTCAAAGGGAGGAGACAACTGAGTATTCTGCGCGAAAGAGAAGTGCAATCGCCCAAAACAGAATTTTTTTTAGTTTCGTTTTTCACGGGAGTTTGCTACTGGAAAAAAAATTCAAGTACTTTTCAAGGACCTCGCGCATTTTTCGCAATTTTCAAGTACTTTTCCGGGGCCCCGTGTTCGCCAAATTAAATTCAAGAACTTTTCAAGTACTTTTCAAGGACCGTGGGAACCCTGGAACATATTTTTGAGAATCAAAAATTTAATGTTGTGATTTTAGATTTTTTTTGTGGAAGGTCACTTGACATAAAAAAAAGTTACATCTTGCACATTTTTAAGGATGTGTTTGCAAACATTGTATCTGTGTGTATAAGATGAATAATAATAATAATGTATAGTAAACATTTGGTATAAAATTACTAATTAAATGATTACCACCATCATAATTTAGTAACATCCATAAATGGATTTGGAGGGGGGGTGGGGGGGGCATTGTATAACTTTTGCTTTCAGATTTCAATTTTCTTCAATGTTTTTGCAATTTTTGATTCATTTAAAACAAATTGATGTAGAATTTCGGGTGTACAGTAAAAAATAACTACCTTTTTCAAATTAAAAACTACCAACATCTCAGTAAAGGTCATGTAAAAAAGTTTAAATACAGAACTTGTGTTGTATTAATGTAATAAATTTCAGTAAGATGCATTTGGATATATACTTGTTTAGTTGGTTAATAGAAAGTTGGTTGAAGTTGAACACTCAGGCTTCCCTTTTTAAATTTCTATGATATAGATATTTTTGACAAAAATTTAGTTTTAACATAACTTAATATATTTGTAGATAACAAAATAGGTGCAATTTTCATATAGTACTGTGATCACATACAATGTACAATTAACATATGTATTAGAAATTCCGCTTATGCATTGTGTTGGGCTAGTGGACAGCATATATGGCTTCAAAATTACTTTATGATTTGTTTTATCTTCCAGATTCGAAAAATGCAAGACATGCTTCAGCAAATGCAGCAAAAGCTAAGAGCAGCAGGCAATGAAGATGGACCAAAAGCAAGTGAAACTATTCTAAATTATTAAATATCCTTGAATGATATAGTTTGAAAAAAAGCATTTTTCTTTTCATGATGCAGTTAGACGCACAAGATAATGATTTCTAGATTTCATTGACTTTTATACTGTCAAGAGACAATATTTATTTATATAATATATATTTATGAGAATATTCTATTCTATATAAACTTTTATGATAATTTGGTGATGTGTGGTGTTTTAGAAACAGTTTAAATGGCTATAGGTCACAAAATATTAAATCCACACATTCTTATTGCTTTAAAAATGAATAGTTGCCTTACTAAGTGATTTAAAAAAAATCTAACATTGCTTCAGTGTTAGATATTTAGAAATGTTGTCATTGTTTAGTTTCTATTTTGGTATAAATAATTTCATTAGCATTTTATTTGATTATGTGTGATACCGATTTTCATTTAATTTGAGTTGGTTATATAATTCATACAATTTCTTACATTAGTAGCTTTCATTGCTATTTTATATATTATTATATTGATTAGCAAAAAATTGTTTAACACTTATTTCTTAAATAATCTAAGTGTAGAAAAAGTTTATAAATATAAATAGTTAGTTAAATATTTAAAAAAATTACTTAAAATAAGAAAATTTGCAAGTATATTAAATTGATTATTTATATAACAATAAATTGTGGTGTTTTTAATTTATAACAGTGAAAAAAAAATAGGTGGGATAAAAGTACAGTACTTCAAGGTTTTAAAATTAAAAAAAAAATTACATGGTTGTAATTTAACTCTCTGGTGTATGATTTTTTCGTTTTTAATGAAATAATATTTTTTTGTTTTCTCTTTGTCACTGGACCGCTTAAAAAATATACAAAAAAAATCATAAGTGTTTATTTAATTAAATAATTAATTAAAACCATTGTGTAGCATATATGCAACATTATATGTAATAACTAAATAAATTTTCAAAAAGTATAAAAATATAGTTAAATACAATCTACACATTTCTGTTATTAGCTAGGATTTTTTGTAGAGCCATATTATACCCTCGATTTTTAGAAATAGAGGTACCGGAACTGTAACCTCCCGTGAGGTATGGGAGTGCAATGTATCAGCCATCAAACCCAAGTCTAGAATCGTAATTTTTTTTTCCGCAACCGGTGCGTTCTGGCTCAAATCGAGCCCTGACGCAATGGTTATAAGTAATAAAACAATCTTTGAAAAGTTCACCTTCACAAGCCAGTTTTAGAACAACATACCTCGAAGCAACTGATTGCCTATATCACAATCATTTAAAAAAGATACAGGATAAAAAAGATACGGTTATAAGGACTAGACACATGGTTACCTATGTGACAATATTATAATAGTTCATGTAAAATTCAATAGATGTAACTAGCGGTCTTTTTAAAGTTGTGTAGCATATATGCTACACTATGCATTAGAGGGTTTAAACATTTAACTTTTTGTTTCTTAAAAATACTATACAAACTTAAACACAAAATAAAAGAAATAACTATTCCAGATAAATTTGAATATATGAACAGGGATTGCAGTAAACCTTTACTTACCGTTCATATCTTTTTAGGAGGAAGCTCGTGAAATGAATTTTTAAAAACTCTTGTCTCACTATGAGCAACGTCTAACGTAATGAAGCTTGTTGTGAAGCTATTTTTTAAAAATCACATGCAACATCAAAGAACTTGCAGTGAAAACGCAGAAGTTGATGTTAACGACTTACTAACTATGAGTGTCGCCTGTAAAATATATGCATTAAATATGTAATTACGAAGCATGGTTATGTTGCAAATTTTACGTGGCACACATTTTTTCAACTAATGCTTAGGTCTGATGTTATAGTAGAATCTTTGTACATATTTCTTTTCATTTGTAAAGCCAAGTTTTATTGTTACTGTTTTTTGATATTGGTAAAAATTTAGTATCACATTAGTAATGTTTTGAATAAAATGTGTTATAAAATTTAGTAGCCTTGAATTTCTTTCAATGCATATGAATTCGAAATATCTATACACTAATAAAAAAAAAGTTTAAAATTGAAGAAAGACTCTTAAATGCTAAATCAAAATGTCAGTCTGTGGACTACAACACATTATTTTTCATTGATAAATACTAGTTAGCAGTCCTTAACGTAATTACTACTAACCAGAATATTAAAATTTTAGTTATTCGAAACTTTTATTGAGTGGCCGATAAGCATGAATGTTATAGAGTGTTAGTAACAAATTTAAATGTGAAATTATTATCAGATTTGTATTTTGTTCTGCCTTTTTAAAATATCAGTGGCTTTTATTCATTTTGACAATATATGCTTTAAAAGCATAGGATTTTTCTCTACTTCATATCCTGATTGTAACTTAACACAGGTTTATTTATTTTCAACGCAATACAATCACTTGGAAAATATATATAAATAAAACTCTTTATTTTGTTAGAAACTAGAAACTTTCGTAGAAAAAGAGCATTAAACACTTTAAAAGTATAAACATTTAAAATTACGCTGTTGCAGGTAAAGAAAAAAATTCGTTATATCGTATAAAAATTGATTTATTATTTTTGATGGTTAGGTAAAAATATACAGCTGATTATTTTTATAAATATGTACAACATAAAATTAAGTATAATCATTAATAAATAAACCTGTCATTCTTGATGATACAACTTCACCAGTTGATTTAATGATGATCTATATCCAGTAACAGGGCATTTTTGATGTTCTTGAACAAAACGAAATATACACGGATAACAGAAGACAAACCTGTATACAAAAATTTTACATTTATTGAGGATGGTAATTTTTAAAAACTAAAGTATATAGAAGTATTTAAAAGTGAATTTCTTAAATATAAAAAATAGTAAAAATGAAAAATACATCTTATTTCATAAAAAAACAACCTATTTCTTAGTAAAACACTTAAAAGTCCCTTACAGTTGCACAAAAGTATTAAAAACCATTGTATAATCGAAGATGTGGGTGTAAGAACCAGACAGCTCCATTTTCTAAATTGTTCAAGAAGGATGAAAAACAATGCATGTTTTCTTCAATCGTATAATAAAAAAGTACAGCTCATTTCCCTTTATATCTCTACAGCCAATGGTTAGAGCTGTATGGTTCTTGAAACAATTGATATTTTTCTTCTTTATAGGAATAAGTAAAAAAGTCTAAATCAGAAAAAAGTGGAACTGTCTAGTTCTTGAACCCACCCACATCTGGAAAGGATATTTTTTATGAATGCATTTAGTATAAATTTTGTAAGCAAAAAAAATCTAGTTTATGTATAAAACATAATACATTTTCCACATCAATACTACTGAAATTTTTCCAAAACATGATTGACCCCAACTTATTAAATTGGACTAAATAATTAATTTCAATAAATATATCCTTTAGTATATATTAAAAACCACACTCTTCTAAACTATAATTAGTAACGAAAATTGATCTAAATTAATAATTAAAGTACACAACTTGAGAATTTTCTCATAAATCAATAAAACAACTCTGTGTAAACTTACTTCATGCTAAATCTACTAGAATAGTGTATATTTTTATTAATAATATTTCTATATTTTAATCATGTTTATCTAAAAAAGTAAAAAGGGCACTTACCCACTGCTACTTAAGGCTGTATCATTCGTTCTTTTCTTCTTGCATAAATGACATATGTCAAGAGGCGTGTCACAAGGCCACTGGAAGAAATGGTTTATGTATATCACAATATGTATTTTTCTTTAAAAATATAATTATTTTTGAGAAAAAATTAATCTGTTATAAACATATCTTAAGCTCAGGGTGTCCACAGGGAAAGCATTTTGAATTTCCCTGATAATTCCCTGATATTTCCCTGCAAGCCGTACTTTTTTTACAGCAATATTTAAAAAATTTATTATTATTCCTTATTATTATGCAAGATATGCTTTGACATTATCTTGTTATTTCACGAAAATATATTTATTTTTAATATATAAGTTTACTAACTATTTTGCTTGATTTTTGAACTTCCAAAAAAATGCAACCAAAGTTTAACATCCAAAAATCAATAATCAATGCATAAAAATTTAATGTACCCCAAATTCAAAATTCCAGAGTATTTACCAAATATCAATAATTCAAAATGCTACTTAAAAATCATAAAAGTACAAGTGCAATATATCTCTTAGACTATTAGTGATAGTACTTTAAGATCAAAGACTAAAGTAACCTCAACATTAAAAAAAAATCCAATACACTCAAATAGTAGAAACCCAATGAATCCCTATCCCTAATAATAAAACTAATTTATTAAATCTAATCCAGTATCTTAAGATATACAGCTTAGTACACAAAATATATTTCCTAAGCTTAAAAATGTACCCAAAAAATAATAGAGGCAACAACAGTTTCGTTAAGTTTAACAGAAAAAAAATCATTTTAGGGATGTTCAAAAGAAATTTGAATTTTACTAGAAACTTAGCAAGTATTAAACATTTGAAAAATCTATTTTTAAAATAAACTGAGTGGGCGGGCAAGTACCTAGTTATAGATAGCCAATTGGTTTGTCAAATTTTAGAAACATCAGCATTTTAGTGCGGTTTCTACGATCTTGAAAGAGAAAATTTTCACTTTTACACACTTTTCAAAGTCCCAAACGCAATTTCCCTCTTTTTGATTGCATTTAAAAAGTATTTGAATATTTGCAACTAATCAACGATGTTTCACAGCCAGAAATCAAGTTAAAAATATTTTTTTTGACCAATTCCCTGATTTTTTCAAAAAAAATCCCAAATTCCCTGATATTTCCCTGATTTTTCCAGAATGGTCAAATTCCCTGATATTTCCCTGTTTTCCCGGTTTTCCCTGCTTGTGGACACCCTGAAGCTAAAACTGAAAATTTCAATTATATCTATCCTGAACTAAAAGCAAATTAGGGATGACATTTTGTTTATCCATCACCAATTTACAACACTGCAGTATAAAAAGACAATTCTGATCTAACTGATAGCATGGGTAAAGAAAGTTAAATTCCCTAAAATTTTCCCCAAACATATTTATTCCAACAAAAATTTTCCTACAAATATTGTAATGGTCTTTTTTCACATTTTTGGGGAAAAATCCAAAATATATATACGTTATATATTTCCTGTTTCTCCAAAACTAGCAATGGGAATGGCCTGAAATTTTCTGGAGGGTCTTTAGTTAACGACTTATTGTCCTTCTGAAATTTTCAAGTATGTGCGGTGAGTAGAAAGGTATTTTTAACTTTTTCTGGAAAATTGAAATTTTCAAAAAAACAACTTTTTTATATCAGCCGAACTATCAATGGGAACGGTCTTAAATTTTGGCAAAGTTATCGAGTTAACGACTTATTATGATTACCACAGTTTTAAGAACGTACTGTGAGAATTACAGATTTTGCCACTTTTTAAATTTTTTCAAAAAAAAAATTTCTTTTGCACTCAAAAAATCTTTTTTCCAAATCAGTCTGCAGATCTGGAAAAAAAATTATTTTGCACGTGGCAACCTCTTGAAATCGGCCTCACATTCGGTAAAAAGGTTAATAACGCCCATGTTTTTCTAGAGAAAAAATGTAAATAAAGTCAGTGGACAGATGACCGGAGAGAAAACTTCATGCTAACATGTTGCTGGAAAAACGAATGAAGCATTCTTTAGCATCAATAGAATAACAATGAATAGTGTGGTAATGAATGAGCCTCCTTGTGTTACTTAACGATAACTAAGGTCTAGAAAGCCAATATACATTTTATCTTTCAATAACTAAGATCTAGCAAGCCAATATATTTTACCTTTTGATGACTAACATTTACCAAACATATAGATCTTTTACCTTTTGAGGAGGTGGAGGCACTGGTAAAGAGGCGAAGGCAGCTGTATTCCCTTCTCTATTATACCACCAATTTACAAATTGCGACAGGAATGCGCCTACTGATATGGTTAGAGTGATGCCACCAACGAACGTGTTGAGGTAGTTCCATAGCTTGGTGGATATTTCTCTGTTGAAAAGAACAATGGCTAAGGTTAATAGAAGTTTGTTAATGCAATACTTTAAAATTGAAAGATTAAATATGAATACAAGGAAACCAAATTTGAAACTTGGGAATTCTTAGTGAATAAAACCCTTTTTTCTACTATTTCAGAATGTGAGGAATGATAAAATTAGCAAATTATAACTCAAAAACTACACTTTTGTAATTATTAGTTGAGAATTGTTAAGTTTCAAATTCGTACTAAATCGAGGAAAGTGCTCATACAGTATGTTAAAATTCTTTTATATAATTGAATCTGTTTCATAAAAACCTACTTATCACATAAATTTTTTTTACCTAAAATAGTTATCAATATTCCTACTAATAAACAAAATGGAACTATTATGTCGCTTAATGAATCGGTTAACTGATTCATAGAAAGTGCTCTGAAATTAATGGTGTAGCTACTAGGAGATCTTGCACAACCTCAGAGTTGATATTTGACTTAGTAAACAAATATAGTTCATGCTTAACTAAATTTTTTCATCAGAAATCATGAGCCAATCTTTAAAAGCACTAGTGCATCAACTTTTTTAGTAATTTGAATTTAAAAAAAAAATATGTTATACATTTTATGTTATTTGGAACATTAATACTATTAAATAAAACCTAAAACACACAATGTTTACGTCTACAGGCAGAAAAATTTATGCCAGAATTATTGATAAGATTTTAATTGGTCTTTCACTGGGATAAGGTTTTTACAAGTTTCTGACTAACTTTTTTACATTTACAATGTACAAGGCTGTTATGTAAGCAGGTTCGTAAATACTGAGCAAATATACAAGTTTAATGTTCAAGTTGCACACACAGTATGTTTATGAAGCACTAAATGTATAGGTTCAAACTCACACAGTATTTAGGATTTGGGACCATATAAACATAAAAAGGAAGTGGGAAATTATATTTTTGTCAACATCTCACATTTGAAATAAGATTAGAAATATCTACCCTAGGTGATATTTTCCATAAAATTATTTTTGCTAATGAACAATTTGAAAGAAAATGGACCCAAACTAAATACGATTTTAATAACACATCTTTTGATTTTACTAACCTCTGCTGTTGTTTTGGAATATACTCCTTCCACGCATCATCCGAGAAATCGGTGAAAGACAAGTGAGTCAGCTTTGTAGAGGTGAAATGCATGAGTGGTGAATGATAATCTGTTTTCCTAAGAGCAAAGGCCAAGTAGTAGCAGAGAACTGTCGTCTCCCATAAGAAGTTATAAAACGGATAGAATTTCAAGTACAGCAAAGCAAGGCGTTTCTTCAGATCCTAAAGCACATTAAAAATATTATTAACGATCATAAAAATATTATTCAAATAAAGGAGTTGCTAGAGTAGTAATATAACTAAAGTGGTTCTTGAAATGTGGAGTGGGATGTCACGGAAGCTAATACAGGGAAATTAAGCAGAAGAAAATTTTAATAGTTTTTACTTATTTGGATATATAAAATATAATCAGGTTTTGATTTATTTTTTAAGTGAGAGCTGTGGGTACATGCACACAAAAACAAATGAATTCTAAATAACCTTATATTTATTATTATAATAAAAGTTGATATTACTTCCCATTAAGCAAGATTTTTTACTCAAATAATAAGGAGCATGCTCTTTTAGACACATTTTCGTTTTTCTTACATGAATTTAAGTACTCAAGTATATGCTTGATTTTATATGAACTTTTAAATAAGTCTTCATATAGCAGTATTTAAAATATTGCTTTATTTTACATTGTCAATTTATTTAAAATAATGTAAATAGTTCCAACTCTAATTTGCATACATATAAACTGTTCAGCAGAGATGCAATTGCACTAAGGAGTTATGCAAATATATCACATTAAAGCATTAAATTGTTGGAAAATGTTACACAGATGAAAAAAAGCTGATAACTAATTTTTCAAAAAATATTATTTAAATAATGAAAATGGTTAAATAGCGATTTAAAATACAAATATATATTATTGACTCTGTTCAAATATAATATACTACAACTATATTCAAAGCTAATTTATAAAGAGTAGAGGATCTTCAAAAGATGGGCTAATTGTATGTGATTTATGCATAGATAAACAAAAGTTAGAGAAAGTCCCTAAGATACGAAGATGTAGGTCTAACATGGTTAACCACCTGGCGCTCATGGACATAATATCACATCCTGTAACCTTCAGTAACACACCCATTTTAAAATTCATAAAAATATTCCTTTTTACAATATTTTTTAAAGTTAAAGGTCTGAGGTACAATGAACGAGTTTTCTTTATAATTCATTATTTAAATAATATATATAAAAGAGTGATGCACTGGAAAAGTTATAACTTCCAAGTGGTAAAAATAACTTTGCAATTGTAAAAATCCTTTAAGTGTCAGTGGTTAAATATAAACCGGACTTGGTCTATGTCAAGAACCTATTTAAAAAAAAATTGTTTTTGTTTTTACAAACTTCATTGAGTTCCCAGCAACAGAAGACTAACTTCAGTCATTAATTATACATTAAAACAAGAAGGAAAAATATAAAAGTATAAATAATTTCATCATGTTGCATTTGAGTAAAATATGAAATAACAGATTTATAAAAAAGAGATGATGGTGTGATGCATATTGCTAACCCCTTCACATATAACATCAAGTGAGACTCATGGTAATGAAATAGACCTAAACCTGCATATCACGAGTGAAAATTGTGGTACGTCAATTGGGCAAAAAGTAAACACCATGTGCCAGACTCGTGGTTTGTACATATAGCTCAAAGTAAAGAACACAGGCCAGGCTTGTGGTTGTGAAAGCAAGACACATAGGATTTGAGATTGGTAAAAAATTACAAGGCAAAGTTCCAGAGTCTTTGATTTGGGATAGATCCTGAACTGGTGCCCAGTAGCACTGAGTAACTTCAGTGTGATGGTCATTTAACCAACCAATCAAACATCTTCGAAAATTAAACCAGTTGTATCTTAGACACAGATATCTATCTATACATACATTGTAACGGACCTGCATTTAGCGATTGCCCTACGTGCAGCATCGTGGCCTGGTTGGCAGGTGGTGTTACTTAATTGCTTATAGTGCCGCCTGGTTCCCGGGATTGCGAGGTAAGAAGAGGCATGCGTTTGATGTGCACTGCGCATGCGTTGCTGTTCTATGTGCTATATAGTTGCAAACCGTCACTCTCTCACGGCAGTTAATCCAGACCGTAGTTAAGCGAAGAGTTAATCCAGGTTTTGTCAATACTCGGGGTTCGGCCAGCTCATGTGTCTGTCGTATCATGTCAAAATATCCAATAAATCATAATTTGCTCACTTTGACTCTTGTCTATTTATAAGTGACAGTGACATTTGGCGTCCGCGACAGTTTGGAAATTGTATCCAACTAAAAATTCGAACCTTGGAATTTTGACTTTGAGGGCGGACGCGTGCGCTGGTTGACCTCTGGTTTAAAGTAGTTTAGAGAACGGTGTAACGTTTTGAAGAGCGTCCACGAGTGGTTGCGGTAATTTGAAGCTTTCCAGTGTACCCGAGTGTTTAAAGTGTCTGCTGCCGGAACTGATGTTTTACAGGTCGCCATCGGATCTCTGCTTCCGATTGCGCAGCTGCGGTATGGAATTTGTGGAAGAGAGGGGGGTAATTGTATTTTGTTTATTTCTTTTGCTGATCCTGTACTATTGGTTTAGAAAAAACTACGGACGGCTTTTTCCGGTATCTGCTTCACCGAATCTCGGATTAGATAGGCCTGAGGTTTTTGGTAGTAAACTGCCTAATTTGGCTGACGAAGCGCCTCTGAAACTAGTTGTCCCTCATTTTGAAAAATTGCGTTTTGAAGAGAATAAAGTTTTTGTTGGCGGGATAGGAAACCTTAGTTATTGGGATGTAAAGAAATATTTTCTCAAATTCGGAAATGTGGCACATGTCAGGATAATGACCGACCCTATCAATAAACGAGCCCGTGGTTTTGCTTTCGTAACTTTCTTTGAAAACTCCACTATAGATGTTGTTTTGCAAAATACCTGGCATTGCATTAGAAACAAAAAAGTGGACGTAAAAAGAGCTTTTATTGGCAGGGATTCACGGAAAATTTTTGTGGGAAGAGTCCGACCGAATATGTCTAAGGTTGATATCTGCCAGCATTTTGAACAATTTGGGAGGGTAGAGGGTATCGAGCTCCCGCTTGACCGAGTTACAGGCCAGCGACGGTGGTTTTGCTTCGTAATTTTTCGGGAGGAGGTTTCTGTGGGAAAAGTTTGCAGGTGGCCCCGACAGTATATCCACGGTCAAAGGTGCGATATTCGGAAGGCGTGCAGATCATTTTATAGACCCCAACCTTCTTTTGGTCAATATCGGCGAATTGCAAATGATCGTCCAAATGCTGACCAACAAAAGAGTGTTGAAACGGGTGTTTCTGGAGATTTGATCAATATGCAACCTAAATCTCGGATCGACCACGTGGATTGTAAGCAGGAGAGATCGCAGAACCTAGTAATTGCTTCCCAATCATCGAAAACCTCGAATCCCGTGCCTGAAAATTTTTGGTGTGGTTTCGTATCGGCCCGTGATAAAATAGAACAACCGCCAGTGAAAGATTCAGGTTTGGGTTGGAATGATTTGAATGAGATTATCGCTTGTGGTTACGAGTCGAGTGATTCAGAGGGAAATTCTGGTGATGTCCCTATTTCTGATTCGGAGGTTGATGAAGTTTGTATAAAAGCTCCAATTGATTATAGTCTCGTTTGGTCAAACAGTCGTCCTCGTATTAATTTTGGAAAATTGGCAGAGCTACAGCGGAATAGAATGGATGGGGTTCGGAAAATTTGATTTTTGTGTTGAATAAGGATTTGGTTTAGGGTATGACATATTTTTATGGGATGGGTATTTCATTTCGAGTTGGTGTATAAAGTTTTTGAGATTGTATTTTTAGTGATGGCAGTTATGTAATTTGTTGATTGTATTGAGTTTGGGGAGTGAATGTGATGTTTTGTGTGTTGGTGTTACGAGTGATGTGTGTTACAGATTAATTGTTTTCAGTTTTGGGTCTTGTATGTTTGGGGTTCTTTCCTAGATGGCACTTAAAATTGTACATGGAATATATTAGGAAATTGAAGTTGGGAGTTTGGAATTCATTTTGGCAATTTGGAAAGTGTTGGCTATAGTTAAATTGTGGGTCAGTATTTGAGTGTGTATTTATAGATTAGGTTTTTGCGATTTGAAATGTGTTTATAGGTTAAAGGGTTCGTGAGTTGTAAGCGAGTGAAAAGTTTTTGTTGGGTTTGGAATGTTGTGTAGATTTGTGAATTTTTTTTTAGTGTTTATGTATTGTTGTTGAATGGGTATTAGGGTAGAATTGGTAGCACTTTTTTTTAATTTATTTGTGTGCGTGTATTGAAATGATGCATTAGATAGGGTTTAGTATTTGGATTTAAATTATTTGAAAGTGTGAGGTGTGAAAGGAATTTGATTGTATATTGTATAAATTAAAACTGCGTTTTTATGGTTTGCTGAGTTGAATCTTTTTTTGGGATATTGTGAAGATTTGAGTTTTTGGGGTTTATGAAATGTTGTTGGAATTATTTGTTGAGTTTGGGTGTCTGAATTTTGTTGTGCAAGGAGCTATGTTATACTATATAAATTTGTATGGAAGGGTATTTGTATTTGTGAGTTCTGTGGTTTAAGTTGATCATTAGTTTTGGGGGCTTCACTGCAGTTGTGCGAGAGGGAAGAGATCTGTGGTGGAAGTGCAGTCAAGAGCAGTTTTCTACCAGTGGGCTCGGGAGACCTGCGGTGGACGTGCAGCCACATCCATTCTTTTCCTTAGGAGAGTTTTAACAAGAGGATCTATGTGGATGTCTGGAGACACTCAACAAGAGAAGCTCTGACGGGTCTCAACCAGAGCTTTGTGTCCAGTCAACAGCTATCTAATTGTATTCTGTTGAACTTAGTATTTATATTAGTCTGTTGGACTTTCTATTGTTCCTGCTCTGTGATATTTTTAAGCATCTGCGTTATTGTTCGGTGATAATTCTGATTAATGTTTGAATGTTTAATTATGTTATAACTATAAAGATGTGATATTTACTATTTTTAGCAAGTTAAGTCTGATTAATCTTAATTGTTTATCATTGTTTTTCTACAAGATATAGTACTTTTTTTTAAATGGATAATCTTTTTAGAATAATTATTGGATAGGACGTTACAGATTGATTTTGAATATTTATGTGGATGTGTGTTTGTTGAATGGCTTACAGTGTAATAGTTTTTATGACTCTATTTTAATAGGAATAATAGTTGAAATAATGAGCTGAATTTAAAAATTTGGGATTAATGGTAAAATTGAAAAGTTTGTGTACTGAGCTGCAGTAGGTACATTTCTGCGGATAATGTTTGTCTTCAGGAGAGCGACTTGTGTTCGGTTATTATATTTGAATTTTTTGATTATGCTTATTTGTGTTCTCTTTTCAGTTGCGCTTTATTGTGCTCAAATGAAACCTGCATCTTTCCGTCTGGTGAAAGTCTACTTTGTCTGTATAGCCTTTGTAAAAAGATCTTATTGTATTATTTGGCGGCTGACCTCGAGTAAAAATTGAATTTTGTTTTTGAAAAAAAAAAAAAAAAAAAAAAAAATGTAAATTTTTAACTTGTAAGCGGAGGGGGAGTGTAACGGACCTGCATTTAGCGATTGCCCTACGTGCAGCATCGTGGCCTGGTTGGCAGGTGGTGTTACTTAATTGCTTATAGTGCCGCCTGGTTCCCGGGATTGCGAGGTAAGAAGAGGCATGCGTTTGATGTGCACTGCGCATGCGTTGCTGTTCTATGTGCTATATAGTTGCAAACCGTCACTCTCTCACGGCAGTTAATCCAGACCGTAGTTAAGCGAAGAGTTAATCCAGGTTTTGTCAATACTCGGGGTTCGGCCAGCTCATGTGTCTGTCGTATCATGTCAAAATATCCAATAAATCATAATTTGCTCACTTTGACTCTTGTCTATTTATAAGTGACAGTGACAACATGTCATAAGATGTGTGCGATCGGCACATCTTCGAATGCTTAAAAGAACTACAGCTTGACTTGTGAGTGTAACCAATCTTGCTCTTGATTATACAGACAACTCTCGTTATCTCGAACGGAAGTGTATAAAAATTCGAGATATCAAAAATTCGGGTTATCGAAAATCCTATAAAAAAGCTGTTTTGGTAAAAAAATAAATATTAGTAGTATATTTACACGACTTTATTTAACATATCTATCCAAAATAGTCCGAGTATTTATATATTTTTCGAAATCAATTATATTTTCCAAATGCACGATTGCTTGAAATGTCTCTGATGTTTTCATTTCCGGCCTCGATTCAATGAATGCACGCATAGATTTTATCGATACTTCATATACCCGACTACTTCATATACCCGATACTGCCATTTGGGCTTGAGTGATCACTTTAGCCTGAATGGTAGAGTATCAGCGTATCATGCGGAAGGTCCTTGATGTGATACAGAGTGACAGCCATAGCGCAGCAACACCATCGGAATTTAAATCAGGGTTCCCACTCTTTTTTCAAAATAAAAAATAAGGACTTTTTAAGCACTTTCTAAGGACCAAAAAAAAGTTTTTAAGGACCCTTTGTTATCGCGATTCTCCTGTAGGTAGAATTTTTTTAAAAACAAATGCTAAAGAATTGTAAGCATTTCAGTGACGATCGCAACAGAAGGCGTTTAGTGATTACCTCCATTTGACGAAGATCGCAAATATTCCTACATGTTAAAGATGCTATATTCTTTTGAAATATCCTTTTTTCAAGATTGAGCATCGATTCTACAGACTTTTGCCATAAAGCAAACGAACCGATATTCCAATGATGAAATGTGTTATGGTAACGAAATGCCCTTGTCTAAAAAATTGGACATCAGGAATCAAGTCCTTTTATTCTGACGCACAATCCTTATACATTCATGCGTTTCTCTGCCTTCCGTATTGTATAATTATACTCCCCGTATAACAAATAAAAGCGTGCCATTCGTAACTTACATTCTTACAAGCACTATTTAAACTTTAGAAAATGTGCTTAAATTTTCTCCCATTTCCTCTTCATGAGGTAGCCGTAACTTCGTTAAGTGCCAGACAAACTCAAACATGCACCAAGACTTGGAGTATTAAGGCTCATTTAACGCACGTGTTTAACGAGGATTTAAAACAAAATTGGTGGAGAATTACACATCATGGTTTTGTAGCAAGTTGGCACAGGATACCACTTTTGGAACAGAATTCCCATCCCTTTTTGCACATTTGCGCTACGAACAGGAAATCGCACTTGCTCAAGGCAAGACCTTGAGACTCGATCGCTCTCAAAACCCCACACTTGGCGAAAATATAACAGATTTGTCCGATATTTATCGTTCAATAAAATTCTGTAGTGCCGAAAAGCGACATTAAGCACTTGTTTGGAGATAATGTAGGAATTGACAATTCAAAAATTCCAACTTCGTCGCGAAGGAAAATTAAGGAGTTTTTAAGGACTCTTGATAAAAAATAAGGACTTTAAAGGGCTCTTAAAAATGAAAATCAAAAATAAGGAGTTCTTAAGGACTTTTAAGCACCCGTGGGAACCCTGTAAATCGTACGACAAGGGGTCGATATGTTTAAATAATTTTGCACTGTTACATAAAAAAACAGATAAAAAAATAAACAAACCTTATAATGAAAACTACCCTGGGAGTACTCTTCTCTGATATTTTTGTACAAAAGTTCCATTTGAGACTGCACGTAAGGAAGTACAATCGCCAAGACCACCCATGCAATGACTTTCTGCTTAGAAACGTCAGGTGACCTAGGGTCTGGGATTCTTTTTAAACCATAAAATGTTTCGGGAAATAAACCACCTGAAATGCACAAGTTAACGTTATTGACTAATTATTCATACAGAAATAATAAATTAATTAAATTCAATGATTAAGGAAAATACAGTTTTTTTAACTTCTTGTAAAATATTCATTTTGAATAACAAGAAATATATTCCTCTGCTAATAATTCAAATATCAAATCCGTTTATATATTTTGCTGTATATATTACTGAAGTTTGTAGTTTTATAGGTTTCAAATATGAAAATAACTGTTTTTTAACTAAAAACTAATTTTAAAAAAGTTTAATTTTTACTTCCAACTAACATAATACATGTAAATGCATTTGTCGAAAAACATAAAATTTTAACAGAAAAAGTTGTAAAACAATTTTATATAAAAAAAAATTACTATACTGAGACAGTTTGACATCTACAAAAAATATTTTTTGGAGGGTATTGCTTGTTTTTTTTTAATGGATATTAACGTTTTTTCGATGCAATATTTATGTAAACAGAAAAAACAATATTTATTCCTTAAATGGAATTTTATAAGTTAATTATAATTGTCTAAAATGGTTAACATCCATACAAGTTGAAGGAATATAATATATTAAAAAAAATATCATAGACAAAAATGCTAAATTTATAGAAATTATTTACCATAATTTCAATTTTCTACCTTGCTTTGTTGCAGTTTCTGAAAATCAATTAATTTTTATTGTAAAAAAGTGTAAGAATTTTTTAAAAAAAATATTGTAATGTAAAATTGGTTGGGATGGTTACTAAGTTTCTGTGGACTTACATACAAACGCAAGACTCAAATTAAAGGTTAATAATAAATATTTCATTAATATCAAAATTGTGAAATTAAAAAAGCTCATTGCAGCTGATGCCAATCTATGTGAATTTGAGGGGGATAAACAGAAAATATTTAACTATTAGTATTTGTTAGTAAGTGCTTTCTTTTGGATTTTATTAAATGTAGGAAGAAAGGAAATTCTGATCTGTGTTTTTCACATATCCCAAATGGACAAAAGAGTAATTTGTGAATATGCTAAGAATAACTGGACTGTGTTATGCAACAACCAGTCAACCCACACAATTTTCATTTTCAGAAAATTGACTTTAAAGCAAACCACGCAATAGGAAAATCCATGCTGCAAAAATTTGCTACAAGTCCAGTGTTGGGGCTACATGTCTGTGGAAACCTGTGTTTTAGTTTGCAATTTATTAGTAGCATAGGCAGTGTTTACTCTAGAAATAAAAAGGGGCAGGGCGCTGTTGGCGATAAAAGGGCAACCTGTTTTTGAAAAGGCACTTCTTGTTTTAAAAAGGGCACTTTGAAAGAAAAAGTTTGGGGTGGGCATGTCCACCCATTGACACATCGTACACATGACCAAAAAAAAAAAGTTCCAATGTTGGTTGACATTGCACTAGAGCTGCATATTGGGATATAGTTGGCGGTTCGGGGTCTATCTCGAAAGAAATACCCATACAAAATTCATGTTTCTTTATGAATATACTACTTAAAAAAAAATAAAAATAACATTTGTAATTAATTTTGTCCTTAAAAACCAAATATGTAAGTTGCCCTAATAAACCCCTTAAAAAGTGATGAAAAGGCTACTTAAATCCAAAATTTCATAATAAAATGCCTAATCTTGTAACCTCGCCCCAAACCATCTTCTCTTTTAAAATACTCACAGAAAAAAATTTAAGGATTTCATATTTGAGCACAGGCAATCAATAGGATTGGTCAAATGCGCTGTGCTCGAAATTAAAGCAGGATCATCGCGATTGCACAACAAGCACAGTTAAAAAGGAGGTTGTTTTTCTACTGTCATAATTAATTTAATTCTCGTTTTTTTTAAAGACAGCTAGAGAAATAAGGTCTCTTGTGCTTGACTGAAAAGGCCAAGGGGGACGGAATTTTTTTAAAAAATGGCGGCATTTTTAAAAAAAAGGGCATGAGGGCGCAATCAAAATGAAAAAAGGGCGGGCAGGGCGGACCGCCCTTTAAAAAACGCCTAGAGTGAACACTGGCATAGGTACAGCATTACTACAAAATTGTTACCCTTTGGTTTACCTGACCAACACTCTGTTTATTGTTGAAATATGTCTCTTAAAAAAATATTGTATTCTAGAATAGTAAAATAATTGTTACGTCTTTAAGTCCATAGCATGTGCACACTGTATCGAAACTCAAACATACATTTTTTAATGCTGACACAACGACACACACTCCGAACATGGAACCACACAGAATAATAATCACAAGGGAGTCGAAGTTGTAGTACATATGCAACAATAATAGAATCTCATTAGTTACCTTTTAATCTGAGGTGAATATATTGAAATATGGAATCAACAACAGTATAGCCTTCGTCAAAGTATTTGTGAACAAGTCCATATCTTTCAGGATAGTTTTCAGCGAGAACCTATACAAGGAGAAATGAGTTAATTGGACTCTATTTAATTTGAAAAAAATCTTTTAGTATTACTATGGAATTTCGAATTTTTTAAAAAATAACCTTTAAAATTGGGAAATTAGAAGCTAGAAATAAATAAATAATATTCAGGGAATCTGATTTGGTTAGCATAATTTTATCTGTAGAAGTATTCTCATCAAATAATATAATTTTTAAATTCATAAAAATACTGTACGTTAAAAGGTTGTGACATTTACAAATGTCCAAAAGATTTGAAATTTAAGAAAATTTAGACAAAATGACAAGTTTCAGAAACTGGGAGTTTGGAATCGGTGCTTTTGCATTTCGGGCGGGTTGAAACAAGAAATTTCCCAACTTAATGGCGTCATGTTCCAGCGCAGGCGTAATCCTCGTTATCTGACCATTGTTCAAAAACACGAAGCACATTGTTCCCGAGTTTTTTCTTTGAGATAGGCCAAGATCCGTCATAAAATATCTCAATTTGCAGCTCTAATGAAACATTAATTAACCAAACCAAACTTAATGATTTGAAATTCCCAACTCAACAGTGCTAAAAATTCCCAGTTACAACTTATCAATATTATTTTAGATTGTAATATTAAATAGTTCTTTCAAAAGTATTGATTTGTTGCACACCTGTTCCAATGTAGTGTCCGCTCTGAGGTCTAAGTTAAGTTTAATCTTACAAGTTGGGCAATTTTTAATCTTCCCTTACTTTAATTTGTTTATAATATTAATTTTCTTCAGGCATAAATTTTCCAAACTCAGGGATTTTTAAAACTCGAAATTCCCAACTTTTATGGTTCCTATATTATTGGCGGGATAGTTTTGGATGGAATTGACATTAAAGCGGCAAAATTGGGACGTTTCTAATCTGCGAATTCAAGTTCTACCTTAAAGTAATTTAATTCGTTTTAAAAACTAAATAGCTTATTAAGAAGTATATATTCATCGATAATATACATCATCCTTCCAAGATGGATAAAAAAAATTCATCCGTATTTAATAGCAACAGTAGTCAACGATGTTGACAGAAAATAGTTGACAGTTTCAAATCTTTACAAAACGATGTTAAGAATTAGAAATTGCACATTTTGGTATTTAAGTATTTGGTTTAAAATATTTTGTTCTGATAATAAGAGAGATTTAATTTAAGAAGTCTTGGAGGTTTGAAAGACACAAGGACATCGGTAAGCATGATGAATTGTGCATGAACTTCAAGGTAGGCTGTTACTCAAGACACTTTTTTTAAACTTTTGATCTCTATTTTTTAATTCTTAAAATAAATATTTATTTTAAGAATTAAAATGATTAATTAAAATGACGCCGATTTTAATCAGAATTTTTCATGCATGAAAACACAACTCGGTTTATACGCGAGTTTTCAAATTTGGACAAAAAATCATCCTAAAATTAGTGGGTTGGCTTATATGCGAGTATTTAGGGTAATTATTTGATTTTTCAGATTATTTTGGGACTTATTTTTATAATGCTAAAATTGAATATTGAGAAAATGGTAGCATCCAGTAATGCCTTTTAATGATTTACGAGTACAAGAGAACATGCAAATGCGTAACACTTCAATAAAATGAACAATCTCTTAACGTTGTTCAGTTGTGCAAGAGTTCCCCGCACACCACAAGACCTCCACACCTGTGAACTTTTATGTTAATTTATTTATCATTAAATTATTATAAATACTGATCATGCTAATCAGTATATATAATAATTTGAAGTTTATTTTAATTTTTATATGAAGTTTTATTCTTCCTTTTTACAAAGCGTTCAAACAATGTTTGGTGTCAGTATACCTACAAGCATGAACCTAACCACGTTTTGAAGAAGCAACATTCCTCTTAAATTCAATGGCATTTTGGTTGTATATTTTTAAAATCCATATAATAAGATTTTTCTTCATTCCCTAAACTCAAGGGCCCCCTTCTTATCCGCTTAGCTAGACTCATAGTCTTAGATAGACCTGCTATCACTTCATTTGTTCAAATGGCAAACCTAAATATAGTCAAAATTTAATGTGGGGAGGACCATTCATTTACTTCCTCAGGTAACTTTTGATATGTAACCATTATATGTACTGTCAATTCTTAGTATTTTGCCAAACATCGCAGACATAGTAATTTCTGTAAAAAGTTACTGATGTCAAAGTTTATGAAAGAAATTTTTGTCAAACATCGCATTTGAAAGAGAGTAATTTCTGTAAAAAGTTATACTGATATCAAAGTTCATGAAAAATTTGTTAGCATTTTTTTTATGTCACGCAACTACTGATATTCCTATTGCACACACGATAGATCCCCTCTGTCATACATGGTATGACGTAATAAATGAACAGCCCCTTACAATTCAAAACCGTCTCCAAGGGCCTATGGTTCGTAATTAACCAAATCAAAACAACTATTTTATAATGGAGATTGACAAACCTTAAATCCATGGCGAAAGGCAGACCTTAATGCTAATATTAAATTATCTTGTCCAATAATTTCGAATATAGACGGTTCAGCACCTTTTGATGTGGCATGATGGATTCCGTACTCTGCCATAACATAAAAACAATGTACAACTTTCGATTAGAAAGGCATGTTTAAGATTTATCAAAATGTTTTAACTTTTCACTTTTTGTGTGTGTTTGACGTTTATTTACATCTCTTACAAGCGTGTTGCCAAATTATTTTAAACAAAAGATGTAATATTTAAAAGGCATTGGAAAAAATTAATAATAAGTATAGTGCTGCCCTCTAGCAATAGGAATTGTAAATAAATGCTTAGATGACAATGCTTGTATTAACATTAAACATTCGTTTTCAAAACTTCTTAACAAGAAAAAATAATGAAAAAGTGAGAAAATAAAGGAACAGCACATTTAAAACAAAGTTTTAATAACATTTATACTTTTTCTTTGAACGGGACTATTGAACTGGTGGATCTAGAAAAAAGATTGAAAGCAACTTCATCTTTTCTTAAACTCTTCTATGGTTTGGTTTGATAAATCGATGTTGCACTAAAGCTGCACATTGGTGTATTGCTGAAGGTTGGGGATCTATCCCGAAGGAAAGACCCGGGAACAATGCCTCGTATTTCCGAACCATGGTCAAATTAGATGACGAGGACAACACCTGAGCTGGCACCCGAAGCAACCTCAATAAGCGTCAGGACATTGGATCCCGATCAAATTTATCGTGCACCGGTCCCGGTATACAAGCCAGTATAATTTGTTGGATGTTCTAGGCGACTTTCTAATATTTTTTAACTTAACTGTCAACACGGATGGGCAGGTTGGCCATTAGATTCTGGGTTCCCGTTAGAAACCTCTCACAGGCTATAAACAACGTTGAAACAAACGGGTGTGATTGACTTTTTTTGAAATGCTTACAATTCTTATAACCTTAAAATATTTACATTAGATAAATGCTTCTATACACCCAAGAAAAAAACGTCTGAAAATAATTAAAAATTCATATTAAATTATCGAAAAGGATTTAAAAAAAAATACTTACAGATTCTAAGAGGTATGATAGTTTGGGTTAGGTCGAACCAAATATTTTTAGCATTCAACTGAATAATAAGCTGCCATCACAACAATTATTTCCGCAAAACTGTTTATTCACCCGAGTTTAGTGTAAAAAATATCGAGACAAGAAGTGTTGGATAGTCAGAGTTTGGAGAGATACGTGAATCGTGCTATTTTATTGTTATTTTTCAAGTAACTTTTCTCTTGCCAATTAAAACGCATTGAAATGTAAATTCTATGAACTATAGTTAATAACAAACTAATAATGAGATTGTGAAATTACAATAACTAAACAGGCACTAGGTATAATTTTTTTATGGGGGTGGGGTAGGCTCTCATTTCAACTTCTAAAAAACCCGAGTTGGGAAAATTTATGCATGAAGAAAAACTAACAAATGAAAGCTCGGGATAGATTAGAAATCGCCCAAGTTGTAAGATTACATTTAAGTTAGGCCTCAGAACGGACACGGCATTGGAAAATGGGTGCAACAAATCAATGCTTGTGAGAAAACTGTTTATACCTAAAATATACAAAATATGTCGATAAGTTGGAACTGGGAATTTTCAGTACTGCTGAGTTGGGAATTTCGAATGGTTAAGTTGAGAATTTCGAATCGTTGAGTTGGATAATCGTTTCAACGGCAATAGCCCAATTGAGGCCGAAAGGAGCCGGGTTGCCATATTTGAAAAGAAGAACACAATTATTTATCGCCCAGACAAAAGGTGGCCGTGGGCCGGAATTGGAACTTTCCGGTTTAAACCCCCCTCCCTCCCAAAAAAAGAAATATTTTTTGTGTATCGGCACTGCGGAGGGGGGATTCAAGAGTGACTGATTTATTCATGTTATTTCTCTATCTCCCACCCAAAAGAAATTCAACAATCCCTCCCTTCCCTGAGAAAAAAACCCAATTTAATCCCGTCCCCAACCATCATTCCGTGAGATGGGAGGGTCACAGCTCATAGGATCCACAAACGACTTGAATTCCCATTCATACTGCAGTTGCCAGACGCGCGTCGATGCAAATGTCTGATTGTTTGTACTTAGTGACGACAACCAGATAGTTGTAATATTAAATAGAGAGCGCCTTCAATACCAGACTCTCGTAAGGACACGGTGTCAACATTGAAAAGAAAAACCCACATCACGTGGTTACAGCGCTGCCACATTTGGCGTTCAGACATCTGCAGGTGTTCCAAATTTGGTGCACTTTCTTCTTTTTGGTGATAAGGCGTTCTGTCCGTATTCAACTTCTTAACATATATGTAGGTACCGTATATACTCGCGTATAAGCCGATCCGCGTAAAAGCCGACCCCCTAATTTTAGGACGATTTTTTGTCCAAAATCGGAAACTCGAGTATAAGCCGAGTTGTATTTTCGTACATGAAAAATTCCAAATCCTCGACAAAAAGTGAAATTTTAATTAGAAAAATAAATATTTAAGCCTAGAAATTAAAAGTTTAAAGAAAGTGGCTGGAGAAACGGCCTTCCTCGAAGTTCGTGACGATTCATCGGGCTTAAATGTATGTACCACTCGCGATGTTCTGGTGCCTTTCAAACCTCCATCGGACTTCTTAAATTAAATCTTCATTATTATCAAATAAAATATTTTAAACCACAAACTTAAATACCATAATGTGCAATTTCTAATCCTTAACATAGTTTTTTAAAGATTTAAAAACTTAAAAAACGTCAACTATTTTCTGTCGACATCGTTGACTACTGTCGCTATTAAATACGGATGAGCATTTTTTTTATTCGTCTCGGAAGGAAATACTACTACTTTATGGATGAATATATACTTCTTATTAAAATATTTAGTTTTTAATTACGAGATAAATGACTTGAAAGTAGAACTTGAATTCGCCGATTAGCAACCCCGATTTTACCGCTTTAAAGCCAATTCCACCCAAAATACTAATGAAACAACTATTAATATCTGTACATAATATTATCAAGGAATAAAATCTGCATTGGGGAAATAAATTTTGTTTAATTATTGCAATCGAGCAAGAAAGACATTGCCTTTAAAGTGGTGTCATTTGCTACGCACGATGTCAACTTCTTAGTCTTCCATCCGAGATTCTATTAAAGTAGTGTTTACTAGCTTCATAAATTCTACAAACCAATTAAATATTTATCAAAATATATACTTTTTATTAAGTTAAACTGATTATTTAAGTGAGTAGTTAAATTTCGCGTTACTATTACGCCGTGATGCGCAGAACGGTCTTCAGTCAGCACGTGACGCACATTCTCGATCTCGGAAATGTGTCGGCGTGTTTTCAGAAGAATTCGCTAATTTCAACTTCTCTCCTTTTCCCATTTTAGGCAAATTATATTAGAAATTTTAGTGACCCGCGTATAAACCGAACCCCCCTACTTTTTGATGAAAATTTTGACTTAAATTTCTCGGCTTATACGCGAGTATATACGGTATTTAAAAATTTTCAAACAATTTGCGCTAAATATTTATTCTTTATTAACGAAACGAAAATATAATTTTCTTTGTGTTCAATACTCGAAAAAACGAAACTCTTTATATTTCTCCGGTTTTATTGTTCATATTTTCTTATTGAAGTATACAAAATAACAATTGAAAGAACTTCGCTTATGATAAATTATTTACATAAAATCGTAACGCAATTATTTCAAAACTACAAAGTAAGAAACATCTTCTTAATATATCTCTTAAACTCCCTTAAAATGTGCCACTCGTTAAAAAAAAAACGATATTTAAATACAAAATTAAACACAAAACCATATTACAATACTTCGATCTCGTTTAGTTCTGAAAGTCGCCAAGGCCTGCCAAGTAATATTGGCGCATGAATGAATTGGCATTTCCACATATCACGTGGTTTCAATGATGGACACACGGAAATCAGCATTTTTATTCCTCTTTTTGTATCATTACTCTATGACGACAACCCTATGTTCTCTCCTCCACCCAAAGCACCCCCGTTCGCTAAGTCACCTTTAAGCTAAAAAGAGGCACACAAATGTTAGAATAGTATGAATGGACTTTTTAATCTTAAGGTCAGCTACCAGATTCTGGTGGACAAAAACGCTTTCGGGGGCGTTGGAGTGGTTTTAGGAAGAAGGGGGAGCTATATATGTATGGCAATTGCATTGCACCGTTGTCTCCAAAAAGGAGAGACGGGGGGGGGAGGGGGGGGGGGAGGGGGGGGAGGCAATGAAGCCAAATTTGTCAAACGCCCTAGACACTACAATTTTCAACCGATTCTTCTGATTAATAGCTTATATGATAGCTTTATGGCATCACTAAGGTCACATGTTACTTTTTAATATTAATAATTTATATGTTTAATTAGCTAAAAGAGTTATTAAATAATTTAAGCCAAATTTTTACGCCGTCAGGCGATTTTTATCTAAATATGAAATCCCTTTACTAGGCGGGCGCCAAAGAAGATTATGTTTTAGAGCGGCTTAATAAAAGTTAAAATTATCGTTAAATAATACGCTCTACAAAATAAAAATTATACCACCCGATAGATTAAAAATCCTTTTAATCGATGGATCAATTTTCATGTAACTTGGACAATTATTAATGAAGATAGAAGCATTTTAAATAAATAAGAATATTGAAAAATTTCCCCTATCGTTCTTCCGAGGGAGAAGGGAGAAACATCTCAACAGTAACCATTTTAAATATCAACAAGCTGAAAGAAATAGTGTGCGTGTGGGGGTCGGGGAGGAGGAAGTGAGGTCATATTTATCTTTCAATACCTCGTGTGTGATTAATTTTTCCTTGAATAATCGGATTTTACTAATGACATGGGAAAACAAATAGTAATTTTTAAAAAGTTTAAATGGTGATTGGTCTGACATCCTCCAAAGGGTTGAAAAAAAGGACTGATATCCCCCCAAAAAACTTTAGAAAATTAAAAAACGCTAAGCCCCCCCTAAAAAAATCTTCGAAACTGTGGCTAAAAAAGTTGTGATATGAAAAACAAACAAGCCAAGAGCTCAAGCGTGCACACCCACTCACTAGCCTTTTTCCGGAAAAAAGCTGCGCTTTCTTTTCTTAGCTCGATTAAAATTTTATACACACATACATTTTCAGCTGGGAATCAGAGGATTCGATGGGGGTGCCACTGCTCAGTCACACCACCTTTTTTTGAGATGTTTGACGAAAATCAACAGGAATTACTCATTCAGGAACTTCGATGGATGGAATTATTCAGACGACAAATGATTATTCCAGATTCAGAGGTATGCATCATTTGTCTACAAACTTTGAAAACTGTGACGATCAAACTGTTTTGAAATCATACGTTTCATCGACATTGTATAATCAGTTGGTTTAATAAAAACCTATAATGTTCTCTGTGTGGAGTTCCCATTGTATTATGAGCATGTGTCATTAAAAATGGTTAGATGTATACTATGTGCTGTTATTGTCTTATCTAAACATTGAAAGGAGTTTATTGTTGCAATTTAATAGTTGTAAAATGCAGAGTTTAGAAATTTCAAATGTACACGTATTTACTTTTCAGTTGATACTTTTATATTAAATTAGCACCTGTCAAACAAGAAATAAAGAAGTCCTCCATTACCAAGCACTCTTGGGAACATAATCATATATTAAATTTTTCTAACCCGCATTTAATTTGCAAACCTAAATCTCCATTTGAACTTGACTTCCTGGAGGCGTTTCATATTTTTAGCAATGTTGATTCGATTCTCAATTAAACATTTGCGGTCCCAGTATTTCCCGCTTGTTGGCACACAGTAGTTAACTCCAACCGATTGAGATAGTTTTTTTGCTCCTTGGCAACATTTTCAGGGTTTATTTCCATTTTATTGTAGACACAGACATTTAATTTCTGCTGATTTAAAAGTATAAATTTAAAATTTTGAAATAATTATTTAAATTTGTATTTATTTAATTATATTTAATAGTTTTAAGAACATAATTTAAATTTTTGAAATACAAAGTCCAAGTAGCATAAATGGTCGTGTCACGAAATCAAATATATAAACTTTGGAAAAAACTCATCACGCTTCTTTGTCGCTATATCGCCTTTTTTTCTCTCCAAAGTTTATATATTTGATTTCCGCCAAACCATTTATGCTTTTCACTTTTAAAATTTAATTATCAGCTTGCAAATTTTATTTTAAAATTTAATTTTACATTTGATATTTTGACCAGACTTTTGACCAAAAAGTTGGATTATCGAAAAATCAAATCCACCTTTTGTGTGACTTTAGATCTTAATGCACCAAAATGGCCGTGTTGTGAAAGAAAAGCAACGCCAATTACGACTTTTAATTTTTTTTAGCTAGTCCTAGAGCATTTCATTGGACTGACATGAATTAAAAACTGATTTTCAACAACCAAAAAATTCCAAGGTAAATTCCTAGTGTACGGTGCCCCGTTGTCGCCAAGTCCAAGAATTGGCGCCAAGGACAAAAATAAAGTTTTTTTTGTCGCCAAATTAAAAAAAAAAAGGTTGCCGTACATTATGATATTGCTAGGAAAGTCATGAAATAGGGTTGCCAAACTATAAAATTTATCGCCCACCAATTGTCGCTAAATCGCATTTGGCGGGGGCACCGTACTCTAGGAATTAACTAAATCCCACATCATCGAGAAATAGTTTTATATATTGCAGAGGTATAATCGAATCAAGGTCAATAAATGGAGTATTTCATGTAAGAAGCATTTTATTAAATTAAAAATTTATAAATTTGTTCAATTTTTATTTCTCAACTGTTGAATTTCTTTTACTAATTCATTAAATTGATAATCCTTCTCATTTTATTTTGATTATAATTTTTTTATTTTCGTCATTTATCAGGCACGTAGGTATAGATTTTTCATGGGGGTGGTTCAGTGACGGAATAATTTATTTTCTCCCCCCCCCCCTACCAAAAAATAACACCCTCCCCTCATTTTTTTAAAACTTATTAATTTTTATTTAAGTAAACAGGAACACGTTGACATATAAGTATCGAAACAGCTACATTTCTAATTTATTTTACATAAAATTGTGACCAATATCAGTCATTAACTACTTTTAAATTAGTAAATATTTTATACAAATTTTAATTTTGAGATTCCTTGTTTAAAATAATATATGGATCCCGTTTAAAAATATTTCCCCTTCCTCGCCGAAATTCAAATGTTATATAATGAAACACGATGACGTCATGTTACGCGTAGTTTGAGATAAAAATAACTTCAAAACATGTTTTTGAAGCCTTTAGAAAACTATTTTCCGGGATAGGACCCCTGAAAAATACCAGGTTTTCCCTCATGCCACTCAACAAGAAGTATTATACTAGAAAATGATTTTTTTAAAAGTATTTTTATGATTTTTACAGTAATTCGATTTTTAAATTTTTTTCTTGACTTTCGATGGGAGGGGTTTGAACCCCGTGAACCACCCCTTTACCTATGTGCCTGTCATTTATTATTATTACACTTTTGACGTGCATGACAAGAACTCTTTCTACGATGGTTTCTTCACTATGAATTGTTTCTCAAAAAATGAATTATTATGTTCTAACTGCGCCACTAATAGGCCACCCATTCATCAAAAGATAAATTCGTCAATTTCGCCCCATTTGTATCTAACAACAGAATCTAATCGTCAAAGAGATTTTCTAGTACTGTATCTTCTCAAAGAACAGGTACTGAAATGTGCCATGGAGTTGACAAAAGATAATCGACACCAAAGAAATGTCTGCGGAGATTTGTTCAAATACGTGTAACTTATCGCGCATAGTGAACTTCTATTCTCGAGACTTCTCCATCCTCTGACTTTCTTAAATTAGAGAAAAGTAATTATATATAACCTAAAAAGAATCGGCAGAAAATGTTCTAGAGTAGTGCAGACATAAAAAAAAATCGTATGACAGACTTCTGCAAAAATTTATCTGCAGACCTTTGAAAATATTTACTTCGTTCGACGCACGTCGCCGCGTTTCTGTTTCTGGGCAGTGTGATAACTAAAATTACTCCAAATTCAAGAGCGGTTATTTATGTATATGTAAGAACACAGATATTATTTCAAACATTTTATAACTTGTACAGTTTCTATGTAGACAAACTAATTGAATATTGAGAAGAATCTGTCTGGAAATAGAATGTCACTGAAATACTTTAATAATTTTTATAAACACTTTATATTTACGCGTTGATTCCCCCTGCCGTCCCCCGAGAATAACTAGTTTTAGAAAAATAGAACATATAAAAACGAGTCTTGAATATTTATTTATTCCGATAGAAAATTAGACTCAAAAATCGAAATGAAGAATAATTTAGTAAAATTTTTGGAAGACGGTAAACCCGCTGAAGCATGCACACACACAAAAAATAGGGTATTTTAGATTTTCCAGATGTGTCACACTACTTTGTTGCTTATGAAAACCCCTAAACGAATTTCTTTCGAAAACAGTCGGCAATTTATTGGACAAGATGGTGGAAAAATAAGTTCATTTTGTGGCGATTCGATTCTTTTTAGGCGATAGAATTCGTCTTTTCTAGTAATTGGATCTTGGCCAGAAAACAACCGACGATTTTTTCTTTATTAGTTTTCATTTCTCTTCACACAGCTTGCAGGATATTCGCTGCTTTAGAATGCATCTCTGGTCTTGAAGCGTTTTTCAACGGATAATGATAGCACAAAGGGAGTGAAGTGAACACACTTCCGTCCAATAAGCACAGCCGAGCGGAAAATAATTTTCAACACTTTGTTGTCAGTGATGGATGGCTGAGTTGGATTAGAGATGAAAAATGCGAAAAAAATAGGAATTTATTGGACTTTGTTCTCTTAAGATCGGAGCTGCATGTAGAGAAGGGGGCCTATCATTTATTCAGTTGTTTTTGAAGTTAGTAATTTGATAAGAGCTCCATTGATGGTTACTTGATATTCTAAAACTTTTCTAAAACTATAGTGAAAAAGATAAATTGTTTGAATTCACTCGTCATTTCGTTGAAAAAATATAAATTCATATAAAAAAAATTGAGTTGCGTGTTATTTAACGAGAATGATTCGCTTCAATTTTTTTGATATTTCTTTTGATATTTTTCTTTTCCTATTACTCCAGAATCCTAGGTTTATTTCTCTTATTATTTCTACGTCAAATATACTTTTATATTTGAGAGCTTTACTGTTCGAAAATAAACTTAAACCAATTATACAATTTAAACCAATATCTCCGAATCAAATCAAAGTGTTTAATTAACGCCAATCAAGTCGTCGTATTAACCAGAAATTTCGTTCGTATAGATACACGGGCTTAAGACCTAAGAGACACAACTACCACTTGAGACGCCGAACTAAGAAAAGCGCCAAATTTCTTTGATAAAAGATTTTTTAAAAAAAATTTTAGTTAGAAAATTTCGTTCTACATTTGATTGTTTTTAAATTTATATATTTAAAAAATTTAATTGTATATTACATTTAAGGGAGACCCGAGCCCCAAATCCTAATTTATTTATTAATGAATTCAAAAATACCATTTTTTTATATTATTAGAAAATCTTTTTCTGAACAATAATCAAAAACAAAAATATATATTTAAAATTTATTTTTGTTATTTTTTGCGTTTTTTAAGATTAAATAGACTTAAAAAAAAACACTATTCCTCTTTCAATTTGTAATTTTTAAATTTTTTTTAATTGATTAAATAACGTCTCAAAGTATATACTACTTTAGACGTATGAATAGACTTTTGCAGATTTGTGTTTTAAATTTCTTCAAAAACTTATTTTAAGTTCACAACCCCAAAAATATTAAATTTTTAAGTTTAATACTTTGTAAAAAAATAATTTATAACTTAATTTAAAAAGCTATTTATATGTTTAAAAAACTGATATTAGAGCTTCAAAAACTTTTAACAGTTTAGTTTTAAGTTAATTATTTACAAAGGCTTAGCATTTTAAACGTGACCAAAATTAAAAAATATATATATTTTGAGTAAATGATGATTGTTGAAGACGAAAAGTATGTAGAAAGAAAATATAAATGGTATATAAACATCTAAAAAAACATATGTTCTGTTTCTTTTACTGTTTTGAACTTTTTTACACACCTTCTTAAGTACGTTTAGCATCATTTTATGAAGAAAAAAAAATTAGCAATTTTTTCGGAATTCGGGTCCGCTAAATAAATTGATTTTATTAAGGTTCGCAAAATTAAAATATTTCTATCTGAATATTATTTTAAGAAGGATATAATGCTTGTATTTTATTTTTGCCGGAAAAATACATTCTAAACACTACGTACCAGTGATTTTTCCAAAATTTATTGATTTGCGGTTTGTAAAACCAATATATATTTTTTTAAGTGACAAAATTAGAAAATTTCTATAACAAATATAGAACGCAACTGGTCAAATCGTCCGTAACAAAATATATTTGTAAAATTAGGGCGCCAAAATCATTTTCGCTTGTGGCACAAATATTCCCTGTACATAAAAGAGATCAACAACAGGCATCGTAAATGACTTGCAAAAGACTTTTAGTAGCTACACTCCAACCGTAGATTTTTACCGAGTTTGTCTTACTAATAAATATTTTATTTAATTGTATAATTGACTAATACACTACTTTTTCCAAAACCGGTCATTTTAAAAACGAACTACATTATTCGATTTCAGTGTAGGAGGTATGGTTTAAAAAGGTTTCTGACGACTTGGTTACGGGCGTATTTTATGGTGCTTTTTAAAATAAAAATGTGTGAAATATAAATACTCCTTAGTAGCAGTGGCGGCGATTTGGGGGGAAGGGCGGCGGTTGCCCCCGCACTTTTTTCGGATATTGCCACCGCACAATTTTCAGATGTTGCCCTCGGGTTTTCAAAAGGTAATTAAGTCAATTGCTTTACTGCATTGCCAAACCAAGGAATAATTTCGTATATACCCTAATTTCCTTCACACGCACTACTACAGACCAGACAGGAACGCATTTGCTGAACAAATACGTCCATCGCAAGTAGTGAAACGAGGTTAGGCCGTCATTTGAAGTCTGCAATATCTTTAACTAGTGTTTAAATAGCTGCCGAAAAATTACGCAAAACAAGGAAATAGAAAGTGGAGTGGTCGTTTCAGATTTTGCTTATTTGTCCTAATACTTTGTAAAAATATAAGGGAATTATATTACAAAATTTCCTTAACAATAAAATTAATAAATAATTGCGTGATTAAAAACAAATATTGATCACACCTATTAATAATTTATGCAAAAATCAAATGCTTTCTCAGAAAAAAAAAATTATAAATAAAATTTTGAATCCCCCAATTCTTAAAAAAGACGTTAGAACATATCGTTGAATTTCAAAACACACACATTGCATCGTATTTTTCTTGCTTAGATATTTAGAAAAAAGTTTACAAGCTTGATTTCTAATTACGCAGAGAAAAATGTTCGAAAAAAAAAATCTTCTAGTGAAAATACCGCCCCCCCCCCCCCATCCCCTTCCTTGATCTTGCCCCCTTCACCCAATTGCCGCCACTGCTCAATAGCAGATAACACTCGGTTTGGGGAAGGAGTAAACAAATGACGTCATATTATGTTCGAAAATAAGGTTGTTTGGATTGATGGTCGTTTAGATGTGATTTTGACAGCTATTTGTAATGATAAAGTGCCATAGTTGGTCCATCAGAGGGATGGTTTATTCTGACTAAAGGAACTATCATAGGCGATTTTTTTTAAGTTTTAGATCGAATTGTGTCGGACACATCCTTTATCAAAAGGATTAGCAATTTACCAGCTATATGCAAGCAATTATGCTCAATTCGGAGTATTATAGTTTAAAATAGTAATAACATGACTGCATCGTTGTTTGTCTTTGGAGGTAATAACTAACATTTTTTGAGTCAGACTCTTTACGAATTACGGTAAACGTCACTCGGTACCGTTACACAAAAAATATTTGGGAGGGGATTGAATCAAGAAATTTCCCAACTTAATGATTCGAAATTCTCAACTCAACTTTTCAAAGTTCTCATCCCAACATTTCTGAAAATTCCCAGTTTCAACTTATCGACTTTTTTCATTTTTTTATATATATATTTTAGGTAATATTAAACAGTTATCTCACAAGCATTGATTTGTTGCAACCATATTCCAATGCAGAGTCCGTTCTGAGGTTTAATTTAAATGTAATCTTACAAATTCAGCAATTTTTAATCTTCCCAAGCTTTCATTTGTTGATAACGTTAATTTTCTGCAGGCGTAGGTTTTCCCAACTCGGGGTTTTTAGAAGTTGAAATTCCCAACTTTGAGGGTTCCCAGATTATTGGGAGGATCGAACTCCCCCCCCCCCCCCCTCGCCCCTTCCCCCGATGCGATGGGCCGGACTTCACTTCTTTATTTATGGAACATTGTTTTATAAAACAACGAATCCCAGAAAAAAAACATAAATCTCCATCAAAAACGTTCATAAAATCTACATGAAACCTATGATCCAAATACCTTTATAAAATCTGTATGTTTTCGAAGTTTTAATTTGTTGCACAAAATCTTAAAAAAACATGCATTTCCCCTTCAAAAATTCTAAATATTTCAATATAAAACATTTAATTTCACAAATTCCCATTAAACCGGCATAAATTATTTAATTCCACAAATTTCACGAATGCTTTAAGCCGATTTTTGATGGGGAAAAGTAAGAATTTAACTAAAAATGTCGTTGCTATCAAATAACTATGTTTCAAAAGGTTTATTGGGGTTCCGACTTATTTGTGAAAAAAGTAATATTAATGATTATATTAAACTAGCAAAAGTACCCGTTTTTCGCACGGAGATAAATAAAATAACGACAAATAACTGAAAATATATACATTTCCTCTCCTCCCAGGGAAAATCGAATAAACCATTTTAGAATTCCTCCTTAAAAAAGTTATAAAGCTGTTTTTTATCATTTAAAAATATATATCTATATATCAATAGTATATAAAAATATATCTATAGTACTTGGTTTTTAATACACTAATAAATATCCTATAATTTCTAGTTTATCTCTCAGAAGGTAAGGAGTTTTAAAAATTAAACATTCCTGCACAAAAATACTTTTAGAAATTAATAGGAATTTCTTTTCGGAACATGGTTGCATGAAATACCATAATAAAAATCGACATTTGTAAAATACTTAACTCCAAGTGGAATTAGCTGATGGGTATAAATAATATACTATCGTGTAGACGAAAGTCAGACGTTTTTCACGTGCCGATTATAAACCCCCTACCCTTTTTGGGCTTGAACCAGGTAAAAAGGAGTGTATCGCCATCATTAATTCAACGTATAATCTACTTATATGCATAAATGGGATACCATCGTGTAAAGGAAGGTAGGCCGTTTCAACCATGTAGGCCATTTATCCTCTCCCCTTTTCAACTTTGTATCGAGTAAAGCTCAATACAGCGCGATCTGTACATACTCGATTTTTTTTTAACACGGATGCCGCAATTTTTTCGGGAAATGACTATAATTATATTTTAGTTTTCAGTACTTCCTTTAATCGACGAAATTTTAATTACTGTTGTCATCATTATTGAAAGATAATGTGCATTATAACAGGTATTTAATAGGAATAAGTATTTACATAAAACTATGATTTTTTGATCTAAGGAAAAAATAATAACCAAAGCGCTATGATCTTCATTTTTGTACTGTTTTTTTTTTTTAAATTTCATCAAGAAGGGTTTCATGAAATTGGAGTTTTAAAGCAATAACTTCAAGCGTGAATTTTAATGAAATTTCTGAATCAATGTCGATATTGTCTGAAGTCGTATGGAAGTGAAAAAGGCAGCAAAACAGAATTTTTTAAAGATGACCAAATTAAGAAATTTGATCATGAATCCTCATGATTTAACTTTCAAAGCATCCCGAATTTCCGAGTATTGTTATTTTGATTTGACTATTTCCAAATTCCCGTTCCAATGTATTATTTAATCTACATCATTGCAATATCTTTTACCAACATACTTGTGTATCTAATTAGTAGTTTGCATTTTTAACCACAGTAATACAGAACATAAAAATGTAAATTACAGCCAGAATAAGTTTTTATAGTGTCAATAACGAAAAAATTTATTTTAAATTGCAAACGATATTTTCATTCATGTTAAGTCAATGGAATACATTAAAATAGTTATAATATACGAATGGAACAACGTAGAAACTTAAAAATTATCACAAAAAATGCCTAATTTTTCACGTAAAGTGCCCTGTAAATTTCATAAAGCTACGTTATGTGGTTTTGGAGTATTCCGTGTAAATATCGGCATTCTAATTGATTCATAATTTTTTTATATTATATTTTCGCTTTTCTACGTTGATTTTAACTGATTTTACTGTTGCCACTTCGTGAAACTTTGCTGACGTACTCTAAAAAATGTCATAACTTTCCAATGGAACATCGTAGAGACTCGAAAAAAGTCACGTTAAAATTCTTATTTTTTGAACTAAGTATTCTGCGAATTTCAAAGCTCCGCGTTTTTTAGTTACGGAGCCTATTTTGTACTGACAAACAAACAAACAAATAAACAAACAAACCAACATCCGGACAGATTTTGGAGATTTCAGCTTTATATATATGATAACCAACTTATGCTCAAACCCATTTTTGTTGTTACAATTTAAGTAAAATTCTCCATCTGGAAAACTAGTTGAACGGAAAAACAAATGAAAAACCTGATAAACTATAAATACTCCCAACAGCAACTTTATAAGAATAAGTTTGCATACTGCTGAAGCGTTCCTAAGATACTTGATTCTCAATTTGATTTATCAGATTCGCATCACCGCTTCAATGAGGCCTTAGCGTATTGCTTATTCGCTACATTTCGTCATGAGAGTAAAATCGTTCGGCGGAAGATCATTTGTCTTCGTTACAGTGACGTCAAGAGCGCACCCGGACTCCAAACGACATTTTATTCCGTCAAGAGAGTCGCCATTTTGTTTCCTTTTCTGATCTTTTCCTTTTCGCTTGAAAAGTTAGCTTTTTTATATAAGGTTGGGACTCTTTATTTTTTAAATTGCATGTTGCGAGTTTTTTTGTTACTTTGGGAATTCCTTTGTGATTTCAATAAATAACTTCTTTTCAGCTTAAAAGCATGAAAAATTGGATTGCCCTCTCCAGCGGCTTTAAAGAAGAATATACGAATAGTATAACAAATAAATATCCAAACGGAATTTCGATAACGAAATGGACGAAGTAAAATATTCGAAACAAAGTTAAACATACAATTTAGATTAAAAATAAGAGTGAAACAATGTTAAAGGAAAGGAACGTCAGACTATTCCTAAACATATATTTCAATATAAATTTTAATGGAAGTATTATGAAATAGTTAATAAATACAGGGATATTGTTGATATAGAGATTGTTGGGTTGTTTAGCTAAACATAATAAACATTCTTTTTGCTATACTTTAACTAATTAGTTTTACGACTAAACCTAAGCAACTTGTTTAAAATATAAGCGAAGTAGTTGAACAAAAAATAATGGTTTATTATGCCAATATACATAAATGGGATACAGGCAAACAATGAGCATCGACCATTTGTTTGCGACCTCTATATATAGTGTTGGCGGCTAGCATGGCTAAAAGTTGTCGGAAACAAGTGTTATTATAGCTATTGTTTTATTAGTTTGCTTCATTAATAATACTGACAAAAACAATATTCTGCTTGCAATGGTTGTAACATGGATACTACGTTCTTTTGATTCTAATAAACTCGCCCAAAAGTGTAGTGTTAGAGTACTGGATTGCCACGCAATGGGTCCGTGTTCGAATCCCGGCTTAGACATGGATGTATAATGTTATATGTGGTGCTCACTTCATATATTCAATACTCCCACTTGGGTTCGAGTAATTTGTTTGGCCCGATCAGTAGAGTATCGGCGTAGAATGTGCAGCGGCTCGGAGTAGCAACCAAAAGCAGCGGGCGACACATATAATTGAAATTTTTTAAATAAGTTTGGAATAGTGGAAATACAATTACAATGCTAGACATAATAAAAATTTAAATAACCAATATTTTAAATAATAGATGTTACTAGCAAAACCTATCTACAGCTTTACTGTCTTATACTTTTGTCATAATATCTTCTAAGCTATTTAATCGAAATATAGCCTTTATTTACCAGAACTCCGTTTAGAAATAACTGTCGAGCAACATAATTTTCTTTTATTCAAACCACTGAGCTAGAATAAAATACACAATAAGCCTTGGAGCGAGGACTTCCATTTAGCGACAATGTACTTTACCGTGCCACGCGGATGCATACAATATGGAAGAAAGGTTTAGAAAACATTCGTCCTTGGATGCGGGAGTCCCCCGTGACGTCATAAAAATGTTTAAAAATATTTTTTTGGTGCCTTATGTCTTCTTTTCTTGTAAGCAAGTAGATGATTTTATATAATATAATTATATTTTGATAAAAGAATATAGGAATATTTATTGTTTTGAAATGGTTAACTAATATAGATAAAGACGTATTCCTGAATTCAATTTCACAGAGTAAAAATTTGTTGTGCTGAGCTACTTTAGATACCTTTATAACTCAACAGATTTTCAGAAGTAAATATAAGTGCATGTAAATATAAAAGATAGAAAAGAATGCAATAGTAAGTGCATATTATTATTTAATACCGATTTTCTTAAGACATAAGTGACAAATTTCTAGCTGTAAGGAACGTAAATTAACGCATTAAAACATAGAGAAAATATGGCTTCTAAAACCGTCATAAATTCATTTAAAGAACTGAACAGAATTTTAAAATTCCGAGTCTCAGGTGCACCTCTTGCGGAGAAATAGTATCTAGGACATAAATTTTCAGCAATTTAGATTGTAAAATAAAAAGTACTTAAACATGAGTACCAGAACCTACTCGTTTTTTTTAGTACAATTACATCGTAAATGACCCCTGACGTAATACTCAAATTGAAGTAACCGTACTTTCTCAAAAATGAGCAGTGTGATTTAATATCGCTAATCTCAGTTTCTGTTCAAGCCATCTTAACAAACTTAAAATAGTTGTTAAGAAGATGGTTTTCCACATTAGTTGATCTCGATTGTTGAGGAAAGTGAGTTAATACAACTCAATTATCTTATTTCCCATTCTTTTGGTACATGCCTTCTGTTTATAACTTCTTCAAGTCGCCCTGGTAGTTTAACGGATAAGGCTCTGGACTGCGATGTCCAAAGATCTGGGTTCGATTCCCGGTAAGTTTTGATTATAATTGTCAATATTTATTGGAAGTGATATTTGAAGACAGCCTATGTAAGCTAGGATCTGCTGTTTTTTTATTGTACTCATTTTTGAGTAAATGTCTTTTTAAAATCTAATGTATTCAGAGCCATGATAAGCATCGAATGTACTCAAAATTGAGTACTTTTTACTTATTTTTGAGTACCTGTTTTTAAATGTGTATACGCAGAGAAAGTAGGTGTTTTGCGATCCACTCACATAAACTTTATTTTATTACTGACTGAGCGTTAGCGAGGTCCTGTTTTAACTCGATCTTTCAGCACTTCGTCTGTAGATTTGTTTGTTACGTAGTCACGACCAAACGCGTGGTTCGATTTTCTTTAAATTTGTCAGTCGTTAAAATCGCTGTAAGTGTTTTCATTTTATTTTATTTTTTATAAATAGCTAAAAAGTGTCTAGTAAGAAGTTTAACAATTAAAAAAAATTAACTCAGTTAACTAGAGGATAAGTGGTTGGGTCCAGTATTCATGCCCTTTTATTTTAGGATGTTGAGTTGCACCATGTATTTCTTTTAAAACAGAACACGTAGCAAAATAAATAGTACCAGTTATGTAGAAAAATATATAAAAATGCATTCATAATTGTGCTCTGAATAACTGGAATTACTTTATGTTGCCTTTTTATGTACTTCAAAGGAACATGCACCTTTATTTAAGGATAAAAACATCCCGAAAAAGAGTTCTTTGTTTCAAAAACATCCTCAAGAGAATGAAAGTTTTGGAAAAAAAAGACACATTTTCCTTTTCTTCTATTCCCTTTTTTATCAAAGTATTCCTTACATTCGTTCTGCTAGTTCAAAATTAATAATTGTAATCTAAATAAATCTAATTTACTCTCTATGAAAGATAGAAGGTATCTGTAGTTATAAAGCACTTTTTTTTGGGAGGGGGGTGGGGGGGGAAGTAAAGTATTTTCAGTCTCTTCTTTACAAGCACTTGCTAACTTTTTCAATAATTTTTTGCTGAATTTTTTTCTTTGCAATCAGTGAAAGGTTTTCAAAGCTCGTGATTCAATCTAGAGCTGTTAATATTGAGAAAATTGGGATATTCAACTGAAAAGTTTGGATTTCGTGAAAGACTTATTTGATTTTTTTAATTAATATTTTAACTGGTGAAAAAAAGTCGTATTTCAACTATTTCGCTTCTAAAAATTATTGGATAAGGTGTTTAATTAATAAGATATACCAGAGTGTTTAATTAATGAAAAGAAATAAGATAGCTAAGTGATATTGCCTGTTAATACAACAGCAACACATGAAGTTTTATTTGTACACAGTTTTTTTCCCCAAACCATTAACGAACCATTCAACACACAATTCCAAAACCATTAATGCACCAATACACCATTAACACACTCAACTTTCCCTTGAGGATGGGTGTATGAAAATTATCCTTACAACATTAACACGAAATATAACCTAAAGGCCATAAGGTATTTTAGTTATGTTGCTTCTACATGTAAGAAACACTACATAATGTTTGTTTATAAACTGTTTAAAAAACAAAAAATATTTATTTTTTTAACTGCGTTCAAATAAAATTTCATGTATTGCTATTAGATGCATAAGAAACATAATTTAAATAAATTTATCTTATTTGCTTTAGATTTTTTTTTCGCGTCAACACTGTAAAGGGGATTCTTAAATATCTTGTCAATTGTAACAAATTATTAATAATAGGTTCGTGTATTTTATTAAAAACTTGTATACAACCTGTTTCTTGCACTAGGTTAATTAAAACAATGTACCATAGTTACTCTCAATGAACGTTAGTTATCACGATATTATTGACAAATTACAGTTACTTTTAACCTTTTAACCGTTATTTAGGTATTTTTCCAGAGAAAAGGGGGGGGGGGGGGGGGGAGGGAGTACTATAAAAATATGTGCTCGACCTCAATCAGTCGTATGAGTGACTACGCTGTAAAAAGTTTCTGTATTTTACACTAGCATGTTCTTTTATAGTAACTACATGATATAATTTAATACATTATTTCTTTCTTATAAGAATATAGTTAAAATATTAGAAAAATAAATAGAAAATTAAACACATATACTATTAAAAAAATAACATTAAATTAAAATTGTTATATTGCGTAGAGCCATTTAAAAAAAGACTAATTTTAATCTTGTTAATCAAGTATTTTTTAGACAGTTTATATAATTTCAGATAAATCGGCCGTTCAATTTTTTTCTTAATTTTTTTTTGAACTTGTTTACTTTCTGTCAAAAATATGTATATGACATTTCTGAAGCTAATGCGAATATATCTTTTAAAGGCCAAGAAATACTCAACACAGTAGCAACGACGAAATTTGCTCAAACGCGCTCGAACTAGCTAAATAAGTGTCGATTTCAAACACACATCCGCTCTACAAAGACATGTCCCCTTTCCCGTCTCTTATACGAATTTATTCCCAAATTATCCTAGACAGTTGTATAAAAAGCACACCAGAAACATTACACGGAATCCCATTTCTCAAATAAAAAAAAAACTCTGTTTTTCCTCACCTGAAATCCCTCATCCGAGAATCCGAAGAGGCAATGAGCACCCAAGAACCTCCCACCGTGTTAAAACCTTCGAGCATGGATCTTTTGTAGTAGATGAGTGAGGATGCCACTCTCGCTAAGATTAAAGTGAAGCCAACATAAAAGGCCCAAGACACGTGGTTAACTACGTCATTCCATTTATAAATTTTCACAGCTACACTTTTCCCAATTCACAAGTCAATCGCGAGTATTTAATTTTGAAGAGATGGCACGTGACATTGGCCTTTCGCTCTGAGATCTGGGCTTCACGATTATGACGTCATGTTCTCTCTACTACAGTCCATGCATGCTCGAAGTTTAAAACCACATAATTAAATGAACCGCAATTGATGTCTTTCGCCGAACACCCACTTTGTCGAATAATATTATAAACAAAATACTTCACCCATCCTGAAAACCTCCAAGACATCAATTGAACACAAGACAAGATCATTAAAATATCCCGATTCAATCATAATCATCGATTACAAGATCGATAATCTCCTAAATAAATATTTTGAATAAATGAGTTCTGATATTAAAATAATTTTTATCGTAATAAATATTACCAGTATTGAGAAATTATTTGGATCGTTTTCAATCGTTCGTCCAATTTGAACATGGGCCAATAACGAAGTAAGGTCATGGCTAGTTACTGCGATTTGCGATTTGCAATCTATCTGAAATGCGATCTTTTTGCGATGTGAGCGGAACATTATAAGTTATCAAGGAACGAGCTTGTTTCAACCAATGCCGTCTTGTAACTAGTAGAAGATCGTTTTTCTGTTTTGGTTTCTTTTTAGTAACATATAATTTTTTTTTTACCTATTCAATTTTTAACCTTGTCATTTTTTGACCTGCTGAGTTTTGACGGTTTCAGCGTGTCTGATCAAATTAAACAGCTCATCTATTGATTGTTTGAGCAGCTTATTTTATTCAAAATATATATTTTCTATTTTGAAATACTACATTTTATAGCAAATAAAGAATTGTTAGTTTTAAAAAAAATATTTTTAGTTATCGCAAATTGAAATGATAATATTTTTAACTGTTATTCTAATATCACTCAATCCCAGTAAACATAATGAATAAAAATGTAAAAACAAAAAAACATGCACCGATACTTTCATTTTTCAATAGGGGAATTAAAAATCCAGCATTTAAAAAAAAATATATATAATATAAATTAAAATTTTAAAAAAAATATTGAAAGTTCATCTTTAATCACACATTTTAGGGATAGTTAGAAAGTCGTCAAGAACTTCAAACAAATTATTCCAGCGTGTATACGGGCAGGTACACCATAAATCTGATTGGGGTCCAAAATCCTGACGCTTATTGAAAGCGTGGGTGTCAACTCAAGTGTTGTCTTCGTCATTTGACCATTGTTCAAAAATACGAGGCATTATTCCCGGTTTTTCTTTTTTCGAGATATGCCCGAACGGTTGCCAATAGCTAACTGTGCAGCTCTAGTGCAACGTTATTTAACAAAACTATTTTTAAATTTCGAAATCGAGTTATAGTTGGTTGGTTAAATTAACGTTGCACTAGGGTTGCACAGTGGGATAATGCCGACGATTCTGGGGTTATCTCGGAAGAAATATCCGGGAACATTGCCCCGTATTTTTGAACCACGGTCAAATGATAGGAATGACATTTGAGCTGGCAACTGATGCAACCTCAATAGGCGTCAAAAAATTGGTCCACGATCAGATTTATCGTGCAGCAGTCCCTTACATTCGGTGGACATTTTTTGATCGTGAAAGGAAAGAATTCAACAACCTTCTAATTACAAATACGCTACATACATGCCAGATATCGAATACTCACCATCGGATGCTTGACCGAGCCCTTAAGCATTCGGCCATCACAAGCCAAATCGACTTAAAGAATTAAACATATTATATACTGGTAGTTCTGGGAACAGTAGACCTCGTGCCGAAAAAAAAGCTGATCGTTAGCCAACTTCACATGAAAAACCCCACTTTACATGAAACGAACTAAAAAGGTCACCACCCTGAAACGGAATCAAATAATTAAACGCCCAACATTTTGCGACGGAATAAAATAATAAAACGACCAACATCTTGAAACGGAATCAAATAATAAAACGGCCAACGTCTTGAAACGGAATCAAATAATAAAACGGCCAACGTCTTCAAACGGAATCAAATAATAAAACGGCCAACGTCTTGAAACGGAATCAAATAATACAACGGCCAACGCCTTGAAAAAGAAATCAAATAATAAAACGGCCAACATCTTGAGACGGAATAAAATAATAAAACGGGTAACGTTTTGAAACGGAATCAAATAATAAAACGGCCAACGTCTTGAAACGGAATCAAATAACAAAACGGCCAACGTCTTGAAACGGAATCAAATAATAAAACGGCCAATGTCTTGAAACGGAATCAAATAATAAAACGGCCAACGTCTTCAAACGGAATCAAATAATAAAACGGCCAACGTCTTGATACGGAATCAAACAATAAAACGGCCAACGCCTTGAAAAAGAAATCAAATAATAAAACGGGTAACATCTTGAGACGGAATAAAATAATAAAACGGGTAACGTCTTGAAACGGAATCAAATAATAAAACGGCCAACGTCTTGAAACGGAATCAAATAATAAAACAACCAGCATCTCGAAACGAAATAAAGAAAATTAAAGAAAACAAAAAAGAAAATATACGTCGTTTTGATGATTTCAAGAAACATTCATGGCACATTTAAAAAAAAAAAAAAACGAACAACGCGTTTGGTCGTTGCGGCTGCGTAACAAATAAATTTACAGGCACAAAATGCCGAACTGTCCAGTTGAAACAGGACTGACTTCGCTAAAGTTCGGTAAACTATGTATGTGTAATTTCGCCCGGATCATTATCGTAATTTTGCACCCGAGACCGGAGTAAATAGACAAATATGGCCGGCGTTGTTGTATGGCCGAAATTTGAGTAAGTGACTTTCGTCAAAATTTAGGGAATTTATATTGCATCGTAATTCACGTGATCAAACAGCATACGATTGCAAAGTTTGTCGAAATAATCCTTGACTAATGCAAAACGCGTAAAAATTAGAGTGCTATTTGTAAGAGTATGTACAGCTGTTAAACTTTACTGCCACGTCTGGTATAAATGTTCAATTCGACACTAACGAAAACGATCTTGAGGACATCAGTTGAGTCTGCAAATAAAAATCGAAAGATAATGAAGAGCTTTTGTGTTATTTTACTTATGGCGTTCATTGTAAGTAAATGTTTGTCATAAAATATAAGTATTGAGTATTTAGAACTAGGTTCTTTTTATTTCCTTTTCTATTTTATAATTTTAAACTCTTTCCAAAGAAACTTAGAATGTGTTTATACTTTTTTGTGTTTAATGTTTGTAAAAGTATTGAAATCTAAGTGTAAATGTTATTTCGTGTAATGTAGAAAATCTATAATATTAAAAATATATATATATATAAGTTTATATATATAATAATATATATTTGTTCTTTTAAAGAATTGAATCTTTAACCTAAGTGTTAAACACTCAAAAATTAAAAAAAACATGTTTGTACTCATTTTAAAATTATTCTTATTTACATAATAAGAATAATTAAATTTATAATTAAAGAAAGATCTGAGGTGAAAATCTAAATACAGACAAGCATTTCTTGACTTTGGTTTAGAAAATAAATGGCTTAATAATTATTTTTTAAATAAAGTATGTTTTTATAGTACATCGTTTCATTTAACTCCAAGCAAAGAACAAAAGAACGGGTACTTCTACTAATCTCAATATTTTATAAACTTAAAAATGATGTTCCATTATGAATGAAGAACTACAAAATGATGCAAACATAAACATAATTGAAGGGTCCAGGTGGAGAAAGATGAAGGTCCACCTGGAGTGATAGTATTCATTTCTGACAGACGTATACATCATTTTAATACGTGGGTGTATTATTATTTGTGGAATATAATCGTTCTTCCTTTTTAATAATCTGGAGTACTGAAAGCACACCCCTATATATCTGCCATAAAGTTTGGAGATTATGAATTAAACAAAAGATCAATTTTCCTCTGGACCCTTCTATTTTTATGCAATTTTATTTGTATCACTGTATTTTATTGTATGCGAACATTTTATTTAGTTACTATCAATATGGCCCGGCGTTGCTCGTAGTCAATTTGTGAAGCTGTGGGACTTTTTTAGTTTGCGCAGACAGTCGATTATCGCTCTCTATGCCCTGTCTAAATTTGATCAATTACCTTAAGTAGTTACGGATATATGTTAACCTACGATTTTTTAATTTTTATATTCACGAGACTTTACATGCTATCGCGTATAAATTGATGTTTTGTTATATATATATATTTTGCAATATAAAAATCCCTAAAAATTAATAATTAAAAATGCTTTTCCTAATATTAGCCTGTAATATGATGTCGATAACAATAATGCACTTTGCAGAAAATTAAAATAAAACACTTGTCGACTTTGCTTGAATGCTAAATGGTGTTGAAAGCTTATATAATTTAAAAAGTTGTATATATTTTTTATAGAAATTAACCCCAGTGAAAAAAAATGCAATTATTAAACTTCATATTCATTATTTATAATACTGACTATGCAATAACATATCAACGCTAAAATATATTCCATTCTGCCAATTGGAAATAATTTATTGTATTTGGGAAAGTTTTTTGGGTGCCGATTGACGAACGGAATTTTGGTGTCCGTCTTTAATAACTATTTCTAAGAAAAATAAATAAATATTTATTTTATTTTGTAATTGTACACCCGGTAATTTAACAGAATTGTGGCATAGAATAATTTTAAATATGTCTGCATTAATATTTACAGGCTTTACTTTTCAATTAAACATGAATTTTCAAATATTCATTTCTGAATTTCAATAAAATGAGTCTGAAGTGAAACATTTCAAATAAGGTACATGGAGGTATAAGTATATAATCAATAATATAAAATTTTAGAAGTGCGCATTCCGACACTATAGCACTTTTCCACTTAGCAACAAATAGTACTATTGGCATTAATGTAATAACTTTTTACAGGAAGTTAGACACGGACGCGTTTAAGATCTTGAAACAAATAAATGTTCACGGCAAGTACGGATACCCATGGCGCCAGACGAAACTGTTGGTTTATCTTCCTCTTACGGCTGGTGAGGGTTTAGTTAACGACCCATTCCTATAATCTGCTGCCTAATAGATGCGTCTTTAAATGAAAAATCTCGCAGTAATAGAAGGCAGCAAGTATTGTCAAAAAAATATTTTTGGTCGCTAAGGTGATTTTTAACTATAATGTTATGAAGGGAATATATTGGTAAATTTCCCATATGAAAATGTATAGGAAAATGAAAAAAAGTTCTATAACTTTTGAACGGTTGCAGATATCCAAATGAAACAATGTGTAGATTTTAATCTTATCCCGATTCGAGAAATGGACACAAGTCGTGGAGAAGAAAGATGCCTCATTCATTAAGTTTATGGTACACGAAGTATCTCTAAAGTATTGTTTTATTCTTGAACCCTGTTTTCAATTATTTTATGATGGGGGTCACAATAAGAAAGTATGGGCCTTCTTAGCACCTGAGTAGGGAATTTCCGTGAGAAAGTGGAGTGGCAATTGTAAGATGTTTTTTCGTCACATTAACAAACAATTATAGTGAAATAAGGTAAAAATAAAAGTAAAAAAAATCTTAACGGAAAAAAAAATCGTAAAGTAGTTTAAATACTTTTTAAAATCTTCATGAGGTTAATTATAACTATGTTTTCTACCAAGCTGAACATTGGAGTAAAGGAATGCCAGCTATGTATCATGTCTTCATGCCCACCAGGAAGTTGCTGCGTTGGATTACCATTAATCGGTACTTGTCAAGCGCTTTCTATTAAAGGTAATGCTAAATACTGATTTTTGTGTTTACAGTTTTATTTCAAACAAAGGTTCTTTTAATATGTCTTGATATTAATCATAATAAAACAAAATCGATGTTTTTAACGTAATCTGCTAAAAAGTCGCATATAGAAATTTGAAAGCATAACTTCAAATTTTGGAGGGAATGGACTGTAGTTAGCAAATTTAATTTTAATTGATTCGTTTTATACCCGCATTATAACAAAGTTATTCCTCAAGATTAAACTCGAGGAATGTTGAAACATCAAAGTGCTGTCAATGATAAGTTATTCAGATATGAGGTGGGAGAAGCCAAGGTATACGTGACTTTAAAAAAAAATAGTTAAGTGCGGTTATAGACAGTTAATACCTACGAAATGTTGGTAGCAAAAGAATATAAGTCAATGCCTATCATTTGCAGAGGTCTAGATATCGCAACTACTTCAAATATCAGCTGTTTTATATTAACTTTAAAATGCGTTTTCACAAAATGGGGCAATTGTCACTTCGGCTTCTTACTCCTTCATATAAGATCGTTCCAAGTCGAGAATCGAACCTGCGATCTTTAGATTTTAAGAACGGTATACTTATCCTCCGCAGTCCCTTTTGATATATTTGATTTATTTTCATGTAAGTGATGATATAAGTTGATATATATTCTAGGAAAAAAAAGTAACAGCACTGACATTGTCGGTAGAATGAATGCTAGACTAAAAAACAAAGATTTTCAACCAGGACCTACTTCACTGTGGTTTGTTTGGTTAATTAACATTTCTCTAGCGACGGTTCGGGGGCCACCCCGAAGGAAAAACCGGGAACAATACTTCGTATTTCTGAATCATTGTCAGATGACGGACAACATCTGAGCTGACACCTTATGCAATCTTAATAGGCATCAGGACATTAGACTCAGATTTATCGTGCACCAGTCCCGTATACACGCCATTATAATTTGTTGGACGTTCTGGCCGACTTTCTAGAATTTTTGTAGCGAAGCAGACTACACTCTGAACGCAAGATCACTATATTTTTACTTTTCTTTATCAAATCAACTCAGTCGGGATCGAACTCGCAATCCTCTGATTACTAGCCGAGTAGCTTTATCCACTGGGTAACTGCCCCCCCCCCCCACTTCACTGTTAAGCACTTTAAATCTGTCGAGGGTGAAATATCTTTATGTGGATCTTGGTATGCAAGTGTGATGGAGTGCAACGAATTCAATGATTGTAAAGATTGCAATGATTGTAATGACCGCAATGATTGTAATGATTGATGGAGTGTCAACTCGGGTTTTGCTTGGTTGATTTTGATTGCTTTCGACACCTGACTATGATTTAACCCTGCAAAGGTCGCTCTGCGCAATGCAATTTGAATCGAGTTAGAGGCGGGACGAATTAAAATTTTTTTTATTTTAATGACGTCACTTACTATTAGGAACCATCCCTTATAACGGCTGTGAGGTTAACAAATGATCGAGGGTGAACAGAGGTTCGAGTGGTTGTTGGTTTAATTTTCTTTACTGTATTACATTGTGAGAGGGTGGAGGCTAACAAAAATAAGATTTAAAATACAGGATTTCTTTCGTAAGTTCTGCATAAAGATTGTCATAATTATACAATTTATTTTTTATGTTACAAATCGTGTTTCAAATCTATTTAAATGTATACGACGTTAGTAAAAGAGTGGGATTGAAAAAAGTTATTAATGTAGGATTGAAAAAAGTTATTAAAAAAATCATAAGTTCCAAGATAAAAAAAATTCAGAACCGTTCAAATTACGGTCATTAAGTGGCCGCTTTATGGCCTTTGGTAGTGTTCGATAACAAACTAACATCTGCTCAATCGCGATGCGTGGAGTAATAACTGACGGCCCTTAACAAGAATGCGTTACGTTGGTCATTATCTTTTCTATTTGTTTTTGGATTGTGTCTTTCAGGCACAGCTCGTCCATTGCAGGGTTAAAATTTCGTGATACTTCCCGGGGGTCTTTACTTTGTATCAAAACATTCTAAAATAGTCTATTATGTAGATTTATTACAAATTAAATTTAACAGATCAGAAAATTCAGTTAATGAATTAAGAATAAAGAATGGAGTATTTAGAATGTACAAAATCTAAACATAACATTTAAATTTATATTAAGTGTTCTTGAGTTCTATTTTATACATTGAAAGTTCTTTCAAGTCTGACGAAATGGTTTGTTTCAATTGAAAACAGATAAAGAGTCACATATAAATTAACAGTTTAGAAATGCGTATTAAGAGATTAAAACTCTTTTTGCGTTTTTTACGTCAATGGAAGCATCATTTTAGATAATTAAACATATATATATATATATATATATATATATATATATATATATATATATATATATATATATATATATATATACAGAGAGAGAGAGAGAGAGAAACATAGATAGATATAGATATCTCTCTCTCTGTTTCTCGCTTTTGCTCCCATTCACTCTATATCTCTCTCTCTATATAGATATAGTATGAAGTTGCGAGCTACAATAAAAATCAACCAACGCTGTACCTTTTTGCGAACAAGTGTATCGTACGTTTTAAAGTTTTTTTTTTTATAAAATAAAGTATGTATCAGTTTTTTTTTCATTTCAAATAGAATACATTTTGAGAAATAAGAGTACAAACATATTTGTAACATTTTTCTTAAAATAACTCTTTAAATTTTAAAAAATGTTTTGTAGAAATTTATTTAAATATTTAAATTTACGTTTACTTAAGTGCTTAAATTTTATAAAAAGTTTTCAAAATAAACTATGTCTGCTTTTCTGACATTTAACAAGTTATAAATTGAGTACAAGAAAAAAAATATATATATTATTTTGTATACATATAAATTTAGTATTCTAAATATTACCGAAATGAAAAATTAATAACTTGTTGAATATATAATTATTCTGATGATGCAATAAAATAATTAGCAATTAAGATTTTATGTAAAATCGCATTTTTGTAGTGTTTACACTAATTGTATATGACATATAATTTATTATATTTAATTCAAGATTAAAATGAAATTCAACTTGTTTTTAAGTATAAACGTTAATAGTGTATAACAAAAATAAACATAAATATAGTTAGAGTTAATGTAAATTGATAAGCATACTTATAATTAGAGTTAAGGCCAATTGATAGGCATAATTACAAAACATTTATCATTGGGAAAGATGGTAATTTACTTAACTAAAAAAAAGTTAAAATAGTATAACAATAGGGGGCCGAGCCCCTTCAAAATATTTGCAAAATATTTGGTAAGGGGGGGGGGGGGGGGGCTCCAGCCTCCCAGCCTCCCTACTTCCTACGCCTATGCGCTTAATTTTTTGCATCTGTTTTGAATATGATTACATATGCCGTGGAGATCCAATCACAGTCGCAACAAGACACATAAGCTCTTAACAGCTTCATCGATACCAAAACATTATTATAATTTATTTTTTTTATATAATCCCTTCATTAATTAACCCTTTTACTTATTAGACTTGAGAGTATGTAAGTGGGTGCAAAGTATTGAAATTATTCATATATTTAGATCAGCCATGTGGAGAACTACTCCTAGGGTTATATTACTCTGAAGCATGCCCCTGTATTACAGGTCTAAAATGTAACGTAAGTGAACATTTTATTAACAGTTTTGATTGAATAATTTTCTTAAATATGCATTTTCATATTGTTTCAGACAGAGAACGATACAAATAATATCGTTATTAGTTTAAAATATAAAAATATTATATATATTTATATTTACCGCAAACATTTAATTTGGGTGCTTATTTATAATATTAAAGAAACAAAATTAAAAATCATTAATTAACTGTTAATTGAATCGTAAATTAAAAAGTTCTACTTGAAAAAAATTTATTCAGCTTTCAATTTAATTTTTTTTTATTAAGATATTCACCTTATTTGAAAACGATTGATTTAAGTTTTTAGAATTTAGTAAATATGATAATAATAGGTTGATTCTATTCATGTTACTTGATTATTCAGTGTTCAAGTATGCCATCAAAAAATATATATTAACGCTCATTTCAAATTATAAAAAATGTTTGAAACAATAACTTCATTAATACAGCATAGGTATCATCCGTCAAAATGGCGGGTAGCATTGAAACACCATTGACAGAGGTGCCATTACTGATGCAGTGTAAATGGGCAAATGTGATTTAGCTTTAATTATTTTATGACTATGTCTAATTAATTTGTGTAGTATGAGTGAATGCAAGAATTTCCATGCACAGTTTCCGTTTTTTTTACGAGAAATACAAGTCATAAGAAAGAAGATGTCAGCTTCGAATCGTTGAATACTTATTTCAAGAATGAATACATCAAAAAGAAGATACTTTAAGATAACCAATTTTAACCGATTACAATGTTCATTGTTTAATTGCTAAATGAAATGTAATTGACTAACAATTTTGGTCTTGCGTGTTTTTTTTTAAATATACTAAATGAAAATTAATTTTTCATTAAATTTAATAAGATAGAAACGGATGATACATATTTCAATCGGTGCTGTTACACAAAATATATTTTGAGGTGGTTGAAACAAGAAATTTCCCAACTTAACGATTCAGAATTCGGAACTCAGGTATTCGAAATTCCGACCTCAACAGTGCTGAAAATTCCTAGTTCCAATTTATTGACACTTTTAATTTTTTTATATATATTTTATGTAATATTAAACAGTTCTCTTACAAGCATGGATTTGTTGCACCCGTATTACAAATGTTATGGTTAAAACCATAATTGGTTAATTTTTAATTCCTCTTTTATTTAATTTAATTTCAGACTCCCCTAATTGTATTAATTAATTTATGTAATATTGATGTATCCTATTTAATTGTCAAACTTGTACTTGGGAACCTGCACTTTTGATTCCATTTAAGCCCAAACGTAGATTTCCCCCTTTTTCATAACCCCCTAAGAGCTTTTTAGTTGTAAATGGGGTGATAACCCCTGTCTAGAGTCTTTTCCACCCTTTTGGGTCCCCACATCGGCCTCTCCTCCTGTATCATGTTACACATCTGGGATCTGGTATGTCAGTTTGACTTCGTGTTTTTGAGACCGTTTTACGTACTGGTCTGGAATTGTGTTTAACTGTAACCGAAGTTGTAATTTTAAATTCTCTGATTGGCTGAGAGGAAAATTGATGTGCTAGTTTTGAGGGATCTGGCAAGGAGGTTTTGGCGATTTATTGGAAAGCGCACCTTTTGACGTGACTTTTTAACGCATCTTTCGAAGCCTCAAGACGTACAGGAGTGTAGCTCCCGTCTTATAAACGCGGACCGTGTGTCCTTTTTCAAAACCCGATGGGTTAATCTCGTGCAATAGCCGCCGATGCTGATGCGGGGTTAGAAGAATTATTTAACCGCCGCCACCAACCTCAACGATGCTCGAGAGTCGCCCATTCCAGTAGATGTTGCCGGGTTAACTGCAATAACCCCAGCCACCCATCGACGTAGCACCCAGAGGGATGTTCCCGTCCTCTGCCGTTGCCTCTGATGTCAGCCCTGGACGCCTCCCCCATCACCCGTCAGGCCCGTGATCCTCGCCCAGAGAAGGGCCCATCCACCAACCACCTCTGAACTGGATTTCTCTGCTGGACGACCACCACTGGCTGACGCCTTTTGACCGACCACCTCTGAAGCTGACATCGGAGTTGACACTCCGTCGAAGGATGTGCCAAGTACCACCCCCCCTTTTCGTCCACCTCCCAATCTTGGACACTTAGTATGGCCGTAGCGGCTTGGCCATGTTTTCTTTTTTTTGGGGGCACTCGTATTGTATTCGCCTTGATCTCCTGCCACATCTCTCTCGACGAAATCAGCTGAAGGTAGTAATTTTTAATTTTAGTTTACCCTCCCCCCTTTATAATTTTCTAGTTTTAAGATCATTGTTGACTATCTGTAATAGCATTGTTTGATAAGATTGATTTGCTTGTAATTTTTTTGCTTAAAACCTAAATTGCTTCAAGGACTCTAACTAAGCAATAGGTTGAATTTAATGTTGTATTTCTGATTTAATTAATTGTTAATTTATTTTAGTTACTGTAGGGCCTCTAATTTTAAGATGTTTGAGTTTAACTTTTAGATTTTCTCGTCCGGTTAAATCCCATTTGTCTTTGTTATGCATTGTGTGACCTTATTGTGTTAGTTTTTAAAGTTTTGCCATATTTGTGAACACCCCATGTAGGGGACGAAGATTTTTTGTGGGAGAGTCTGCTGCTGTTTACTTTCTGACTAGATCTGTGTTTTTATTCTTGTGAAAAAAAGTTAATTCTTAACTTTTTTTAAGAGGTACGCGTAGGGAATGTTATGGTTAAAACCATAATTGGTTAATTTTTAATTCCTCTTTTATTTAATTTAATTTCAGACTCCCCTAATTGTATTAATTAATTTATGTAATATTGATGTATCCTATTTAATTGTCAAACTTGTACTTGGGAACCTGCACTTTTGATTCCATTTAAGCCCAAACGTAGATTTCCCCCTTTTTCATAACCCCCTAAGAGCTTTTTAGTTGTAAATGGGGTGATAACCCCTGTCTAGAGTCTTTTCCACCCTTTTGGGTCCCCACATCGGCCTCTCCTCCTGTATCATGTTACACATCTGGGATCTGGTATGTCAGTTTGACTTCGTGTTTTTGAGACCGTTTTACGTACTGGTCTGGAATTGTGTTTAACTGTAACCGAAGTTGTAATTTTAAATTCTCTGATTGGCTGAGAGGAAAATTGATGTGCTAGTTTTGAGGGATCTGGCAAGGAGGTTTTGGCGATTTATTGGAAAGCGCACCTTTTGACGTGACTTTTTAACGCATCTTTCGAAGCCTCAAGACGTACAGGAGTGTAGCTCCCGTCTTATAAACGCGGACCGTGTGTCCTTTTTCAAAACCCGATGGGTTAATCTCGTGCAATAGCCGCCGATGCTGATGCGGGGTTAGAAGAATTATTTAACCGCCGCCACCAACCTCAACGATGCTCGAGAGTCGCCCATTCCAGTAGATGTTGCCGGGTTAACTGCAATAACCCCAGCCACCCATCGACGTAGCACCCAGAGGGATGTTCCCGTCCTCTGCCGTTGCCTCTGATGTCAGCCCTGGACGCCTCCCCCATCACCCGTCAGGCCCGTGATCCTCGCCCAGAGAAGGGCCCATCCACCAACCACCTCTGAACTGGATTTCTCTGCTGGACGACCACCACTGGCTGACGCCTTTTGACCGACCACCTCTGAAGCTGACATCGGAGTTGACACTCCGTCGAAGGATGTGCCAAGTACCACCCCCCCTTTTCGTCCACCTCCCAATCTTGGACACTTAGTATGGCCGTAGCGGCTTGGCCATGTTTTCTTTTTTTTGGGGGCACTCGTATTGTATTCGCCTTGATCTCCTGCCACATCTCTCTCGACGAAATCAGCTGAAGGTAGTAATTTTTAATTTTAGTTTACCCTCCCCCTTTTAAATTATTTAGTTTTAACTTGTTTGGCTTTTTGTAAGGTTTTTTTTAGTGTTCCGTTCCTTTTTAATTTTAGTGTTTTAATAAATTTGTTTTTCTTTTGGTCACAATTATTAGTCTTGTGTTTTTTTTTTGTTCAAAACTATACGATCACGCCAGGTAAATTCTTAAATTAAACAACGATTAATATTATCGTTTTTCTTTTCTTTGTTTGTTAGGATTTAATGTAACCCCTAATAGTAACTACAACACAATTCAGTGTCCGTTCTGAGGTCTAATTTAAATGTAATCTTACAAACTGGGCTATTTCTAATCTTCCCTTGCTTTCATTACAGGGTTTCCAGATTATATCGGGGTGGGGTGGGAGGGGGTCAAATATCTGTGGCTTAGAACAAGAGCAACCAGTACACTTACGGGTTCGTATTGATATCGGCCGTTCTTGTTTCAAGTCACTGATGCATAGCGTTTAAAAAACAAATTTTCTGCAATATGAAGCCTTTTATGCGGTCTACATAATATTAGACGTGTGACTGCACTACAAATTTTTAGCTTTTTCAATCCGATTTATATTGTTACCTTATATTGTAGATATGCATTAAAAGTATTTAAAGGAAATAATTATTTGGGGCCTATTACTATTTTCTAGCCGAATACTAAAAAATGCGTACAGCAGTAAAAAATACCGTCAGTAAGTATTGTAAGTTGCTGTATTTTTAATATTTATTTTTAAACTGTTTATGTACATTTTCAACGCTCGTTAACGAACTTATATTCTATTTCAGGTTTATGATATGCTGACTGGCGAGCATTGTAAAATGAATCTAATTAAATAAAGATGTTGTATAAGATTGATATTTTGCTTTTCATAATTTTGCTGCAAACACGAAATACAATCCAAGAATGGCCTGTTCACGTGGTCAGCTATTCTTTTGTCTGTCATCTTGTGCACAATAATCACGAACAGTGGCGTACAAAAGGGGGGGGGGCGGACACCTTCCCATTGGTCTATAAAGAATATGTATAACTTGATATATATCGTAAAACGTTTTTTAAAAAGAAAATTATGCTAAAGACTTCTGTGATAAAGTTTAGGATCCATATTATTAATTTTCTAAATAGTTTATTCTGCTTCTGTTGGGGATAGCGTCAACAAAGCCGAGGATGCAGAAACACGTCCTACGTAAATGCTGGTTAGGTTGGAATGCTATGAATTCACAAGACAACTCAAGAGGGTTGTCATTGCTTGAGAAAGTTTCGGTTCTCATTGATTTTAGTGACCATATATGGATGTGATGTGTTCAATCGAATTTTATTTGAAAAGAGTAAATATTTTTTATGAGACTCAAAGACAAACCATGATAATTATTATTAAATAAATATAATTTTTAAGACTAGCATATAAAATTGTAAAAATATATTTAAATTATTATAATGCAAGATATAAAAACAACAAATCTTTTGTAGTATATGACTACCCCAATTATGTTTTTAAATTTACAAATTCAACCTCTGCAAGGAATTTGTATCATAAGATTAATGTTTCTAAACACAAAAAACATCGAGAGTTATTCTGGGAATAAATTATATATATTTTGTTTAGTTTTATAACCAGATAAATATTTTCTATGATAGTGTAATAAGTAATGTAAGTTTTTTCGACCACGTTATTGCTGACACCATTTGATTTATGTTTCAGAAGGTTAGGTTTAAAGATAACAAATAAGTTGATGAGTGCCATAGTAATTTAGAAAACAATAAATTTAACGACGTAAGGATAATAGTTAAATATTTACATTTACAGGTAAAGTAAAGCTATTGCAATTACGATCAGGAGCATGCGAGAAACGCGTGTGTTTTTGTTTGTTACCAGTCTAGGAATGTTTCTGTTGAGTCAGTGTGTATCGGTATCGTCCGCTCCTTTCAGCGGGCCTCAATGTTGAAAATCTCCCATTGGTTCTGAGGTATGGACACTGGAGAAGTGGAAATGCTTTCTGTAAATTGCTTGAGAGCGAAAAAAAGTTAAACAAACTGATGCGCCGTGGCGCTGCAACTGTATTCTGCAAGTCCAATTTTTTTTTGGAAATACGAGTAAAACGTTAAATACTCTTAATCGTTTTAGGAGATAATTGAAAGGGCCAGTAGAAGAAGAAGCTCACTAACATTTTTGAAAAAATCTAATTTTGATGTGGTTGAAAGATTTAAGTACATATGCGTCTTCTCTCAAAATTGTCTGCACGTTATTTATTTAGGCAGATACAGAACAGTAAAACGCATATGTTTCAATTGTAATGGTTTGATTTCATTAAGCGAACCTAATTACCAAATGTGCCAATTTTGTTAACCTACCACCACTAATCACGGTCACGGTCAATGAAAGGGAAGAGTGTCGTACCATTTTTTTTTTGGTGACCAATTGTGGATTCTCAACGGAAAGCAACCCTTTTTTTTAAGATTGTTTGTCAGTGAAAAAGCTGTTTATATTGGAAAATGATTTTCGTCAATTAACCCCTTCTTCTAATCGCCCCTTCCATTGTGTAGATGAAATGTAATGTTAATTGTTAATTTTCTTTAAACGAAAACAAGATTTGTTTTGTTTCGGAGTAGAAGGACATCGATAGTCATAAATACAGGTAAAATGAAATAACATTTTAATATTGTAACACAGAGTTTTTTTTAAACGTGAAAAATAATTACTTTTCAGATATTAAGGGATTTCTTTTATTTTAAATGAATACATAAACTAAAATCTTCATATTTTCATTTGATAGATCTTGTACATTTTGATTATTAATTCACGACAAAATTTTATTTATTCAGATAAAGTGTCCTGGAATTTAGAAAAGTTTTACAAGGAAATATAAAGAAATACAAGTATACTTAATTAGATAAATAAGAATCGGAATATTAATTTCGTGATGAAACGTTAGCACTTAATAGGGGTTGTTCAATTTTTACGTTATGCACCTTTGAGGTGAAGGGATATTTATCATACGGGACTGTGGCTTGACATGAGGAAGGGATGTCAGTGGTTGCGTGACGTGACAAAAAAAAATGTAGAAAAAAATGCTTACATTTGTTTATAAACATTGATAAAAGTTCCTTTTTAATAGAAATCACTATGTTTCTAATAGAATTTTTGGTAAAACACAGAATATAAGTTAATATATAAGTTTTAGTAACGGCAATAATTTACCGTGACGTGACAGGGGCGAGGTTAGGTTAACGTGACAGTGCGTGAAATGGAGGTGTATGAAAGGATGAAAAATGGAGTGATGATGAACGCTTCCTTAACGTATATATTGAATATATACACATCAATAAATCCTCAGCTTGTAATTTATGTTATTGCAAAGTATACCGAAAGACACAACTTTCTATTGAAAAACAACCACAACCTGAGCAGAAAAAAGAGAAATTGATATACACCGATCCAGAAACAAAAATTTAAAAAAAACACCAATTCCCGAAATGGGGCTTTTAAAATTTAAATCATCGTCTATTTCCTTAAAAAAAACGCGAAAAAGCGTACTCTGGTCCCGTAAAAGCAAACATTCTAACCGCCCATCTTCATATAATATTTAGAATTCAAAAAGACTCTCATAAAGTCCCAAATGTATTTTTCAGCTCCGAGAAGATCTTACCATGCTTTACATTTAACAAACAAAAACGTTTGATGTATGTCGTCTTCGAATGTCGTAAGCACTACCCCGAATATTTTGAGACAGGTACATTTATTTTAGTGCGGAAGTTACTCTTGCAATCGCTGCAATGCTTTAAAATGTATTCTGCAATAAAAGCAGTAATGTATATAAATTTAGGAGGATTTTTGTGTTTAGGGAATAAGCTATGTTACGTTACTTGATTGAATTATGCATCGCTTGTTGTGTTGTATGTTATTATTCGTTATTGCTTTGAAGATAAAAGCATATGTATTTTTTATTTGCTTTGATTTGTCATGTAAACATGGATCCTTTAAAAAAAACATGAAAAAAAGTGTCGTTGAATTTATGTAATTTCTTTGTTTTTCAGTCTTTTAGCACGAATAGAATACGCCTTTAACTCTCTAGTTCATGATTGTTTTCTTTTTTATGATTTGTTTTTCGTTTTTTTTTTTTTTTTGCCCGTGGACCGCTGAAAAAATATACAAAAAAAATCCTAAATGCCTATTTAATTAAATAATTAATTAAAACTCTTGTGTGGCATATATGCAACATAGTGTGTAATTACTAAAATAACTTTAAAAAAGTATGGAAATGTAGTTAAATACAATATACACACCTCTGGTATTGGCTAGGATATTTGAAAAGCCATATTATACTTATAAGTAATATAAAACAATCTTCGAAAACTTCACCTTCACGAGCCAGAGCAACTGATTGCCTTTATCACAATCATTTTGGAAAGATACGGGACCTAGCGGCGGTTGTAAGAAATAGTCACATGGTTACCAATGTGCAAATACTATAGTAGTTCCCATAAAACTCAATAGATGCAACTTGCAGTCATTTTAAAGTTGTGTAGCATATATGCTACACTATGCACTAGCGGGTTAAAATGGGTACTTCAACATAAACTTGAGTAACATAAAAATTGTAAGCTTTTAAATCTCCGTATCTGCAGGGGAAAGTAAACTCTTCGGATATATAATCTACCACCGTGTAGAAAAAATTGGGCTGGGTCGACCAAAATAGTTATTAACACTCTCCTTTTTTTACATTTGTACTGCGTGAGAGGCAAAATAATTCAAATTGCGGGCGTAATATGACCTCATTAACCGTTGTAATTTTAGTTCTAATTGACAAAAAATGGTGAGAGTGTTCTTGAATTAAAGAGAAGGACTGTTTCTACACCTTCATTTGACTAGTTGTACAGTTTAAACAATTTGTGAGAAAACTTCGTTCAAAGTTTTGTATTTGATAAACTTGAAGCAATTCACGAATTGATCTGAATTAAACATGTAAAGAAATAATTTGATACCAAAAGCTTTTCAAATAACAAGTAGTAACAACAATCCATAATAATAAACAATAATTTCAAATAACAAGTAGTTTATTTATTGAAGAAACATATTAGATAAGTATTGTTCATAAAATTTTATCTTGTATTATTTATGCATCAAAACAATTCTCGACGGAATAGAAAACAAAACAACACATAAAAACTTTACTTTAGGATAAAAAAATATATTATAAAAAGAAAATGGTTTCTGTTTCAGTAATTAGTTTTATTGCGAAAGTACTTAGTTAAAATGACTGTGTTCATAATTTCAAATATTTACAAAAGTTTGAGATAAAAATAGCACTAATTAAAAGTGAGTATTTTAGTTTTAAACACATTGTAATTTAGTTTTTCATATATTTGGTATCTAAACTAGGAAGTTGTAAACCTTTTTATTAGTTAAAAGAACCCTAACTACTTCTATTATCGCTCATAATGGATCGAAAAGTTAATAGGAGTTAACTGAAATATTTAAAAAAAGAAAGTAAGCACATATTTTGCTATTTTTGATATATACAATAAATCGAAATGTGCTTAAAAATATGAATCGAAATTAATATGGATATAAACATAAATATAGAAGGATTGTATAACTAAAAAAAAACCAGACAACAAATGAGCTATGAAATAGCAATAAAGTTTAATGACAGCTGATAATTTTTATTGTTTAAACATTCTCCAAACCGCATCGTATTTAAGAGATATTCTAAAAATCTGAAAAAAGAAATTAAATCTTCCTAGTATATTCAGATATTTATATACTAGCAATTGAAGGTAATTCTTCGTAAGATAAAAATAGTATTACCCGCCTCTTTTAGTTAAATTTTATTATTTTGCAAGGTTGCGTTATCCATTCATAAATGATAATAGTAAACTTGTTATTGAAAAGATATGATCACTCTATAGCTTTATTATAGAGGAGGATGGGACCTAAGTGGAAAGTGATTCATTCGTTTCTAATTATTTAATTTACGAGAGTGATTCATGTTTATATTTAAAAAATCACGTACGGATTATCGAGGCCTCCGTGGCCGAGTGGATTAAGGCGTCAGATGGGAATCCGAGGGTTCCTGGTTCGAATCTGTGCGAAGGACTAGGCTAAGAATAGTAAAAAAGTAGTGATATTGCGATCGGAGGGTTGTCAACTTTGCTACCAAAATACTATAATATCGTTGAGAACATCCACAAAAAATTAACGGCGTGTATACCAGACTGGTGCACGATAAATTTGATCGGGGTCCAAAGTCCCGACGTCTATTGACGGCGTTGGATGCCAGCTTAACTGTTGTACTCGTTATCTGACCATGGCTCAAAAGTACGAGGCATCGTTCCCGGGTCTTTTCTTCGAGATAGGCTCCGATCGGTCGCCAATAGCCCACTGTGCAGCTCTACTGCGACGATAATTAACCAAACCAAACCGTACAGATTATCGTTAGTTACGTAGTTATAATGGTAAATATCGTCATCTGACCATGATTCAAAAATACGAGGCATCGTTCCCGTGTCTTTCCTTCGAGATAGGCCCCAAACCGTCGCCAATAGCCCACTGTGCAGATCTAGTGCGACGTTAGTTAACCAAACTAAATCTATAATGGTATATATGCTTCCAATACTTTGTTTGTAAGTTTTAATTAAATTCAAACTGACCAACACTATTTTAATATTTTTTTCTATATGATTTCAATTGCAAGCAAGTCTTCAAATGTATAGACACATTATCGTCATAATAAAAAAAAAAATTATAAAGTGTTTAGTTTTCCGATGAAGAATTCAAATTGATAAAATATTGCATACAACAAAAGCGATTTTTATTTTTTTTTATTTTGCAAATTTCTAACAAAAATTTATGTAAAAACATTTTGGCCTTTCTGGTATAAGGATATAATTAAAACAAAAGGAAAGTAAATGAAAAAGTTAAAATGTAATAACCATTAAGAGTTAAAATTTAGTGTATTGTTATCAAAAATATACATTTTCAACAACATGTATCCAAAGAAAACTACCTACATTACTTTCCGTAACATTATTTCAATACATTGAAAGTAATTTTTTTGTGCAAGATATTTTTTGTGTCTTTTAAATAAATATATATTTTCCATATCTTTAAAAAACATTGGACAAAATGATCCGTGTTATTCAAATGGAAAGGAAAAACAATTGATATCACATGACATAATTTCTGATGTATTATATCCACAGTTTAAAACGAAAGAAACAAAGTTCTATTCCTACAACCCGAGGGTTTTGTTACGGAATAAGAAAGCGTATTTCTTATCCAGTTACAAGTTTAAAAAGCGAACCCATGAGAATCTCAAGAGGCTTGGATAAACGCAAAAAACTTCTTTAAAATCCTTAATGCGATTCCAATGATAACACAGATCTGTCTTTTTTTTTCATCGTTAATGTTTCGTACTTTTTTTTTGTCGTTTTGTGGGGTTGAAAATAATATTTTTTTTGGTACTTTTACAAGTATATCATGATCTATATTTGATTTGATTTCATTTTCCGTGTGCATTTTCTGCGAGGATTCACAAAAACAAAATTTTCTTCATGTAACTTTTCGTTTTTTTAGATTTTTGCTTATGAGCTCATGTTGACGTTTTAAAGACAACTTTTAAAATTTAAAAAGAGTTTTGTAGCTTTATACATTTCCTGAATAATTTTCAAACACTGTTAAAAATAAGTACTCAAAAATAAGTAAAATGTACTCATTTTTGATTACATTCGTTGCTTATCATAGATCCGAATATATAAGTTTCATTTTTGAAAAAGACATGTACTCAAAAATGAGTACAATGATTAAAAATGAATAAAAAAACAGTATCTTACATAAGCTGCCTACATAAATTCCTTTCAATAAATACCGACAACTACAACCAATACTTGCTGGGAATCGCACACATATCCTCATGCACCGCAGTCCAGTGCCTTATCCGTTGTACTAACAGGAAGACGTGAAGAAGTCATGAACAGAATACATGTTACAAAGGTGTGCCAAATAAATGGGAAGTAAGATAATTGAATTGTAATTACTCAGTTTCCATTTAAGCAATCGACATTAAATAATGTGGAAAAATATCTTCTGAACAACCATTTTAAGTTCCTCAGATCTCTTTGTTAAGATAGTTTAAACAGAAGCTGGAAATATCAATAATAAATCACACTGTTAATTTTTTATAAAATTTACGGTCGCATAAATTTGAATAAGTCTCGTCATTTACGATGCAATTATACTGAAACAAACGAGTATGTTTAAGTACAATTTTTTATAGTGAATAATAAACACCATGTTAAACTAAGTTATTTAGTCATTCAATTTGCTCTACCAACGGATTACATATCTTGTTTTATACTTTTCCATTTTAATTTTTATATTATTATTTAAGATTTAACTATTATTTTTTATCAATAGGAAAGGGATTTTGTTTAGCAGAAATTAAACAGAAATTGTTTTTGTTTAACTATTTAAAATTTTGTAACTTCAACTGTCTTAAAATGTCTTAAAAATATTTTTTAATATATTTATAACCCAACGCTAAAAAATGTGATAAGAATATTTTATCTTAAAAATAATTTAGATATTGAAAAGTTTACTAAGAATCTTTATATTTTCAGTTTGTTTGAAGGATGAACATTTAAATAAAATAATTACAAGTTCTTTAAGCACTATCGAAATTGCGTTTCTTTAATGGCATAAAAGAAAACTGAAAACAATATTTTTATAGGTTTCTACTTACAAAAATACAATTACAATACATTTATACAAGCATTTTTAAAAATATATTTCAACAAATGATAAGTTCAAATTATATGAAAAGGTTGTTATGTTGAATAACATTTATGTAGGAAACTTAGTATTGTTTACATAGAAATGGGAGATGCAAGTAGATAATAGATGGTATCCCTAGATTTAAATCGATCATACTGAATAATATTTATTCAATCACTTTAAAAGCTACAAAGAAAATAGTTAAAACAGAAAATTACACACTGTTATATTTTTAAAAATATATTTGTTGTGACGAATCGAATGTTCATCTCATAAATACAAACTATTTTCTTTTTATAAATGCGTTTAAAATAATTAATTTAAACAAACCGTTGATGATGCTGCCATCTACGAATGAGAAGAAGTGTTAACTTTTCACGAGTTTTTAACTTTAATAAATACACTAATATATTTCTCTTTTATAACTAATGAGTGTGTGTGTCGAGGGGGGAGGGGTTATTAATGGTCTATATATGTTTGCTAAATGACCTTTTCAATTCTATTGTACATTATCTATTTTCTTGGGGAAACGGGGGTGGGGGGTGTTAATACAATAATTATGGAACGGGCATGCTGGTTCTATATATTTATGATAAATGAATTTTCCTTTTTCAATTCCGTTTTTGCTATATCGTTATAAAATTCAATTTTTAAATAAATAATTACCTTAAGAGACTATTTACTTTTTATTTCTCAAAATTGCATAATAGATATAATATTTCAGTTGTAATGCAAATAAAATTTCTATTATATATTTCCATTGTATTAGCAAAAATGTAATTATATTCCCTTTAGTTTAATCATATTTTCGCATTTAATTTAATTTTGTTTTATATCGCTATCGTTATATTGTACTGAACTACACTGCATTGCAACGAAGATTAATTTCTGACTCCATATTATTCATTTAAAATAGAGAATAATATTGACATGGAAAGGTGTTGTTATCAGGTATGTTATTGTGAATCAATTCGAAAATCTTTTAAAAAAATTTGTTTAAATATTTGTCGTCTACATAGCGCAATATACTATAGAACATATTACATTTTGAAACTATTCACGAACCATCTTTGAAGTACAATGTGTATATCTTTTGTACATCTTTTAACGGAGTAAATTTAGTTTATATCATTCAAATATATTTTAATATATTTCGAGCAATCTTACAAAGCACAGCAAGTGATGTGAGAATAATAGAATAGTCAGTATCTAAAGTAGTTGAATACTTCCGAAATATGTTACATTTCTTCGATGTTTGTTATATAAAACATTCAAATAAAACATTACATTCAACACCGGCAAGTGTCCTCCTCAGAGAGAGAAAAAGCAAATATCTTCTGCACACTTAGCATTTCTTTGAATAAGTTTTGATACGCAATTTTAAATGTAATATTTGTGTCATTTATATAACATATATACTTAGAACGATTTGTGAAACCGTGTAACTTTCTTTGAATGCAGTTTTAAGCACATTTTAATTTAAGATACATATAAGAACAAATATTTGTTCGTTTAGAGTAATTATACTGTTAGAAATTATTACGACCTTGCATCAAATTTTGGTAACCATTTATCTGCAATCAACATTTGGTGCTTAGTTTCACCATTTTACGGTAATACCACGGATGCCATTTAGTGGTGAAACGTTGCACCAAACCTCACAACGTTGCATAAAACTCAAAATTCGAGTTTAATTAGTATTTTGGTAGTAGTATTTTTGTAGTGAAGCTGGAAACCTTCCGAACGCAAAATCACAGCTTTTTTATATTTTTTGTCAAGTCCAACGATATGGCTCGAACTAGAAATCGTCTGACTCATAGCTGAATGCCTTTATACACTGGGCCACGAAGGCCATTGTTCGTCGTTGTCTTTCTTGGATTGGATTCCCAGGCCTGTTGACGTAGCGACAACGACATTTTCTGGTGCAGTTAAAGAGGCTGAACCAATTTTTTATGAAACCTCCACTTTTTTCAGATAAAGGATTTTTGGTTTAACCTAGATTCCACCATAATATGGTGTCATTTGCTGCAGACCTCTGTTTTGCACCAAGATATGGTACATCGTTGAACCTAAATTTTCAAAAGTGTATGTATATCAAATTAAAAAGAAAATTAGGGCTTCAAAGTTAATACAGTTTTAGGCAAATCATGTTGTTCCTTTTAAATTACCATATAAAATATTGCATTTTACAACGCATCTTAAGTGTATCTATCTGCTTTTCTGGTAAACAATCATAAAAATGCATGTTAAATGGCCTTTAATAGTAATTTACGTAATGTGCTTTGCCGGTTTGAAATTGCCTGACCTTAGACTAAGCAAACTTCAAAAACAGATCCACAAAGCATTATCTTACACTTGCATGTCTCTTCTCTATGTGTCTGCGACTTACGAAGTAACAGTTTTTCTTGTAGATCCAGGAGAAAAAATTATACAGAAAGCAAATGCTTGTTTTGCACTTATAGCGATTCTGTCTGTTATTTTATTCATTTCGATGCGGGGTAGAAGTAAATTATTGTATCAACTACTATCTAAACAAACTTTACCCTGTAATATATAGAATATACCATCTAGATTTTGTACTGGAAATAGAAGTGTTTACTCGATGGTGCCTTTCGTATCTACAACCCCTGGCATAAAGTATCCGATCGTGTCACATTCCTGCTTGGAAGATTGTAAAGTAAGTTGAATAGATCTCGGAAAAAATAAAGAACAACAAATAACATTCGAAATATAATATACCACACTTCCAATTATTTAAATAGAACAATAATGTATCCTAATATTAAAATCGTTGACGTTTTATTTAATAAAATATATTTCCATGTGAAGAAAAAAGTATCCGATCAATCAAAAAGTCGGAAAAAAGTATCCGATCACGTGCAAAAGCAAATGTAAACTTACCGTAATATTTGCATATTATGTAACCAATGTACGTACAGAACATCTAGCAAGACTTATAAAGGTCAAATTCGTGGATGGAAAACATATTTGATTTTGCAGTGTGCGAAAGTATACCTCCCGTGAAATAATTTTCTAAAGATTTAAAATTCAGAATAGTTAAATGTTTAAAAGACGGAATGTCTCAAAGAAAAGTAGCATTATTGCTTAGATGTGGTCAAAGTATTGTTTGCGACATTTGGAAGAAATATCGTGCTACAAATAACGTAGAAAACTTTCGTCGAAGTGTACGTCCACACGCCACCACGAAGAAACAAGATAGAAAACTTCTAGGATTTGCAAATTCTATGCAGCAATTGACATCAAAGCAGCTTAATTTGGAGTGGTCAAAATATCAAGTAGAAGTATGTGAGCGAACAGTGCAAAATCATCTTAATGAGAACTGTTTTAAATATTGCAAAGCCAAAACAAACCTTTTCTAAGAAGAAAACATAAAAAAGCTCATCTGTGCAGATGAGCTGTGCAGATGAGTGGAGCTTTGCACCACTGCACAGTGATGCAAAAAACATTGAAATTAGGGATTCGAGGACTGGAAAAAATTATATTTAGTGACGAATACCGTATTTGCCCTAGAACTGGCGATAATAGTGGAATCTTTGTGTTGAGAAGAGTGGATGAATAAGTTCAATGAAGATTGCATCTTTACCAAAACTAAGTTTCCACGGTCAATTTTTATTTGGAGCTGCATGATTTTCCAAGGAGTTGGGAAGTTGTGTACAGTATTGCGAACTGTTAATTCTGAAGTATAGCAGGAAAATTTAGAAAACTATTTGTTCCCTAGCCTTGACGAATGGTTCGGCGATTAACATGATTTTATTTTCCAGCATGAAAATGCCTCTTGTCACCTTAGCAAGATAATCAAAAAAATTCTATAATACAATGGCAACTATTCAATCAAGACATTAACGTGGCCTGCAGATCCCTAGACCTAAATCCCATTGAAAACATTTGGAATATTTTGAAACAAAAGGTGAACAACAGAAGTCCAACAAACGTTATGGAATTGCCTGAATCTATACAGGAAAGCTGGGATGAAATTTCTCCAGGTGTATGCCAGAAGCTTATAGATGCCATGCTATGGCGTGTTAAATATGTAAACCGGTAAAAAGGGGGCGCCAGCAAATATTAATAGTGTTGATCGGATAATTTTGTCTCGACTTTTCGCTGATCGGATATTTTTTTCTGTTGTGGATGTAATTCATCCGCCTTTATTATAATTAAAACTAATTATAAACTGTACTTTAACAATTGATTTCATTTCTTTCTTTATCATATTTTATGCTCATTATCGTTCAATTTTTTCAAGACAAACGTTTTGTGAAATATAAACATATATTGAATTTACTGCATGAGTTAGACACATTGATCGGGTACTTTTTGCCAGGGGTTGTATATTAGTATTACCATTTTGTAATGGTGCTCTTATTACTCTTGCATACAAATCGGAACGGTTGCCGAAAAAGAGATATTTTTATGGATACCCTATTGAAAGCGAAAACTTGAAGACTGCCGGCGTTTTCCTTTTCTTATTTTTAGATTTCATCGTGACGTTTACGTATCCATGTTTTGCCGCCTTTTTTCTGTGCAGTCTTTTATCCAACAGTGGAGACGTTCTTTATGGCTACAGTAAGAAGATCTTGGAACTGAAACGAAACAACAGACAATCCAGGCGCACTGTAAATGTAGTGGAAGACTACTTCAACGTGATTAAAACTATTCAGAAATTAAAATGGGCAATTTCTAAGCCTCTGTTGATTATCATGTGTTGTTTCGTGCTGAATTTATTTGCTTTTTTGTCCCTCGGTTTGATGTTGGACTTAGAATCCAACCTATATAGGATAATGTCAAACATTATGACTTTTATCGTCACATTCGGGGCTATAGGTTCAATAACATTTTACAGCTCAAAAATCCCCGAGCAAATAAACAATATTAAATTAACTGTAACCTTTTGGATAAATGAATTCGAAATCCGTAACGAACATGACAATAGGGTTCTATTTCTCTTACAAAGAATTGAAGCTTCAGAAACTATCTTCATAACAGCTGAAGGACTTATAAATATAAATCGAAAATTTATCCTTACTATTTTTGGACAGTTGTTTACTTATGGATTACTGGTGATAAATATTTGTTAATATATATTGTATTGTCTATTGAGTTTAAATTAAGATGTTTGGGTTATATTTTCTTTGAAAAATAAATTATAACATATGTTGAATATTAAAAAGAAGATGCCGGTTAAGGATTATCAGGAGAAATATCTATTTACTTTTATTATCAAGTCTAATAAAATTTATAAAAAATAATAGGTTTAAGAAATAAGAAATTCTAATGACATCCGCACTTGATAACTCTTGTTTTCGTCAAAATCGTCTAATATTCTTTTTGTTAATAGGTCATATTTATTAACCATATATTCACTACTTAAACATCAAGTGTTACATAGACTCGGTGATTCTTGAATGATATGTTGATTTAGAAAGCATTACTACAATAAAATACATGTTACACCTTGTGTGTAAAACAAAAATAGTTTTTATGAATTCTACTTGAAAATATAAAGCTCTGTTACTATTTTTGAATCATTATAATTTCAATGTCTTTTGAAATATATTTAATACGTTGAGCGTTTAAAAATATACTAATTTCAGTTTATTGGTAAAATACTTGATACTCAAACTTCAATTTCAAATTATAATTTTTCTGATTAATTTAATGAGCATTACCGTAAAATATCAGAATTTAACAGTTCTGATTAATTTATCACATACAATGTTTTACATCAAACATATATCGCATCAAATGATTTGAAGTTTTTAAAAGGGCTGCAAAACTAATACTTAAATTGATATATTGTTATCTGTTAGAATTTGAAATAGAATTATTGCAAATTCCATTGAAAACTTTAACCTAAATATTACGAAAAAAAATGTTTAGAGACCTCAATCGTAATTCGAATATTATATTGTAGAATACACAGAAAGTGAAATATGTACTTCTAATACAAGACCGTTTAATAAATTTATTTGTATAAAAAGAAAAAATAATTTTTATAATTTTATTTTGCATTTAGCAGGAAATCCTCAAGGGCGAATCAATTTGACAAATTAAATTATTGAAGGAAACCATAAACCATTTTTCAAAGTGGCTATTACTTTTCACACGTGCAGCAATTATTGATATTACAAGAACTATTACAAAGTAATTCTTTTACAGAAATAGGGGATTTGGATTTTTAAAGCATGCATTTTGTCCGTGACGTATTAATTATATTCTTTGACTTTACGATCAAAATGATTGTACTTTTCATTTGACAACTTTATCAATATTCTATTTCAAAAACAAAAATTATAAAATACGTAAAAATACAAATTCAAGTGTTTTTTATGTCGCATCACACCATAACAACACATTAGTATGATTCAAACATTTTTACAAAAAATATTATTAATAAGATGACTGTCTTTCAAGTTGCCGAACATATATAAACCAAAGAGTCTCAATAGTGTTTTGAATTTGTTATTTGCAATATTTATCAAGGCCTATTATATTTTGTTTCAAAGGTAGTTTTTAAAAATAATTATTTATTTGACTAAATTTATTTTAATTAAATAATATTTAAAGGTAAAGTTTTTTAAAACCTCACATGCTTAACGTCATTGTTGTTAAATAATTTCTTAAAAAAAGCAATGTATATCAATACTTATTTATATTGGAATTGTATGGTTCTCCTTGGTATAAACTTAAAAAGTAAAAAAGAAAAGCATATAAGTCGTTTTTGGTTCCTGCTTTCAACAACCATCCTCTATGTAGCTGGAATTTATCAACTATCTGTCATTGTTGCTGATTCTGGAAATGGACTATTACTTAAAATCCGTTTGTGCAATACATTAACCATTGTAATATCTTTACTCATTTGCTTTGTATTACAGAAAAAAATACAAAAATTTCTGAAAATCATTCGACAATTGAAACAGCAATGGAACTTTCACACTATTAAGACTACTCATAGAATGTTTCTGTCTACTCCGATGCTTATATTTCTTCACTTACTACCCCTCCTAACATCCATTGCTGCTTTCTACCCGAATTGTTTGAAAGACTATTCAAAGGAAAGATTCTCATATGGATATAAATTTGCAAACAACTACACAGTAACTGCCCTCACTTGCTTGTACATCTACACCGATTGTCTTGCTACGATATCATACCCGGCTTCTGCTGCATTCTTCTTCTGCGTTATTCTTTCAAGATGTGGAGACATTCTTCTTTACCATAGAAAGAAGTTTCGAAGATACAAGTGGAGAAACAGGGAAGACTTAGTGGATGATATCAAAAGTTACTTTAAAATTCTAAAAACCATTCGTGAAATCACTAACGTATTTTCAATTCCGGCTTTGCAAATAGTTGTATGTAATGTTGCCAGCTTACTAACTGTGCTATCGTTGTTTTTATTAAAGAAATTCGAACTAGACCCGTGTATGATGATTATAAACTTCATCTATTGTGGTGGTGTTGGTGGAACTTTGTTTGTTTTGTGTTTTTACAGTTCGATTATTCCGGACCACATGTCACAAATTAAGTGGGACATTGGTGTCTGTATTGATGAATACAAACCCGGTGGTTCGCTTGCCGAAGATGACTTGGAGCTCTTGAGAAGGATTGAAGAAAAGAAGGAAATGTACGTAAACGTTGGCGGTTTTGTACTCATCGAAAGAAGTTTTGTTCTTTCTGTTGCGGGAGTTTTGTTTTCGTATGGAATGTTGTTAATAAACATTAGTTAAAACATTGATGTTTATAGGGCCGTTCTACACGAATGGGAAAAACGGGAACTTCTTTGTGATTCGAGAATTCATATCACGTGGTATAAATTCTCGAATCAGCAAGATGCTCCCGAGCGTTTTTCTCGTTTACAACGGGCTTTGCTTTGAAAAGTACCAAATGTAGTGTTAATTACTAGCTTAGAAATGTCACACTATTTTTTTTACATCATCGCATATTCTGCTCCTCCCGCTTTTATTTTTAATGTATAGTTTATAACTTAATAAAATGTCAACACTATATGAAATTTATAAGATTGTAACAGCAAAGGATACTTTCGAATATAAATTAGCTTTGTATTAATTATTATAATTAAGTTATTAGTATATAGGGAATCTAATAACGAAAACTCTTTCTTATGAATTAATAAAAATTAAAAGTGTGGATATAATTTTGTTTCATTTTTGAAAATAGTTTTAAACCATTGTACTTTTCTCTTTATTGTGTGGGTCAAAGAAAGATGGAACACTCTTGTACCAAGTATTAAATAATTACTTATATAATTTGATAATGATATTTAAAATTGCTTGAATGGGGCTAGAATCTAAAGCAGGTTTTTGTACTTGTGTAGCCAAGTTCAAAGAATGTTTTGATAGAAAACGATTTACTGCTGATTTTACCTACTAATATTTGTGTTTTCTATACAATTAAAGCTTCTTATCTAATAATATTATGGAAATAACCAGCTTTTAAAGTATATTTAAACAAAATAACTATATAACAACTGAATTTTAGTTTAAGAGAAAATATCTAGCATTTATTTAAAAAACAAGATTGTTACACATTGCACTTTCCTTAAACGTTCGCAAGTTCATTAAAGGATATATTAAAAACAATAAATAATTTAATAATGTATATTGAATTTAGAATATATACATAGAATCTAAAATATGTTGTTAAAATATTGCGAATAGTAGAAATTTTAAAATATTACACATTACTTTAATATTATTAATTATTTGTTAATCAAAAATATTTTAAATTATATGATTTATGTAAATAGTTAACTTTTATAAAAGCTTAATATATTCCATAAAAACATAAATAATAACCTAAAATAAACTCTAAAATTCCAGACGCTACATTATATATTTATATTCTATAATTTCAATCGATGTATCCCGTTCCTTTGAAACATATATATAAATGCTCCTGGTTGGGGGAAGTGACAGTTCTAGTAACGTTCGGAGATCCATTCTAAAATGCAATGAGACATTACACTCTCAAGTGTGGACTATAGAATCAGAAAAATCACGCCCAACAGATAGATAACTGATGGAAATGGAGATCGATCCGAGAACAAGATAGCCTGACTGTCATGAAAATACCTCTGACATTTCTAAGGGCAAGATTTTGAGCCACTAAAATGTGTTTAGGGATTGGAAGCGTCAAATAAAGTTATCCTCAATATTTTTATTAGTTTATCCCTGCCGTTTTATGTAAGGGTCATATTTTCTATCTATATATAATATTTTTTCGATATATGGAGTTTAGGAAATGGCATTCGGGACATTTTGTTGTTTTTCTTCACACCATTAAGGAATTTTCATGCAATTTTTAATGCGAATTTTGTCATTAACTAACTACTAAATACACTGTTAAAAAATTTGTATTTAAAATTAAGTGAAATGTACTCACTTTTAAATACATTTGATGTTTGTCATGGCTCCGAATACGTGGGTTTCAATTTGAAAAACACGTGTTCTCAGAAACGAGTGCAATGAGGAAAACGATCACTTGTTGCCTACGTAGGCTGTCTTTAAAAATCACTTTCAATAAATATCGACAATTACAACGAAGACTTAGTAAGCAGAACTCTTAAAGTACATGTTGGTATTTCGGGTTGAATAGGTCTTGTCTTGCAATTATTGATTCTAATTGTCTTCGCATTATAAAATAATTCAAAACAAACTTTCTTTTGTGAAAAATTAGTTCACGTCCTAAAAGTCTTGTGGCAGGAATTCCTCAGAACTTTTGAAAACCGTAGTACCTTAAAAATATATACTATTTACGACGTTAATACATTTTTAAAAACGTTTCGGGTATGGCTTTTACTGGCAGAAACTTTTGAAACCTAAAAATGTTAACTTTTCAAAAACCCATAACTCCAAAAGGAATCAGTCTACCACTTTCGGCGCTGTAACTTGAACGGGTCGTGGTGAGTGTGTGGGTAATTTGAAAATAACTACGAGTTCTAGTTGACAGTTTGACTAGTTGACTGACTTAAATCATTTGTGTGAAAATGATCCGGAGTGGAAAATGACGATGTGTGGATATTTTCACTATGAAATCTAATTATAATTCTACACTCCATTAGCTGCATAGGAAACTTAATTTGGTTGAGAGAACAGTTTAAGACGAACCAAGTTCCACCAAAAGTCTAAAATTAGACGAAGTGAAGAGAAATGTAGAAGTTACTGAAGACTGAAGAAGGAGCAGGTCGAGAAAGTATGCCTACAAAGCATTCAATAACGGAACCTAACGGTAAAGTCGTGACTCCCTCGAGCATGGATCATTTGTAGCAGAGGAGAATTACGTCATTCCATTCATAAATATTCACTGTTACACATTTCCTAATTCATCAGCCAATCGCGAGAATTTTTTAATTTATAATTTTGAAGAGATGGCACGTGATATGGGCCTTTCGCTCTGAAATGTGGGCTTCACGATTATGACGTCATATTCTCTCTATTACAGACCATGCATGCTCGAAGGGTGACTCTGCATACACGATTCTTTCTTCTGTAGAAGACATTTTATTCTTCAAACTAAACATTATTATAAAGACTTTTTTTTACGAATAATATTCAAAAAACTCATTTTAAAATGTAATTTAGACTTCACAAATAGTACTCAAATTTTTTTTTATCCCTCAAATTAACGTTTATGAAGATTTTATTCAAAGAATTTTTCAATTTTTGTAGATGTTGCAACTGTTGTGGAAGAATATTAAGTTTTATTGAGTTTTATCATTCAGCTTAAAAAAAACATTTTAAAAATATAACACGCTGTCATTTAACTACTTTAATAATTACTTTGTTGTTATTATTTTTACAGAACTTACAATGCTTTAATATGATTGACAGAAATACATGAAGGTAATTCTATTTAATGAAAATGTAAACGAAAACAGTAGCATAGTTTAATTGGGAAATGTTGATATTATATCCATAGCCAAATCGCTGTAAATTATTGTACATATAATAAGAACTGATAGATTACTTAGTACTTAGGAACATTTTTCTACATACAGGTAAAATGATGATACACTTCGTCTTTTCTTTGCTGAGAAGACTCTCCCTACAAAGCTGCTTGATAGGTAAGTAAGGTTGCAAATTTCCGGCGCCAAAAAGCCGAGTTACATCCCATATAGAGGCATCAAGGCTCTAGAGCAGTGGTTCCAAAACTATTTTGGTCGTGGAACCCTAAAATTTGTTGCCAATGATCGCGGAACCCTGAATATTTTTTAATCAACGACTTTTTAAAATTTAATATCTGATATTAAATAAAACAAGTATCATTTTGGTATTTCAGATGTTATTGAATTAAGCAAAACTCAAAATAAAAACAATTCATCATTGAAATAATTAATAAAAATACAAAACATAAACTAAAATAAATGGAAAATCTTTAATGTGAAGAATGCACCTGCTTCTTTGATTCCATGATTATCTTAAAATTGGGCGTTAGGTTTGATAAATGAACTCGCATATCTGGTGCAGCAGTTTTTGTCGCAACATATTTTGAAAATCCAGCTTCACACAAATAAGTGGTTGCAAACGGCAATAGAATTCGAATAGCCTGTTTTGCTAAATTTGGATATTCATCGAAAATGTGAATATATTAAACACCATTCTTATTTTTTTTTAATCAAATAAAATTTGTCACGCGGAACCCCTAAATATTTTCGTGGAACCCACTTTGGGAACCACTGCTCTAGAAGAATACGTTCTTTGTAATAGCCACAAGTATGAAGTGTGGCCAAATAAAAGAGTAGTATTAGAACGAATGCCAATAAATTATCTTCTGCAATGGCTTTGTATTTAGTTGGGTCCTATTTCTGCTTCCAGCACAGTTCTAATTGGTGAAGTACTTTTATTAGTCTGGTGTATGTGTTACGAAATACACAATGGTGTAAAATGGGAAAAAATGCGAAAAATTCAAATACCAAACGTACTTTTCCCTTGACTCCAGTTTCATGTTTGATTATTATCATAGACATTTTATACACTATGCATAGAAACAAATTATTTTCATAAAATATATGTGGAACTTCAGAATATATAATTAATATATATAATTGAAATATCTGATTTAAATATTTATTTTTAGTCTAAAAAAAACTTTGGAAGAACTTCAATTATATTTTAAAACAGACTGTAAAATATTAAAATTTATAAAAAAATAGTAGAAAAATAGTACGTTATCTATGGACAATTAAATTGATCAAATCTTTATTGCTTTAAAGAAATCAATAACCTTGAATAAAATTGTTATTGAAAGTATCGTAACACACATAAAAATTTAAACAAATTTGAACATTACAAGTCTGTAAAATTTTGATAATAGATAAACGTAATTATTAAAAAAAATCCATAATGCGATCATAAACGATAAATTTATTATAATTTTGAACTGAAATTGAAATTTTGATGCAAATATTTTTCGAAATCTTAAATGATATTTTAATAAAAAAATTAAGAGTTTGATCTAATACCGTATACCAGCAGATTATTGTTTAAAAAGATAAAATTAGTTTGTACTTCTTTACAAATGTAAGAAACAAATAAAAGAAATTAATAAAATACATTTATCATCTTATTTGAAAATTCTTTATTTTACATCGTAAGTTAAATTAGATAATATATTTGAAAATGGATATGTCATTTACGAATTTAATGAAATTTTAAATGTTAACATTTTATTATACAGAAAGGATAAACATTTTTAATATTGACAAAATTATAGGACATTTCGAATTCTGGTTTTGAAATGAAATGCATTCATGAAATGCAGACATGCATATATATTTTATATGCATTGAAAAATGCGTTTTACTTGGTTGCCAAAGCAAAGTACTTTTATTGTATCATATCAAATAAAGTACCTATAACGCACAACTTTAAATTCGCAATATAAATTACTTTCATTACTGCAATGTAATCTAGAAATTGGATTAAAAGTCTATAAAATCAATAATGATTTCCATACTACAAAATATGTTCTGAAGATTGAACATTTGCAAAACTAATCCATTAAGAAAAGAGTGATTCTGATCAAATGGCTATTATGCGTTAAATTCAAATTGAATATATATTTTACAATAAAAATTCACTGTGATCAATATACAATTGCATAAATGGATATTTCTATGCATCATTTATCTTTATTCTGTACCTTTTAACTAATTTCATGAACATACTTCATAGTTACCAATTAAAATTTATCCATAAAACATATGAAAAATAATCCATAACTCATTTATCTAAATTCAGGATAATAAATAAACATGAACATATTTTTACATGGAAAAGGATAATTAGAAAATTGAAAAAGATATTTAGTTTTTATATTATACAGTGAGCATTTCTTATGAACAATGGATAACAATTAACTATTAATACACATTTTGTAACATCAAAATGGTATAGCTTGAAAAATGAAAACATAAAATATAATATTCAAATAGGGGAAACTTAATTTGTTAATTTATGTGAGGAAAATCAATATATTGACAGTAAAACTAATATTGTATTTCATTTTCAGACGTAACTTAAAATTCAAATAAATTCAATTACCACCAGTATACTTTGAGAAGTGATATTTTTATAACAATTGGTCAAATCGATCAACCATACACATTACGAATACTGTCAATCTTCAATACAGTATTGATGAATCGATTATCAAAGAAAACTTTAAAGTAGCTTAAGAAATAAGCTAAAGCAATCTACACTTATTAGCAGATATAATTCCAATTTTAATATTCTTTATGGTAAAACACCACTCCAATAAATGACTAACACTGATTTTAGATGAGGGTGCCTACTCATCATCACAAAAATAAAATACTTAGACTATTTAGAATTACATATAAAATTTATAAATATCAGTATTTCTCAGGACAACATAATTTAAAAGAATAATAATTCGTTTTCAAACATTATTAACACATTAGTGCAATATGCTTTAGTTTTTGGAAGAATGGATTTCTCTAAATTACATAAAACAGGTAATTTAAAATGTGTAGATATATAATTATAAAGATTTGTATATTTTTTTACTTTTTTTAAAAATAAAAATTGTTAGTTTTTAAAGTATGGTGAAAAAAAGAAATAGAATTAGTGCAATGATGCCGATTTTAATATGTAATAAGTACAACTATAATGTAAACTACTTCTTACAAATATTTTCCATTTGTTTAGAAAATTTTAAATATTTTTTAAATATTTTATTGTAATTTTTAATTGAAGTCGGTTTTTACTTTAAAAAAAATAATGTTTTGTAGTGTAAAAGTTTTATAGAATTCCGAGTCTTCTATACCAACTTGACAAAAATTAAGTGTATTTTTTGCATAAATTTCATCTTAGCGTCATTATCAATCTTATGAAGAATAAGTAAACAGGTTACATAACATTGAGTAGTTAATTTAACTTGTGAACATATTTAAAAATACATACGAAAAATTATATTCTTATAATCCTCAGAATATACATAATTATATCTTAAATTAATTGGAATATAATTCTATGCAAGCGTTATTGAAATATTTAAAAGCTTTTTTAAACAACCTATAGCTTGCATTACAAATTTAATTTATGTAAACCTATAGTTAATTATTTATTGTTCCAAAGTTTTTACAACAACTTAACACATACATCATTTTGCTTTTGAATAATGGTCATCTTGGAATAATTGCAAATTTTTCAAATACAAAGAAGTTTTACATAGAAAATAAATATTTTTTAAAAGTTTTTAAGCATGTTAGACAACTCCACGAGCTAGGTTCTATCAATATAACCTTCAGTTACACTCATAATTATTACGTCGTGATTGGAATACATTTCTATCAATCTAGTTTTTGATAGTAATTGCCGAATTTTAAAAAAAAAAACCTGCCTAATTACACTACTTGTCTAGTCCATAAATTATTATAGTAGAATGCGTGTACTAATTTAAATTTATAAATAGCATTCCATAAGAAAACAAAGCTCCAAAAATCGAAATAATTATTTTACGTTGAACAACAATTATTCCTCCGGCAGACATATTGATGATTTCGCTGCTCTCAAGTCTCTGCAAAAGAAACATGGTCTTTCTCTCCATCAAATAAGAATTTTCAAGTTTATTAATTATCAATCCTGCAGCACGTTTGACATCTAACATAACATTCGACACCCTTTCGCAGTAGTGAGATATCGCACCTATCGCTACAACGCTACCGAAGAAGGTCATTGCAATATCGGTCATCATAAAATAAGCTAATCTATTTCTGTACGCTAAATACAACGTTAGGACAGAAAACAAATTGAGTACACTATTCAGTACCAGTGTCAATAAAGGTAGAGAAAGGACATTCTTAAATTCATGCAGGATATCGATGGTGGTAAAGTATTTCTTTATCACAATAATCATTTCCTCAGAGTTGAAATTATTTTGAAGAGACTCTAGCCTTTTTTTGTAGCTTAAAACTGCACAACCACAGTTGTTCATAATGTGACATAAAACAAGTGCAGCATAACATGGATAAGAAAGCGTGAAAATAGAGCCTAAGAAATACATGAAAAAACATCCACTGTATTTCAATTTGATATCTTCGAATTCGTAACCGTATAAGAAATTCCACGATGTTGTTTCTTCCGTGTATTCTTCATAAGTGAGAGCTGTGGCTGATATGAATGGCCACAATAAAATATATCCTAATAATATTTTTGAAAATTTATCTTTCCATATTGCGATTGTATTTTTACTTTTGGAACTTTTGCATTGCAATTGAAGAATTATGCAACATCTAGAAAGTGCATTATTGTATTTAATCTGCAAAAATAAATATAAAAATAAAGAATTGAGTGTCAAGATTGCTAAGGTGGTGAACATTTTAGCTTCCAAGTCTTGGCTTGGTTGGATCAGGCAAACTGATACGAAGTATATCCCCAAGATATAGAAAGTAAAATGTCCTACTTTTAATAGTCTCTTCCATAATTTGAAATGAGTTCTTGCCTTTTGACTTGTCCTAGAAAATTCATATCTTTCAAGAATGATTGTCATGCTTAAAATAGATCGTTAGGTTGTAAGAAGAATGCTTCTCAAAATGTTATTGCTTATAAGAAAATTCAAAAATTCTAACCCAAATTGAATGCAGATAATAAAGTGTTGAATAGTTTTAGGCGCTTTAGGCTCTAGGTAAATTTGAACTTGCTTTTGAGTGCTCTACAGTTTCATCAATGAATATTTCATAATTCTAAAAAAATAAAGTTTATAATTTCCAGGTATCATTTAACTTCTTTGACACAATATTTTCTAAATTTTATTTCCTATTAATAACTTATAACTTTTAGTAGATGTCTTCAACAAAAGTACACAGCATAACATTTAATATTGAACTAAAATATTAGTTTTATGTATAAGATTTATATTCCAAATTAAAGGTTAGTAAAATATCCATACTTTTTTTAAATCACCTATTAAAGTATCCGTAACCTCGTATTATCTACTTCGGAGAGAGAATGTTGAATTTAGCGACTTTATGGTTAAATTATAAATGCATTAGTTGTAGTTTGGTCTATTATTTAATATAATCGATGGTCATTTTCGAAATTAGATTTTATTGTGGTGGATGAGAGTGAAATGAATAGAAGGTGTTTCATTTCACTAAGTGCTCAATGGCATCATTAAAACTTTGTAGATAACAAACATTGTTATGTGAATTTCCAATATTAAGCTATTGTTAGTATTTTTACATTACAAAAGAACATAATAAGTCGCAGTTAATAGGCATAGAATTCATGTTTGGTTGAAATTTTGTAATGACAATAAGGTTTTAATAGAAAGGATCTCATTTAGAGGTTAATTTCATTAGAAAATCAATCAAGTTAAAGACTAAAATTGGAATTTGATATAACTATAGTATACCGAATATCTTATCAATAAAAACAAATTAACTTCTTACAATTCAGATTTCCCCCCTTCGTCATGAATTGTGACCCATCTAATTTTCAGGAAAACAAAAATTAAAACGCAAACAGGCTCTAGATCCAGTAAGGTTGGTCCTGTCTATTTATCACATCCTCACGATTCCCCAGTTAAAATTATTCCCTTCCGAAGAATCAAAAACAATACTCAGGCAAACTATTTCGTTTGTTTATTACCCTATTAAAAAATAATGGTTCCTAACTTTCTAGTGTGTCGAATATAATATCAATAAAAACAAATTAATAAACTTGTTACAACTAATTTTTTTCCCTTCTTTATGATTTGCGACCCATCTAATTTCCAGGAAAATACAAATAAATAATACAAATAACGGCAACATGCTCTATACACAGTAAGGTTGGTTATGTCTATCTAGCACATCCTCACGATTCCTTTGTTAAAACTACCCCCTCCCGAAGAATCAAAAACATACTCAGGCAAACTATTCCGTTTGTTTATATTAAAAGATAATGGTTTTTAATTTCCCGATTAAATTGTGATTTTCAGGAACTCTTACATAGCTAAATGACAGAGCAACTCAGGGATTATATCAAAGACATATTCAAAAATTATATCAAGAAACCCATTGCATAAATACACCATACTACACACACATTTCAAACATGGCCTTTTCATTATTTTTAAAAATATTTTTTATATAATTTTTCTTGGAAAATGACATATTTTTCTTCAAATATTTACACATGGTTTGAAACATGTCAATCTCTTAAAAATAATTATTTAACATGATGTAACTGATAGCTCTTTAAAGAGTCATTCATGGTAATTGACTGCTTATTTGGAAATACTTTCTCTATCCTATATTAATAGATAAAATATTTTAAAGAATACTGTCCTTGTAAGCTTCGAGTGAGGATGAAGAAATTTTGACTAAAATAAATATACGATTGTAAGATGAGGACTTAAATAATTGTGAATTAAATATTTTAAAATGAAACCTAGAGTTGTAAAATAAAAACTTTTTGACTTGAGGCGGTTAAAGTAAGAGTGGCGTTTGACTCGAACCACTATTTCTGTTACCGCGTCAATATAAAAAAAGGAACAATTCCCAAAATATGTTCGAAAGTTAGAAAAAAAAAGACTTCATAACTACAAAACTCAGCAGTTTCAAACTTACAGAATAGTTTGCGTAACAAATTCGAATTTTAACATGACTATTTTCAAATTTCTACAATGTTTCGTTCGAATGTTATAAGAACATAGCTCTTACAGTAGAGTGGCTATCACGTAACCAGCTAATGTTTTTGGATAGAGAAGAAATTAACTATTCTGGATGCTGCAGAGTGGGGTATTTGACATCAAAAGCTGGCCAAAAGTAATTTTTTTAAAATTAAGAATTTCGAATTTTGGATTTTAATCATATGATAAAAAACTTTCTAAGGCACAAGGCTGCAGCCCTGTTTATTTTGTTTAACTGTATTTTCTATGGCAACAGTTGCGTTAATCTGAGAAAACTTGAGAACGGTTTACAAATTTTACCCCCCCCCCCCCCCCCCTTAAATTATAGATAGAGATTTTTTAGAATCAATTTCACTGATTTTGTTTAAAGGGATTTTAAGCAAACCAGTACAGATGGTTGATGTCATAATCATGAATGCACTGTACCGCTCATGTTTGCTGATTGTGACGTCCGTATGCAGTGTCCTGCTTTTCCTGAACCTCATCAAATCCATGGATAGCTGGAAGTCTGCACAAATGCCTTATTTAAGACAAACATGGAATGTGAATGATCCTTTGTGGGATCACAGGGATAATTCAATACAAGTATGTTAAAATTGTATTTATAATATATGTGTTCTTCTTTCTTTAACATATACTCAAATAAACTCAATACGTGTAATTCAGAGAGTCTTTGTAAGGTTCGCTAATAAAAAAATTCACCTTGCATATTGATTCTGTGTACGTTAAATTTGTCGTGTTTATTGTTGAGATGTAGTGTGGGAAGCTGGTTTTTTACACGTCGTCTCACCATGGTTCCAAATTACGAAGCAATGTTCTAGGATATTTCATTCGATAAAGATTCCTAACTGACGCCCATTATGCAGATCTAGTGTTATGTTTATTCAGTCAACCGATCTAACCGATAAATTGGCGTGACATCATTTGAAATGTGAAAAGCATCAGAAATGTTAAATATATAAAAAAATAGCTTTAAGTCCGTACAATACAGTTATTTAACTGGCATGCAAACTACAATAAAATTTATTTACAATCATTTATAAATATATAATTATTTATAATGGAGGGAAAATATAAAATGACAACCATAAAATTGAATGTAACAGGAATTATTTTGCAAATGCAAAAATTTCATAGTCAATATATTTTGAAATTTCTGATATATTTTTAAAGTTTCATAGAATATATCTATGTATATATTTTAAAAAATAAAATAAGAATTCTTTAAAAAACTGATTTGAGATTTTTTTGGTAATACAAGAACAGTGGTAACTTGGTGTATGATTACCCCTGACGGAAATGCGATCTTCGCAGTGATTTTGCATATTTTAATTATACTTTCTAGGAGTTCCTGAAGTAACAAAGCGTATACACGATAAATCGAGTTTTGAAGCAAATGAAGAGTGCTAAATTTAAGCTACAGTACTGTAAATCGCAATTCTAGGTTGTTCCACACATTTTATATACGGTGAATATGCAGGCCAATCCACCCGCCGGATCCCTTTGCTCCCAAACTAGTTCCACACGATTGTTGAACCATGGGGAGAAGCATTATCGTTCATTAGAATGAAGTTATATCCTATTGCATCTCTAAAAAACTTGACCTAAGGATAAAAATTCTTGTATCTGTTTTATTCTGGTTTCCCAGATCAGCTGGTAGAGAAGTGCAGGTCAGTGCAATCATTTAATAACTATTGTAAACTAATATTTTTTTAAACTTACACTTTCATTTTGTACTTATACAGAAGGTTTGCATACAATTGTTAAAATGTGGACATTAATATATTTAATAAAATTTCAGAATGTTGGAATCCGTAAAAGATATAATGTACAGTCAAAGCTAATACGTTATATAACGTTATACACTAGAACGTTAAGAGCCATTGCAAACCGACATTATTAACGACGTTAGAATAGATAGCTCTATGATCGAACACGTGGTTTTGTTCACCGATCACAGAGCCATCTGCTAACGCTAACGAGCGTTAATAGAGTCCTTGTAAGCAAATTACCCTAAGGTAAATTATTTTTGTAATTTCAGAATTCGAAAGATGACGTCGACCATTACTAGGGAAAAGAATATGAAAGTCGCCTACAGCGTGTCCAAGACGTCTGCAAACAGAAGGAGATGTCCTCTTTGAAACTCAACCGGAAAACCGCAGTCAATCGACATTTGACTCCTTTACATACTGCGAGACCAGCACCTGCCCCATCATCGTAGACGACCGGAGTCTCTTTTTCTGTTTCATTCCTAAAGTGGCATTCACCCATACTGTGATGTTCATTCTCAACATCTCAGACGTCCATCTCAGTGAAGCCCTCTGGAACAACAAAGATGTCTTGCACTTCATGGGCAGCAACATCCTGAAGCGAGCCAGCCCGGCGTACTATCCGCCCAAAATTCACAATCGCTTATACTAGATCATGTTTGTCCGTCACCCTTTCGTCCGCTTGGTGTCTGCCTTTCGTAACAAGGCCGAACTGCCTAAAACCGATAATCGCCGTTACTCCAAGTTCTGGGATCCAATCGTAAAAAAAGTGAGGCGGAAGGGTTCGAATCTGGGTGGAATCACCTTCAGGGAATTTTGTGGTTCTTGACCCGTACTTCTGTTAAGGATTATGACAATCACTGGGCACCGAACTGGAGTTGCTGTGATCCATGCTTTGTGGATTATGACTTCATTTGAAAGCTGAAGACGGTGCATCAGGGCTTTGTGTACGCCTTTCGGCGAGCAGGTATTGAGTTATATCCCAAATAATGGAGCGATTATCCGAATACTCATCGTTCTGTCACGTTGAAGTACTTTGATTCGATCCCGAAAGTAACAATTGAGAAACTGTATTCTATATATAGATGTTGAATTGTTTGGTTATTCGGTCTCTCGACGAGTTTTTGTCTTGAAACACTACAGACGGACACGCAGGTAAAGATGAGGTAATCAAAGGGTTAAAATGCACCCTTATAATATGTTAATATATCGTCTAAAGTTAAAAATACTTCTCAACTTTAAAGTTTCCAGATTAATGGGTGAGAGAGGGGTCGGTGCTGGGTTCATGCTCCTAATCAACCCCGCCCCCCGGTACGGCGGGCTATGGAGCATATATTTGAGTAGTCTGAAATAATCTGAATAATCTGAAACTCAAAATATTGGAAATATGAAGTTTAAAAATCTATGAGTTGGGAAAACTTATGCCTAAAAAAATTTAAATTATTAGCAAATGAAAGCGAGAGAAGAATAAAAATTATCCAATTTGTAAGATTAAACTTAAATTAGACCTCAGAACGAACACTGCTATGGGACATGCGTGTAACAAATCAATACTTGTGAAAAAAAAAATTAATATCACTTAATATAAATATAAAAAAAAATTAAAAATGTCATTGAGTACTGGGAATTTTTAGCAGAAGTCAGTTGGGAATTTCGTATATTTCAATTGGTATTTTGAATGCATTTGACTCGGGGCTGCACAGTTGAGATGTCGAAATCGCCAAAGTAAAGATGAAAAATCGCCGAACTCGTATAAATAGCATGTATGACAATTTCGTATGCACACTTAAAAATTATTTAATTTGCAGTTTTGGATTACATTGCAAATAAAGCTAATGTTTAGAAGATTTTACTGTATATTGTACAATAGCAATCCGTAAGTGCATAATCCACTGAAAATAGAAAGGACCAACCTTTTGTTTATGCTCACCATTCCACCAGCAGATATAACAATTATGTCTTTGGTTTCAATTCTTTTCAATAAAAACAGAATTTCTTCGCTTTCCACGTTTTCGCTTTCGTATCTGTCAATCAATGCCCCGGCAATCCATCTGATTCTCAATAAAGTTTCCGGAATTCTTCCACAGAAAAATGACAGAGCAACCAGTGTTCCTGAAATGGGTATAAAAGCCAACACATTCCCGAGGACCCTGTAAGTATTTTTTTCGAAATCAAGCTGCTTCCATAACAACAAAACAGTAAACAAATTCATTACTATAAGCATAATGAGAACTGACATGGGAACCAAGAAAACGTTTGTTTCGTATCTTACGTATGATGTTGATGGCGACAGAATATCTTTTCGTTATTTCAACGACATGAGTGCCAGACGGATTAATCATATGGCATTCCAGAGATTCTTTTAGTTGCATTAGAATGTCTCCACATAGCGATAAATTCGAACATAGATAGAAGCCAATGTAGCATGGATATGAAATGTTCAATATAGTGTCAACAAAAAAGTAAAAGGAAACAGAAGCAAACTTTAATTTGGAATTGGCGATTTGAAATCCGTAGGTAAATCGCAGTAGAGGAATACGTTCTTTGTGAAATACACAAGTATGAAGTGCGGCTAAACAAAATGGCAGGCTTACAACGAGGGCCAGTAAAATATTTTTTGCAATGGATTTATATTCCGATGAGTATTGTTTTCTTCTTCGGTTCAATTTTAATCCGTTAAATAGTTTCACTACTTTGATATCTTTGTTGTGTGTTACATAATGCAACAGCAGAGATAAAAATGCAAGAACAGCAATTGATAAGCGTACTTTTGCACCGACTCCAGTTCCAGGATTCATCAATATTACTGATATTTTATATATTCCACACGCATAAAAACAGACAACTTTAAATAAATATATACTGTAATTATTTCCTCTATCAGGATCGCTGATCCTTCTTTGATTATTAATATCCTGCATTGTATATATGCATATGTTCAATCTACATGAATACTATTATTTTTTAAGTACTTTGTTTTATATTGTAATCAAAGTATGCTATATACTATGAGCGTTTTTACCTGTTAGCATATACGTCTCTGTCCGTGCATATCAACAGTAAAATTTGTTAAATTTTAAGACTAAGTTTTGGTAGTATAAAATCTTTTACTATTTTGATACTTAAATATAGTTTAATGTGTAGTTCAATCTCATGAGTTAATTCATAATTTATAACGTAAATTTTTATTAAAGTTGGAGATTATTTAACACTGATACTTCCAGATGGAGATAGTTTGGTCTTATATCATACAAAACTGTCATTATTTAGCCTGTTGAGTTTAGTTTAAATGCATGAAAATCACTAAATTAGTTCTATAAGATTCATCCAGCACATGCAATAATGATAAAATAAATAATAATTTTAAAATAACAGCAAAGATTCATGCGCAGTATAATATATAAAAATATAATTTAAAAATATTGTAAAATCAACCTTTCAATTTAATCAATTTAAAATAGTACTTTTGAAAGCAAAATTTATTTTTAGAATATATTCATGGTATAAAGTAATTTTTTTAATGCATTCAGATCATAAAAACGACATTCATTTAATTCAGAAAGAAAACCATTTTATTACTTTTATTTCAATAAAATAATAAACAAAAATGAATGGCATCCGTTTTCCATTCAATAATATAAACTTTGTCACAAAGAACAAAATTTTCCATTTTGTTAAAGCATTACAATGAATAATAGTTTTACTATAATCAAATAGCCATTTTATGTTAACTTCAAATAATAGATGTTATCTAATAAAAATTCGATATGATCAATAAGTAATTGCATTAGCATATTTTCGAAATAATTTAAATGATTATATATTGGAGAGAAAACTTTCTTTTACACCTTTTACATTCATTTCAAATATATTCTTTAATATTATTGATGTAAAATTATTAGTTTCATAAAATATCCACCCAAAAGTACTACATTTACAAACATTTACATCACACATATTTTAATTGAATAAGTAAACAACCTTTTCAGATATTTTAATTATGCCATTTGTTACGATTACATAATACTAGCGTACCCGTGCGAGAATTCACGCATGAACAAATCATTTCCTCGAAATAACATGCTTTTCTGAAGGTCACGTTGCGTAATCCGTGAAGAGAACGCTTACTGAACAACCGATCAAGTTAGTTTCTTCAATTATTTGTTGGTTGTTTGCGGTTTCTTTGGCATTATTTTTTAAATATCATAAGTGAGAATTGCGGCTGAATATATTGGCAAAAGTATAAAACATCCAGCTATTATTTTTCGAAGTATATGTTCGCAGTTTGTAGTAGCATTCTTACTTTTGCCGTGAAGTTTTGATCGTAGTAATAAATTAGATAATGGTTGTGCATTGTCTTTGTTATGTAGAAAATACTAAAAAATAAAATAATTAAATATTAAAATGTAAAGGCAACTTTAAAACTACGCCACAAAATTACTTGAAATCTGGCTATGTTTTGGGAAATGCATCTCCGTTCATCAGCAGAAATGAAAGGTCTGTGTGCACAATAAAATGAAAATAAAAATAAACCCAGAATTGAAAGTGTTGCCAAAGAACAAAAGCTATCTCCATCGATTGGAGTTAAATGTGGTGTGCCAACAAGTGGGAAATACAGGAATCGCAAATGTTTCACTGACAACTGTATTACTGAAAATATGAAACATCTCCAGGAAGTTAAGCTCGACTGGAGATTTGAGTTTCCAAATTAAATGTGGGTTATAAAATATAAATATATGATTATGTTCCAAGAGTGCTTGGCAATGGAGGACTTTTTATTTCTTGTTTGACAGCATGCGCTTGGTGTTCGTAAGGAGAAATTTTAAAGCTATTTTTGTTTGACCGATATATGACATGCCACATTCACGTGATATACTTTATATGTCCCAATTATTAAGGCCGTCAGTGGGGTCTTTAAATTTTATTTCAATTCAAGTTTTACTTTTATTTTTATTTTATCCTGCACACAGACTTTTCCTTTTTGCTGATGTAGATTTTATGTATTTTTATTGTTGCGTTTGTATTTTAATATTCTTAACGTAATATTCTATAAGACGATTTTTTTTCTTAAAAGAATTAAATGAAATGATTGGAAAGGTGATTAGGATTTTATCACTTAAGCTGTGACCTAAGCATTCATTTTAGAACTCTTAGGTACTATTTAAAATATTTGAATTAGTCTTCTTTAAGTTATCTTCTCACAATCATCTTTTAATTTTAGTCAAACCGTCGTTTAACAGAAAGTTATAAGAAAATTATTCTTTAATACATTATATCTATTAATAGAGGCTACAAAAATGTATATTAATATTTATAGTTTAAATAGTAAAATATCTACACAATTTTCTGCCTACCATAAAATTATTCTTATTTAATATACTTGTATGAACAAAAAAAAAATCTTTCCAACTTAATGATCAAATCATAAATAAATCTCCTTTTGATCTGTATGTTAATATAACCTATGATAAGGTTTAAAAAGTTTTTTTATTTTTTTAAAACATATATGTTGAAATTAAAATGTATTGATTAAAAATCCTTTATTTTTAATTTATGAAGCATATTATTATACTTTAATAAAAAAGTTTTTACTGTCGATTTTTTTTTATTTCACGAAGTATTTTAAGAAGTCAATAAATATTTTTTTGATTCAATTAAATATATTGATTAAATCGGCAAAATAGAGTCTTTTGTTGAAAAACAATATTTGTACATAAATGAGCAATTATACATTCATAATTGTTTTGTATTTTTAGAGTACAAAAGAGCATAGTATGTTGTATTAAATAGCATATTCAAGTTTTATTAAAATTTATTTATTAAGGTTACAGCTCTTATAGCAGTGGTTTGATTGGTGAGTTAGTTATCGATTTTGTTCTCTCTTTAGCAATCCAATAGCGGTTACGCAGTGGCGGCGATTGCATAAAAAGCGCTATATTTCACTGTTGTTCCCTATGGAAATTTGTTAAAAGTTTAAAACAAAATTGGCTTGCATTTGTCCTGTTCGCTGGGTCATCTCTAAGGCTTAATAATGGTTGTTCTGGAGGGGGTGAATAAAGCGGGGGGAGGGGGATTTTTCTATAAAGGCCGATCAAATCAATAATAAAACATTTATTAGAAATTGAGATACTTTTATATTGACCATTATTTATCACAAAATAAACATTAATGTCCATTGATTTTCTTTGAAAAAAAAATACTTTTATGCTGTCAAACAGGAACCCCATGCAATATTGGAATCGAAACTTGTGTAATTTTAAGTGTTTAAAATATCATATTCTCTATAAAAAAAAGTAAAAGGCAGAATTATATGTTAGGATTATTTTTACTAACTGAAACGATTTCTTTACTGAACATAGATACATTGTTGTAAAATCTATTAGTTTGAGAATCAGATTCATAGAATTGAATGCAAAACGACAATTGTGTATCTCCCTACGCCAATAAAAGTAATATATTTTACATTTATAGGTTGTCTTGTTCAATATTTCTCGAAATTTAATTTGGCGCCTTTTAGAACTATTATTTGATATTAATATTGATCGTATTTTCTGCAGATTGCTTTTTTTTAAATGACACACTAGTAAGTCATTGGCACATTTAAAATCTATTCATTCACATGGAATTGTTGCAATCGACTGATTTGTATAAGGTTTCCAATAAATTTGTTTACCAATATCAAATTATATATTTTTAAATTATAATTTTCCATTTTCATAAGCTTGTTTTTATGAATTCGTAAAAAATATATTGGTTTCATTTACTAATGATTTAAAAATGCAGATATTTAGTCCGATAAATATGGCAAGCAGAAAGATTGTTTTTGAATTTAAAAAAGTTTATTTCATTATTTAGTAAATGTGTTCTCAATGCAAGAAATATAATACAAGCTTTGATTCACATGTACCTTTTACAATATGGTAAATATATTTTATGCTGGTTTTGAATGGAGGAGCCCAAGTCGAACTGGAAAAAAACTTACCTACAAGGAAAGAGCTGCGACTATCTTAAGTATAATAATATTCATCGTTTTTGCTTTGTATGATATAACTGTAATTGTACTCAATCCTGAAAAGGACTTCGGATTTAAAGTTCTTTTATCAATTGCCGCTATTTCAGCTCTGTCTCTAATCATGTGTTATTCGATACGGCGCAGGATACCTACATATTCCAGTCTTCTCCAACAACTAAACCAACAAACGAAGCTTATTAAATTTCCATTTAAATATAAGCTAACATTCTACAAGACAATATCAATTTTCCTTCTGATTTTACCATTTCTTATGGGTGCAGATATGACTTATTACTACTATATTGAAGAAAAATCAATCGATAGATTCTCATATGGATACAATTTTACGAATGCAAGTACACAATTTGGTGTGGTGTTTGCATATTTCTGTATTGACACTGTAATAACCATCACATACCCATGCTATTGTGCCATTTCTGTATGTGCTGTTCTGTCCAAATGTGGCAAAATCCTATTTCATTACGTTATAATTCTGGAATATATTATTCGTTCCTCTAAATCAATTAACAATTCTGCACCGATTAAATACTACTTGAGTACCATAAATATTATACATAATGTAATTGACAATATCTCGATACCTTTATTGATCATTAACATATCTACCTTGTTTAATTTGTTTACGGTTTTATCGTTGTGTTTGCTTTTTGATACTGATTCGAACCTCTTCCTGACAATTGCAAACATGTTGGTTTTGGTGACCGTTGCTGTAACATTGTTTTCGTTATCTTCTTGTTGCGCACAAATAGTGGATTGTCAACTGAAGATAAAACGCATTGCTGGTGCATATATGAACGACTACGAAAACCAAAAATTAATAAATAAGCAGATCATGGCACTGTTACAAAGAATTGAACGCAAACCAGTTATTTACGTATCTGTTGGCGGATTGGTTGATGTTAAGAGAAAGTTCATTTTGTCAGTTGCCGGAGTTTTATGCACTTATGGTTTGCTCTTAATAAATTTAAAGTAAAATAAGGAGCCAAACAGGCGAGTTAATTATATTTTTCGTTTACAAGTTTGCCAAGACTATTGTAAACATGTTTGTTTTGGTCACTGTTGCGATAGCTCTGTTTTCATTATCTTTCTGTTGCTTACCAGTAGAGGTTGGTTAATCTCTCTCTCTATATATATAAAATAGTAGAAAACCCGTTCAACGCAAGGGGTAAAATAAAACGATTTATAATTTATTAATTAATAAACATTTATTCTCTAAACCAAAGTCTAGAATTTAAATTAATATATATACATCTTTTTAATTTAAATTTTCAAGTTCGCAGTGTTTTAATATTGAAATGTAACCATTCTTGGTATAATATAACTTAAATAAAGTATAACTTAAAAGTATGTAAAAATAGTTTCTTTATTTTTTTTGCTAAACCACTTTTGATATTAAAGATTTATTTTGTTAATAATTTAGTGCAAGAAAAATACACTATTAATTTAGTTTAAAGTTTTTTATTAATGAAAACATAGTATGATTTTATAACAATGTTGATACTATTTCTTTTTAAATGGATATTTAAAAAATGGCTTCTAAAACCCTTACAAATTCATTTAAAAAAATAAACGGAATTTTAAAATTTCGAGCCTCAGGTGTACAGTTTGATGATAAATAGTATGTATGGGAAATGGAAATGTATAATCTTTTTTTATTTTAGTTGAATTATGCTTTTCCATTTTGGAAATAATTTTATTAGAGTGCAGAGAAAATCTGTTAGTTTATTAAAAAATATTCAAAATGGCGTCAGAAAGGTTTTTTGCTGAAGCAAAACCATATCATTGGGCATATTTTATCGCGCATTAAGTTGACGTCATTTTCTTACTCATGCGTTCAAATCTTGCCGCGGCCAGAGTTTTCAATTTTAAAGTAAAATTCATTATTAATTAGAATTAATTTGGAATTAAAAATTTTATAACAAATTAATTTTTATTTAGTACTAATTATTTAATACTAATTATTTAGTACTAATTATTTACTACTAATTATTAAGTACTAATTATTTAGTACTAATTACTTAGTACTAATTATTTAGGACAATTATTTAGTACTAATTATTTAGTACTAATTATTTAGTACTAATTATTTAGTACTAATTATTTAGTACTAATTATTTAGTACTAATTATTCAGTACTAATTACTTAGTACTAATTACGTTTTTACTAATTATTTAGTACTAATTATTTAGTACTAATTATTTAGAATTTATAACTACTTATTAATAATTAAGAATTGTATAGCTAGTTATTGTATTGTCACCGGGATTACGTTATCATGCCAAGTTTCAATATGATAATTAGAAGTGGGTTTTAAATTGAGTTACAATATTTGAAACCACATCACACCAGACAGAGCGAGTTAAATAAATGCATTTAAAAAAAAAGCGAAAGCCTGTCAGTTATAAACTATTTAAAAATAATTATAAGTTGTGAGTACGATAAAAGATAAGCTGAAACCACAATATATATTTCATAAAATTACGATTAAAATCGACATTATTAAAAATTCAAGTCATTATTTTTTATATTCCACACAGAGGCTTGATATTCTAAGTTCTGAAGGTCGATTGTTTAATTCAATCTCCTTGCTGAGTAAAGATAAGTGTTGTGGTGATATTTTAAACAATATTCAATTCAGTGTTTGAAGTTTATGGGCTATAAAGAATAAGCCATTTAAACATTGCTTATTGCGAAAGGTTTTTGTCAGAAAAGAAGATTTTAAAAGGAGAACGCGTTTCAGGAATGTCAATAGTGTTTTGTAAATTTTTTTAAAGAATTAGCTGTTAAATTGTAAAGCAAAAATGCTAATATTTAAATTATAAAAATATAAATTTTTCTTCTTATTTTTCTGCTAAACCGCACTTGTAAGTGAATAAATATTATACGATATTTTCAAATTAATGACATATTTTACTAAAGTTTGATACTAAATAAAATTATTGTATTTGACAGCCATGTTTAAAATAATCGTATATAAGAATCGTACGTTACCGATTATTTCGAGCACAATTTGGAATTTTTCACGTTTTGAGTAATGAAAAATATATTTGTCTTTAGTTATCTGTTTTCAATTTTTAATATTTTTGTCACGATTTTACATAGAAAAAAAATTAAAATTCGAATATTCTATTTCGAATTAGATAATTTTATTTAAATGGTGGAGGTTTTTTCATTACTTTTAAAATTGGCAATTTTTTTACAGTAAGAGTGAGTTCCGCTCTTTGGCGCGAATCATTCACAAACTTTCGCCAGAATAAGTTACATCAAAGAAGCCAAGAATTGGATGCGTGCGCGTGTAGTCGGATAATTTATTTTTAAAATTTATGAGACATATAATTGAACTCAAGACGGCTTATTTTTATTAACTTCCTAACAATTAATATAGTTTAATTCGAAACCTTATAATCCTACTATTTCTGAAGGACATTTAATATGGAACAGTAACTTCGTCGTGCTGCGACGTCAGAAAAATGTGTGCAAACATAGATTTTGAAACATCGCAAACTTTCATACTACCAATTGATTACAATGCAGCTGCTCTCATAATGTTGTAGTAGACATTTATCGCATTACTGAAATGTAAACGTTTACAAGGCGTGAATGGATTTTGTATGTATGTAATAAGTAACGGTTCAGTCTTCATTGAAAGTGTTTTTTGAAGGGCGGTCCGCCCTCCCGCCTTTTTTCATTTCGAGAGTGCCTTCATGCCCCTTTTTCAAAAATACCGCCCTCTTTTGAAAAATTCTACGCCTTTCGCCTCTTTTAGTCAAGCTTAAGTGTCATTGGTTCCCCAGATGTTTTTAAAAAATGCATCGATTAATTGTTTTTTTTTGTGTAAATTGGAATGAACTGAATTATGGCAGTAGAAAAAAAAACCAAGCCTTCATCAATAAGACATTCTGAGAAAATGCACACATATAATTAACAGCAGAGGTTGTATATTTTTTTAAAATTTCGGATGTTTAAATGAGCTTGCATGAGGTAAGTATCGAATTTGTTCTTGACAACCAAATATAAAAAAATCAATGCCTTATCATAATTGGGACCTTCTTTTAAACATTTTATTCAAAGTCTAGATGAAAGAAAAAATACAACCACACATTAATAAATATTTCAAAGTTATTAACAATAGTTTCGAATAGATGATCAGGAGTTTTACACAACATCCGTATAATTACGATATTGCACAATTGTGATCAGTCAAACCCTAGTGACAGTATCGGGTATATGAAGTGACCCCCACATTACCTTCCTATCAGTGAGTCGGACGGAGGAACGACTGTTTAAGGTGCACGTTAAGTGTTATCATGTTTGCAATGGTCGATACCGTTTTTTTTTTCTTTTTTGAAGTCGTGGTGGTTAATTCTATCTGGGGTCACAAGTGTTTGCTCGACGGTTGCTTTGATCTGCATTCCAGAAGTCATCAATACAGCGCTATGCACTTTATGGCTGTCACTCGGAATCGAACCGAGGACCTTCTGCATGATACGCCGATACTCTACCAGTCAGGTTAAAGTGATCATTCAAGTCCAAGTGAGAGGTATTGGGTATATGAAGTGACCCTCACACGGTGATAATTGTCTTCTTAAATAGTTTGTGATATTTCCCTTTGTTCCATTTCCGAAATGTATATTTTTAATCTCTCATAGGTATACATTATAATTAAAGCAAAATCCAACAATGATAATTTTAATTGAACATATCTCTGAAACGCAAACTTATGAATAATAAAGTAAAAGTCTCTTGGTTGTTTTGAATCGATATTAATTTCAATAATATAACGAAATAAAAACTATTCTTATGAAACAATCATCGCTATTCACATACTTTTAAGATATTACTTTGAGAATAAAATAAAAATACTTCTTTATAATGTCATTATCGTTATGAATTGTCCCTTTTAAATAATTAAAAAGGGTTCTTTATTTACGTAGCAATATTTACACTGCAAAGTATCGATTGAGTAAATTTTAATTTTAGCTTGACAAAACGAAAGTTATCTGTTTTCTTTTAACAAAACCTGGCCTTCGATAAATTTCAAGAACAGCGGAATGAAGTGCCATTGGATTTTTATGTGTTTGACTTATTAAAGTATTGGATTTTTATGTGTTAGATTTATTTAAATATTGGATTGGGTATCCAATTAAAATATTATAGTCATACTATTATAATTATAAACACATAACTTTTAGGATCAGTTTTTCCATTAATATAAATTGGGGTTCTTACGTTTTATTCCTTAACAAAAGCTGCGCATAACATAGTTTTATATGTAATTTTCAAATTTTGTTGATAATCTTGATTAGTTGATGAAATTTTTAAGACAAACGCTGTTAAGGAAGACTCGAGCCCCAAGTTTTGATATTTTTATTAATGAATTCAGAAATATCTTTTAAAAAACATATTAGAACATCTCTTTATGAATAATAATCAACGAAAAAAATATTTTCAAATTTTTTGTGTGTGTGTTTTAAGCCTAAATAGATTAAATAACGTCAAAGTATATAGTACAAATGTTTAAATAAATTTTTGCAAATGTGTTTTTAATTGTTTTCAAAAACTTATTTCTAGTTTATAACTCAAAAAATATTCACGTTTTTGTATTCAATTAACTCGTTAAAAAAATTATAACTTAATTTAAAAAATGCTATTTATACAGTTACAAAACAAATATTAAATCTTCAAAAACTAATAACAGTTTAGTTTTAAGTAAATTTTTTCTCCAAACAATTAGCATTTTAAACGCGACCAAAATTAAAAATAATATATTTTGAGTAAATAAGTAATACTGCAGACGAAAATAGGTAGTCAGATGATAAGTGGTATATAAACAAGTAAAAATAACACCTGTTTTCTTTTTCCTATTGTTTAAAATTTTGTACACACCTTTTCAATTACGCATTGTTTTATGAAAAAAAGATTGTTTAGCATTTTTTTCGGAATTTGTGTCTCGGGTAGCCCTTGTAACTTATGCACATATTTAGGTTCTATTTTAAATACTAGGGATTACTTTTTTTTTAAATAGAGAGATATTTTATTATTTTGTAAATATAATTTTAAAAGTAGATATTTTCTTGAGTATATCTGAATAGACTACTATGTATATTTAATTATTAAAGATATCTAAGAAAATGCTATCCACTAATTTTGTAAATAATTAGTCTATACTTGGTAATTGAAGTTTTCTTTTTAATGATTTTCTACTTGTTATTTAAAGAGAAAGAATATTCTTAATGAGAATAAAATGGAGTTTCCTCCTTTAGTTTTATATGTTTATTGACCCATTTTTTTATCAAAACTGGTTATCTTTTATTTGTTACTGTTACTGGTTTTGGCACATTTTCTTCATAGTAAAATCTTCAGATACAAGCCTACTTTCTTGAATTTACATTGGAAGCAAATTATGTTCGTGATTGTATATTATATCTGTTTGATTACAAGTTGATAATATGGCATTTTTTTGTCTCAAATATACTTATTATTATTTAGTTTTTAAAAATCAATGTACGTAAGGTAATATCGTCATTCAATAAATACCACTTAAATTTAGTTCAACTCTCCACTCGGAAAATACAGATTGAATATGAATTTATTTGTTCAAAGATTAGAATTTCAGAAAGTTATCTTCACATGGCGCACGTTTATCGTATGGCCAACAACAACAAAAATTATAAATTTACTTTCTGTAAGAGATATATTGTATTTGTAATAATAATAATTTGTATGCGATGTAAATTTATAAATTGAGGACTATAAGTGGTAAACTATGTAATTGCCAAAAAAAAAACTATTTTCGCGTTAAAGTGTTAAATACGCAATGCTTTATGAAATATATATATATATATATATATATATATATATATATATATATATATATATATATATATATATATATATATATATATATATATATATATATATATATTATAATTACCTGGTAGTCCTTGAAATAGTTTAAAAGAGCTCAAAAACCGGTCGCTAATAGGGAGGTTCCTGTAGATTAAACTTAATTTTTTTTACGATTTCCCAATACTTGCATGCCCATGCAATAATTATCGCGTGAACAACACCCCCCCCCCCCCCCCCCCCCGCACATACACACACCACACACCCATTCGTTGTAGTGAATCTCTTATAGTCAAAAATCAAAAAGTTGAGCGATCTTTCCATAGATGGCAGCATGATCAACATCTTGTGTTAATAAAACGTTAAAATGAATTATTTTAAACGCATTAAAAGAACAGCTGATATTTCTGAGATAAAAGTACGATTCGTCACTGGTCCATGAATTTTTTTTTTTAATCCTCGTGTGTTAAGAGTCATTGCGTCTGAGGGGTGTAAAAGGGATCTTTACATTAGAAAAAGGGATATTTACATCGCTTTGGGGACTTATCACGTTTACCACTTTTAGTCGTCAATGGACAACTAGAACGACATGCCTACATAGACGTCAAAGTTGATTTGTATGTGGATAACGTTAGAATTTTCATCAAAACTAATAAAATTTTTAAAAGTTCAATGATATTTTTTTAAAATATGGTGTTAAAACCCAAGTTAAACGTAATTAATGGAGAAAAAAAATTGCACATAAAGAAGCGATATTATTGTTTCGTTACCAGTAATCGGTAACTTGCACAAGCCCGAAATCCTGCAAACAAGAGTAAACTTAGGTTGAAAAAGCGTTACACTAGAGCTACCCAGTGGGATTTTTATCGACGTTTCAGTGTATATCCGTAAGGAAAAACCTGGAAACCATGGCAAATTAAATGTGCACCAGTCCACTCAACACGGTAGATTGTTTTTGGTGCGTAAAAGGAATGAATTTAACAATTTCCAGATTTAAAGATCGCTACACAGATCTGCGAATTGAACTCGCAGCCTTCCGATATTGTGTCCGACGCTTCAGAACTCATCTATCCGACAACGTCTTATATATATATATATATATATATATATATATATATATATATATATATATATATATATATATATATATATATATATATATATATATATATATATATATATGTAATGTTTATTATTTAGATTTGCAGTCGTTAGTTATTAAATGATAAGTTCCATGATGCAGGGATAAACTAAAGGCCGACAGATCAAGTTCACAACATTTATTTCTCCGGACTTCACAGCCCGTCTTGATAGCTCGAGGTTACATCCAAATCTGTAGATAATACGGAATACTGTTAGAAGGAGACTGGACCGTGGACGCCTCTGATTGGTTCATCTCGGTTTTGGTTCGCATTTTTAGGTTTGGGTTTGGGATTTTGAAGTGGCGTGGGTGGGAAAGCAGTCACATGAGGGATGCTTTTGTACTGCGAAAAGGGGGCGATATCCATATTTAAATAAAGTTAATTAAAGTAATGTTATAATTTTATAGTGGAGAGACGAGTTATAAAATATCTTACATATCCCCCCACGCAAGAGTGGTGCCGCCGAGGTAGTGAACCGAATCGTGGATCCAACCACTTGATCACATTAGGTTTTGAATTTGTTTTGACTATAAAGAAAGTAAAATTTTTAAATGGTTAGGTGTCCAAAGTCCATTCTCCATAATAAATTTGAAATAACCATAAACTCTTAATATGTAAATATTCTTGAAGTAACAAAATATATCAAATAACATATAAGATTACAAATATAGATGTGCTCGCAATATATAAAAGTACGTTGTTAAAACTATAAACGAAACACATTGTTTAAACATGAAAAATAAAAATATAAAACTCAGTTTAGATAGATTTTGTGAAAACTCACAAAGTATTTGGTTACATATAATGAAAATAAAATATCTGCATATAATGAGAGATAAACTATATGTTACCTATAATGAAAAATAAACACTTTGTTACAATTAATGAAACATATACAATCTTTTACATATAATGAAAATTTAACTGGGGAACAGTTTATGCAGACAACAATTATGGTTCAATTTATTCTTTTCCCTCAAAAAATAACATATTATGACAGGTTTTGAGGAATCATCTTCACTTTTCGATTATCATAAATACATATAATTAAAATTCAAAAATTTTAAAAGAAAAATAGCACACTCAACTGTCTCATTAGTTTAAGTGGCTACAAAACTAGTAATTATGAAAAACATTTCTTATACAAATTTCAAGACAGTGGAACTGTTTCAAAATGGTACGTTGATTTGAAGATGATCCTATAACCATCATTAAAAAAAACATCAATATTCTCGTGTAAAATTCTTTCATTGTTTAATTTGTTTTATTATACAATTCTTTGTTTTTATCTCCTTTAGAGTTGTTTAAAACATTTTACGGTTCCACTAGAAAATAAAAACACGCAAATATTTCAAATGAGATCTACCAATTATTCCTCCCAAATGAACCTCAAATTTTTACAATAATATGAAGTGTGGACATAGAACGTTAAAAAACCAATATCAAACACTCATTTAACTAAAAAAAAACGAAGTTACTCAAGTTTAAAATAAAAAGCTATAGATCCCCTAAAAAATTTAAGTGGGTTAAGATGGAACAATTTTTTAAGCTATATTATTATTTTAATTTATTCATGTTGCATTTTAAATTTTTCTGGCGAGTAGTATTTTCGCAATTTTGAAATATGAACTATTTCACTCGGTTTTTGTGTACATGAATTCAAACGATCAATTTCATAGTTAACTTCAGAAATTTTCCTAATAATAGTATATGGACCAGAAAAAGGGGCAGTTAATTTTCGTGTATTGGGATATTCAAATTCTTCATACTTTACAAGGTCACCTGGGTTAAAAACAGTATGTGTATAACGGACATCGTATCTTAGTTTATTTTTTTCATGGGACTCAATTGTTTTTTGTTTCGCTAATTTACGGGCTTCTTCTACAGGAGGGTATATGGAATCTAGATTTAAAGGGGATGTATATGGTAAAACTCCTAACAATAGATATGCAGGGGGAAATTTCGTTACAGTGTGAGGACTATTATTATATTCGTTAACTACTTCTTCTAACAATTTAGTCCAAGGAACTTTTTTAGATGAGGAATTTACTTTGCATTTTAACATGGTAATTAAAGTTTGTTGGGAACGTTCCGTTTTCGAATTTGTCTGGGGATGGTGGGCTGTCGTTAATAATTGTTTACATTCGTAATTTCTAAGGAATTTTTTAAATCTAGAAGCAGTGAAAGCTGTATTTCTATCTGTTAATAACTTATCAGGAGTTTGAATTTGAAAAACTTGTTTTAAGCAATTTGTATAAGTTTCTGTAGTTTGATTTTTGGAGGGAAAAGCCCAAATATACCTAGTAGCATGATCAATTACGACATGCAGATACTTTTTAGTTGAACTATAGTAATTTAATCCGCCAACAGTATCGACAGAAACTAATTCAAAAGGTCTATCTGTTGGTGGTATAGCTTGCAATAAGTCAAATCGCTTTTGTTTTGATTTTTTGTTTAATTGACAAGTGTCACAGTGTTGTACAAAATTTGCAATGTCTTTATTTATGTGAGGCCAATAATAAACTGGGGTTACTAAACTAATCATTTTTTGAATTCCAGGATGCCCGAAATCATCATGAGCTTGTTTTAATACTTTTAATCTTAAGGAAAAAGGTACAACAATTTTAAATAAACCTTTCTTTTTAATTACAATTACATCATTAATTTCTTGAAATTTAGTTCCAAATAAGTTATCAACTTTTTGTTTACTTTTAATCTCTTCTAAATTTAATAAATGGGTAGCATGTTGCAAATGGTGGGATATGGGGTGTCTAGAAAGCATATCAGCTTCAACATTAGATGAACCCTTTAGATATTTAATGTCATAATCATACATGCTTAATTTTAATGACCATCGAAATAATCTACCTCTTAAATTTTTTACATTTTTAAGCCAAACAAGAGCTGCATGGTCAGTGTGGATTACAAATTTTGTACCATGAAGGTAATGATGAAATTTATCTATGGCATTAATTATACTGAGGCATTCTTTCTCAGTGATGGCATAATTAAGCTCATACCCTCTTAATGTCCTGGAGTGAAATGCTACAGGATGCAGGTTATTTTGTTTATCAGGCTGTTTTAATATGGCTCCTACAGAATGATTTGAAGCATCAACAAACACGTGAATTGGAAGATTAGGATTAAATATCTGCAATACAGGTTTTGAAATTAGTACATTTTTCAACATTTCAAAAGACTTCTTACATTCATCTGTCCATACCCAAGCAACACTTTTTGGAAGTAGTTTATTTAGAGGAAATCTTAATTTTGCATAATCTAGGATAAATTTATGATACACGTTAATTGTTCCTAGGAAACGTTGGAGTTCCTTTACATTACTGGGTTCTTTTAATTTTTTAATACATTCAATATTAACGTTATTAGGGGTAATGCGTCTATTCTCAATACTGTAACCTAAAAAGTTTATTTTGGTTTTGGCAAAAACGCATTTGGTTAATTTTAACTTAATGTTTTCCTGAGTACAAATGTCAAACATAATGTTTAAATGTTCATAATGCTCTTCGATACTATTACTAAAGATTATCAAATCATCAAAATATGAAGTTGCGAAATTTATTTTGTTTTTCATTAAAATTCTGCGAATGGCTCTGTTAAAAATTCCGGGTGCAGTCTTTAAACCAAAAGGAAGTCTAAGCCATTCGTATAAGCCAAAGTTAGTTGCAAATGCAAGCTTTTCAGAATCTTCGGAGTGGATAGGAATATGCCAATATCCACTTGCAAGGTCTAGGGTACTAAAAATTTTTGCATGAGATAATTTGTCGAGCAAAGTATCAATCCTAGGCACTGGTTCTGCATTATTTTTACAAATTAAATTAAGACGTCGATAATCACAGCAAAATCTTGTTTTTCCTAATTGTGATTCATCACGTTTTTGAACCAAGGTTACTGGTGCCGAAAATGGACTGGAACTCTCTTTTATTAATCCAGCTTTTAACATTTCCTCAACTTGATTTTTAATTTCTTGTTCATCCCGAAATGAACATCGATAAGGTTTTAAAGAAATTGGAATGTCAGAATTTAAAATAATTCTTTGAGGTTCGATATTTAAAGTTCCTACATCATATCGGTGTTTTGAAAAAATGTTTTCATACTGATGAAGTAAAGAACTGATCTCCACATTTTCTTCATTGACAAACTGAGGAATTTGAGAAATTACCTCTGTGGTCGAAGAATTTGTATCACACTTCTCCACACCATCAGCATGAAAATTTAGGGTTTTTTCTTCATTTAAATGCAATGAGGCATAAAGTTGAGTAGGGTTGGGGTGGTTTTTTATAGTTTCTATTTCCATACCATTTTCGAATATCTTAGTATGTTCACAATCAATATTTAATTTAAATTTACCACATGTTGGAAGGCCAAGTATAGCATACTTTAAGGGGGTATTAAGTAAATAAAATGTCAAAGTTTTAGTAAGTTGTCCAATCTTAATTGTAAGTTGACATGTTTGATTTAAAGAAAATTTTCCTTGGGTTTGTGTAACTCTAATTGGGATATTATTTTGTATTTTAACATTAGTTTGGGTCAATAAATGTGTGGGACATAAGTTAAGAGTCGATCCGGTGTCGACAACCAAATTTAAGGGGTTTTGGTTTTTTATATATCCGGAGATTTGTAGTTGTCATGGGTTGTTTGTTTCAGGATTGTTAAGATCTTGCGTACCATCCTCCATGCTATTGGGTGGGTTCAAATTAGATGTTTGTTGAGGCCGTAGGTTTTCTGATATTTGGTCAAAAATGCATTGTTGAGCCCAATGGTATGAGTTGAAAATTCCTCGGCACTCACATTTTCTGCAAGGGTTTGGTGGTAGGTTGTTATCTACTTGCTGAAAATGAGCATTTTGAGATCTCATTCGAGGTGTTTAAAATGGTGGTCGTGGAAAATTCCCATTTGGTCGAAAATGGTTTAACCTATCTGCAGACATTCCTCTGGGAGCATGAAAATTTTGTGGATTTCTCGGCTGGAAGGGGATATACTGCTGTCTCCAAACCTGTCGGGGTCTCATTTCTAAATACGGAACATAATTTGCTCCTCGTGATAAATTTTGATTGTTAGGATTTTCCTGAAGTTTAACTAATTTGGTGACCTTTTGAATCCATTCATTCGGAGTTTTTGGCATGTTAATGATTAAAGCTCGTTGAATCTCAATTTTTAAACCCGACGTTAAACCCTCTAGAATCAATGGTGTCGATAAACCTAACTTTCGACCTAAGTCTAGTTTATGATGAAAATATTGAATGACATCTTCATTAGATTGAAGTGTTCTTTTAGAAAATTCAGAGAAACTACTGGTGTCTGGTCTCGAGAAACGTTCAATAAGAATGTCGGAAATCTCAGAAAAAGATTTGAGATGCAAATTATTATTTATATAATAATTTAAGGATGAATTTTTAAGATATCTACTAATATTTAAGCGTTTCCAGTTTTCATCCTTAGAATTCTGTAAGCACATGTCATTAAAATATTGGAAATACGATTCAATAGCCATATCATTTTCAGGATCAAAAGTTATCATGTAAAAATCATTGGGCATAGGTGGATTTATTACATTTAAATTAGGACCAGGAAGAGACATTTCACTTGATTTACTCGCTTCTGACGTATTAATAATTTGATTTAAATTCTGGGTTGCTATTTCTGTATTAGTTTTTTCAGGGCCATCATTTTGAATTTCAGTATTATCCGCGTGTTTCTCTGGTTGTTGAGACATTTTTAATCCAGAGCGTAAGATCATTAAAATTTTAAAATATAATATAAATTTATAATAATATAAATTTCAAATTAAACAAATCATTTAAATAAATCAGTTAGGTAATAAAATTAAATATATTAATATTATGTTAATAAAATTGTAACAATTTATAGGATTTCACTAATAAACTCTTAATATGAAAACAGTAATTTTAAAATCTATGAAAATTTTTAAACAGTATTTTGTTAAATTTAAAATAATTTTCATTCATTTTATATTTCAAAAAGACTTATGAATACAAAAATAAAATTTAAGTGATATAAAATTTCTTTCAAGAAATAGAACACTAAAATTCTCTGATAAATCCTAATTAATTACCACATTTTTTCAAACTAACCTTTTTTCCTTTTCCTTCAGCAAATTTTGACCTTAATTGAAGAGGACAAAATGTTCTTCACAACTCTTAAAAATGTAAACACGTGAAACACTCGAAGATCACTTTCGTGGAGTACATCATTTCTCCGTCTTCTAAGATAGAACCCATATGGTGTTTATGTTGTTGTGGACCGTTTTTTTCCTTCTTTTTTTCTTTCGAGGGGAGGGTTAGTAGGGGACCTTCTCAATAGTTTTGTTTTGGATGTATTTTCATGTCATATAAAGAAGTTCACAGAAGGTTGTTGGCCGGAAGAGGGATGTCTCTAGTTTGATGGAAGTTTTTTGAAGATCAGGGGTGATGTTGATTTTGGCCTGGTTGAGTTAGCTGCACGGATTAACGTTGTCGGGGATGCTCCACGCTGTTGATCATTCTTCAGAAGGTAGATGAAAGGTTCATTCGATTTTGAAGATCAGGGGTAATGTTGGTGGGCTGCTCCATGTTGTTGATCCCTTTTCGGAATGTCGATGCAAGGATCTCTTCTCTCTCGCTGTGCGGCATCCGTTGTTTTCGTTTGGTTTGTGGATAGTCCTCGCTGCGGAATTAGTCATTCCTTCAGGATCGGTAGTTTCGGCCGTTGCTGTATGGCTTTGTTTATACTTCTCGTCGGCTCTGGATTACGTCGTTTAAAATATTAGGCGGTTTCCTCGTACAAGAAATCCTTTCGGCTTCTGTAATGTTTATTATTTAGATTTGCAGTCGTTAGTTATTAAATGATAAGTTCCATGATGCAGGGATAAACTAAAGGCCGACAGATCAAGTTCACAACATTTATTTCTCCGGACTTCACAGCCCGTCTTGATAGCTCGAGGTTACATCCAAATCTGTAGATAATACGGAATACTGTTAGAAGGAGACTGGACCGTGGACGCCTCTGATTGGTTCATCTCGGTTTTGGTTCGCATTTTTAGGTTTGGGTTTGGGATTTTGAAGTGGCGTGGGTGGGAAAGCAGTCACATGAGGGATGCTTTTTTACTGCGAAAAGGGGGCGATATCCATATTTAAATAAAGTTAATTAAAGTAATGTTATAATTTTATAGTGGAGAGACGAGTTATAAAATATCTTACATATATATATATATATATATATATATATATATATATATATATATATATATATATATATATATTATCCTTTTACAGTACAAATGTATAATATTTAGAAATTTATGATATGGCCCGTTTCACATCTGGGCCATTCATGTTTATGGTATTTTGTTAATTCTAGTAAAATTCGATGTTTTGTATAAAAAATCTATTCAAGTAGACTATTCGATTTAAGTAATTTTTTTTTAAATATAAGCTTTTACAAAAGTTGTGAACGAAAGTTCGTATCATAGTCTATTTATTAAACAACGTTAACATTTTAAAAACAAATATAATCGTAACTAATAAAGAATAATGTTGTGTTGTAGAAGTCAGGCATAAGAGAAAACTTGCAATACAGTATTCAAAAACTGTTAAAAAATTATGCATTGAAGATAGATGAATAAAACTTGTAATGTTTAGTGACTGTATGCATGATAGATGGAAATAAAATTTTTATTTTTACTAAAGGGTCATATATTTTAAATATTCATGTCAATATATTTTAAATATTCATGTCAATGTATTTTAAATATTCCTGTCAATATATTTTAAATATTCATGTCAATATATTTTAAATATTTATGTCAATGTATTTTAAATATTCATGTCAATGTATTTTAAATATTCATGTCAATATATTTTAAATATTCATTTCAATATATTTTAAATATCATGTCAATGTATTTTAAATATTCATGTCAATATATTTTAAATATTCATGTCAATATATTTTAAATATTCATGTCAATATATTTTAAATATTCATGTCAATATATTTTAAATATTCATGTCAATATATTTTAAATATTCATATTTTAAATAGCATAATCATAACTTCTTTTAAATAGATGTATGTTTTAATTTTCTCCATTAGGTTTGATATAAATCTGAGCTATAATAATATAATTATTTTTTTTTCCGGTTGAACGAGATGTTGGTTTAAATTGTCTAGAGTTCGGCACAGCTTGGCCATAGTCGACCATTATGCCATTAAACCCTAAAATAACATACAACTAACCAAACAACCAACTAACCAACCCGATTAAATGATATGTGAAAGTTTACCATGTTAACATCTTCCCCCAAAAAGATAACTTAAACTATAATAATATTATTTAAAAATATATTTTTTACCCCTTTTACAATAACGATTTTTCTATAATATATTAATAAGTATACTTTTCAAAGTAAAACATTTTGTAAAAATATTTTTTAATGCTAATAAAAATATTTAAGTATATTTCAACTCAATACTAAAGATTAGATTGAAAAATCCAAAACATGGTTCTTTTAATTCCGAAAAAGGCACCCTATGGTATCAAACACAAGAATCGAATCCGACTTTAACGACTATTTTTTAAAAAGAACTGTTTAAATAACTCGTAAGCTAGAAAGAAAGTGTAATGCATTTGGCTGCACCATTCCCGACGTAATCAGTTTCGCAATTTCAGACTATAACTAAATGACTTGACAAAGTCTCACGGGGGAATGACTAATAGAACTTTCAGAAGTTTATTCTTTTTGAAACCTCTCAAGGGATTTCATAAACTTTTTGGTTAAAGTTTCAAAATCAGTTTTAAAAATCTCCAACTCATTGGGGAAATATAAAAAAAAATTATTAAAATTATTAGTTCATTCAGTGTGCACTGTAGTAGTGAATTAAATTACTTACGAGAACTGTTAGATAGAGTTTTGTAGTTTTAGACTTGATTATTCTTTATTTCTCGATACTGTATATTGTTTTGACTAACACATACAAGCATAGACTGTGGTGAGGTAATATTTTATATATATATATATATATATATATATATATATATATATATATATATATATATATATATATATATATATATATATATATACTTTTATATTTAAAAAACAGAAAACTATATAATCTAAAAACTTAAGTACAATATTAGAGAAGTATGAATAATTTCATATTTTTTTTATACAAACAAATAAAATTATACTTTTCATATATTTGTTTTAATAAATATTCTAAAAAAATAATCCTTATGAATTGTTATCTCTTTCGCTGACACACATAATAAATACATATTTACATAATAACTTTAAGTGGAATGTTAAATTTTTATGAAATTGGATGAATATGTTGCTTGTATTAAATGTCAGCAAAAATTATAGTTATTGTTGTGTTGTTTTTCATAAACTTCTAAATAATAATGCATGAGTCGCATGTTTATTTATATCATGTCCGAAATAAATAGAATGTAATGAACCTTTAAAACAAAATTAAGCAACAAATATTAAATATAATTTAATATTTGTATAGACAAAAAAATGATGTTTATAATATTATTTATTCGGGTATCTAGTTAATCTAGGTTATCCAGTACATTCGCGATGCATTTTATTTGTATCTAAATGTGTACACAGGGGAAATAATACAAAAGTTTGAAATAGAATACATTAAAAATGTATTTAAATGGATACTAAATATTCACTCACAAGTCTTTAAATAAATTCAGTGATTGGTAGAGATTTTTAACAATTTTTGCTCCATTGAAAATTAAGATTAATCTGTCTCAAAAATTAACATAAAAACTCAAAGAAAAAATTATCAATATAAATACATTAACTCCGTGTTATTTTAATTTTAAAACAAATTATCTTACTCCATTCAAATAATTACTAACGTGCATACATTGTTATGAAACAAAACCCTCTAAATGAGGAAACAAATTAAAATTAAATAAACAGTTAAAGAAAGCATCATACTTTTTAAAATTTGTTTTATCATGCTGAAAGTAATATATCAAATGTGAATGTATTTTTTGGGTTGTGAAATCGCTTTCCAATTTATTAAAGTAATCCTTTTCGTAGGTTAAACTAAAAGTTATCTACAAAATGTTAAGTATTACTCAGTAAATATTTAGAATTAAATGACTCAAACACTTTTTATACGTTCAGTTATTTTTTGTTGCTTGTATAATGGAACCTGTATTAAAAATAAACGTTATCTTCTGTATCTAAATTTTTCAAATTGAAGTTATATATTGGTTCTATTCATAAAATAGTAAATTCTACCATTCTTTCACATCGTTAAGTTTGTTTATTATCTCCTGTGGTCCAAAGATCCAATTCGGTTTTGTAACAATTGAGAAAATGATAAAAAGTTATATTATTGACTTTTTGCTTATATTCTTAACTTTTATTACTTCAAATGCACAAATATATTTACACTTTATCTAACGTCAATCCCAAAGAGGTTTGATCAAAAGTCGAAATATTTTTATACGAATCACTTATTTTTTCCAGATGCCCTTTTTTCTTTTACGCACAATAAAAGCACTTTCAATATTGCACGTACTATTTGTTATTCTTATCAATAAATAAAAAAAACACTAGAAAAAGAACGTAATCGATGTAAGAAAAGCTTTCTCCACTTATTCGATAAACAACAAGACTGTTCTTGAAGTTAAATTTTTTATACAAATCGCCCATAGTTTTGTTGGAGGTAAGGCAAACATTTTATTTCCGTTTAAGATATTAATTAATCAGAAAATATTCAAAATTAACTGGAATTTATTCAAACCTTATTCCAATATGCTGAAAAGAATTTCCAAATTAAGTAATTTCATATTCTATGCTTTTGGATTATATGAAGTATCAGTTAACTTGTCAAATCTTGAAAGTGGGATATATATAAATTGCGCTTGACTTTAATAAGCTTAATCATTCTATCTTTTATTTTATACTATGCACTTCACATTCGTGGAGAAAGTGTTTATGCATTACTGCTCAAACTGGAGTCATTCTGCAATAGAAATACCTCCAATTTAACACGTAAAATTATTTTGTGCAAATTAGTAAAGTTATATTTGATTTTAGTGACACTATCCTCAGCTATAAGTTTCTCACATAACAACTATGTATATGATAGGATATACACTCGATTCTCGTATGGGTATTTCATTGAAAATACCATTGTTAGACAGTCTGGTAGTTTCATGCATTACTTTTTAGAAACGACATTCAGCGTTTCGTATACCTGTTTTGCTGCATTCATTTTGTGCAAGATAATCGACAGATGTGGATTTGTGTTATTATCGTATAAGGAGAAGCTAGAATTCCTTCAACTTAACGTAAATTCTGTCTATTCCTTGCATGTGCTAAGAGAATACATTTTAATTTTGAAAATTCTACATGGAATCATTACTAAGCTTCAGTTGCCATTATTTATTGTAACATTGTGCATTGTTCTTAATTTGTTTACAGGATTAACACTATGGTTGATACTAAACGATATTAATAAGAACTACCTCGTGAATGTTAATGTATTAAAATTTGTTAACACATTCGTGGCTCTGTGTGCTATAGCCTTCTATGGTGGAAGAGAACCAGTGTATATGTCGCAAATCAGGTGGATTGTTGTATTCAAGTTAGATGAATTTGAATTCTTTAGTTTAGCAGATAAGCAAGTCATATCTCTATTAAAAAGAATAGAAAAAAGGGAAATCATGTATATATCAGCTGCGGGACTATTGGATGTAAAGTTAAGTTTAGTTCTTTCAGTATGGGGAGCTTTGTTAACTTATGGAATGATATTTTTGAATTTTAATTAATGAATATGCAAAATATTAGGCGATATGGTCATTTTTTGACTGTATGTGTTCTTAAACAGCCAAACAATTCCCATCATCAATTTGTGACCGACATTGCTTTTTTTTCGGTTATATTTTATGCAAATCACTTATAAATTTAGTAGCAACAAAGTATGGAAACATAGCAAAAATGGTTTATGTGTTGTCTTGTATTTTATGCTGTTCATCTAATTTTGTATCCGGCATTGTTAAATTACGTTAACAGTGTCATGATTTCAAAGTCCATCTGTAAGGATATTAAAAAATGAATATAATTTATCTTCTACTTATTAAATACGCTGGCTGGGAAATTGATATTGGGCAAATATCTTTTGTTCATGTAAATTCTTAGGATCTGGAAGCTATTAATTATTATTGATCTGATCTGGAATCAGACTGAGTTGAATAACATTAGTTTATAATGATATTTAGTGATAAGAAAATGTCGAATTTTATACGTTGTGTATTTAACATCCAAACTGGATGGTTATTGTGTTTTTGAATGTATGGATTTAGCTACGGGGTTTGCCCCTCTGAGTGTTTATTTTGGGATAAATTCACTCCCATTGTGTATTTGATGTTGTTTACATCTGCTTTGTATTTTTTTTTTGTCAGTAATGAATGCAAGGTTATGGTTCTGGGGTTTGCCCCTCTAGATTTATAATTTGGGAATAAATTCACTCCCACTCTTTATTAATGTGTTGCTTGTTGTTATGTATGTGATTGTCCTTGGGTTGACAATTTGGGGTAGAATTTGGTTGCAACAGGTTAAATCGAACTTCTTTATACTTGTTCTTATTTTTTGGCCGACTCCTAGTTTGGGTCGAACTTACCGTTGCCTATTATACTTATGTTAAATATTATCTGTATCTTAGGGGGCTTGTTGGGCTTCCGGAGTGAGGGGGCCACTTTTCCCGACCCGGGCCATTAAACGCTCATGGGCCTAGTTGCCTGAGCCTCTGCCCCTGGGGACTCTATATCCCTCGGTAAGCGGGGGCAAAGTGGGCCCGGGTCTGGGCGCGAAAAAAAAAATTATGTTTCCAACCTTCGTAAATGGGTTAACTGTATTGAACTTATATATCTATCTCTATAGATCTATTAATACTTAACTTTTTCAATATAAATAATCAATCTATAAATACCCAACCGATTCTTCAATACAGGATAATACAAAGTCGAATTACAGTTTAAAAAGAAACACTCTAAAATGGAAGACATACAAATTCATCGATATGAAACGAGCAAAAAATGGCAACTGTACTTATTTTTACAAAACCAGTCAAATATTTTAGCCCTTTAAGTTAGATTAAATAAAAATAACTTTTAATGTTTTTAGAAAACGTGAGTTTTTAAGGAAAATTTCTTCTGATAATGCCAGATGTATTTACACTATTCATTAATATAAAAACATTTTACACTTGTCTACAAAAGAAAATACAGTAGAATTTCAATTATCCGGATGTAATTTGGATCAGATTTCATCCGGATAATCGAATATCCGGATGATTAGATAATTCACGGAAAAAAAGTTATCTCAAAGTTTAAATTCTTAAAATAAAACATATCCAATGTACATTATCAATGCATAAAATCAAAAATATCCTTTGTATAATATCAATGCATAAAATCAAACAAATCCACTGTACAATATCAATGCATAAAATCAAACATATCCAATGTACAATATCAATGCAAAAAATAAAAAAATATCCAATGTACAATATCAATGCATAAAATAACACTTATTCAATGTACAATATCTTCCCCAAAATTATTGTATTTTAATTAACTGATAATATACTATTTATTCCACGGATTACATTGGTAATTGCCAACCCTAAAGGTCATTTCTAGTTATGTCTGACTATTTTCGCAAACCCAATCAAAACGTCTCCCTGCAATTAAGGCAATCGGACTGTGAAGTAAACTTGCAGTGACTTCATAACTGGGTGAATAACAGTGCCCGGAGGTTGTGTCCGATTAACAAGGGAATGCGAGATGGACACTGTCCACCCAAGGCCACGATTCTAATGGAGCGGAAGTTTTCGATTCAGTTTGCTGGAAACGTTCGCTCTCGTTAGGTTTAGAACGATCCGATTATTAATTAAATTATATAAATCAATATTGTCACTCAGTATGTTGAGACATGGTTATAGCTAGAGTAAACTTGTATATAGTGCAGCGTATTGTATTGTAACTTTAATTGATATGTAAGAGTCTTTTCAAATGTTCTTGTTGTTCTGTTTGATATCAGTAAATGCACACAAATGTTTACATACTGAGTGTTTCGCTGTTGTTTAATATTCTTTGTGACAAAATTCTAAGGGCTATTACACGAGAACGTTTTATAGCGCGTTAGCGTTATCAGTTGCTATTGTGATTGTCGAATAAAAAACATGTGGGTTTTACACACCAATCAAATACACTGTTAAAAATTTCGGTTCAACGATGTACCATATCTTGGTGCAAAAGAAAGGTATGCAGAAAATATATCGGAAATATATATATATATATATATTGCACAGTCAAAAATCGGCATTAAAAAAAGTAAAATGTACTCATTTTCAATTGTTTTCGATGCCTATCATGGTTCTCAATACATAAGTTTCATTTTTGAAAAAGACATGCACACAAAATTTAGCACAATGAATGAAAAGAGCAGATTCTATCCTACATAGGTTGTCTTCATTAATTACTTTCAATACATATCAACAATATTGCAACCAAGTATTACCGGGAATTAAACCCAGATCCTGCTGCGCCGCAGTCCAGTTCCTTATCAGTTGTAATACCAATGCGACGTGAAGAAGTTATAAACAGAATACTTGTTAAAAAGGTGTGCCAAAACAATTAAAAGTAAGATTAATTGAGTTGTAATAACTCAGTTCAGTTTCCATTTAAGCAATCGACATGAAATAATGTGGAAAACCATCTTCTGAATTATTTTAAGTTTGTCAGGTCGCTAGCTTGAACAGAAGCTAAGTTTAGAATTATACACTGTTCATTTTTGTGAAAGTACGGTCGCTAAAATTGGAGTACGTCATTTACGATGTAATTGTACTCAAGGAAAAACGAGTAGGTTCAGATACACCTTTTTAAAAACCTTTTATTTACAGTGTATAATGTCCTTTTAAAAGGTTTTTGTATAAAAACTTTACTTAAAAATATCAAAATAATTTAAAATACTATATGACATTTGAATTCCCAACCTCAGAAAGTATTTAATTCCCTACTGTGGTTTCCCCTTTACACACCTAAAACTAAAATCTGAACACTTGATCTGTACCCACACTGCTATTTCCACACTACGTATATTTAAATTGGTATATTTCGTAAAGATGATGAATAAATCAAAATCTGTCAACAGTTTAAAGAAAAAATGAATAAATAATGCGCTCTCTAAAGCTCATTTGAATATTATCTGATACTTACAAGTATGCTAAGTGGCGATAAGCGATAATGATAAGATTATAATAGCAATAGCGGATGTGGTTTGTGATATTATACCAGACATTAAGATAAAATTTTCTAACTTTTTCAAAAAATATTTATATAAAAAAACATTTTTTATATTTAATTATTTTAAACTCTTGTTTGAAATTTGTTTTGAATGAATTATACAAATATATATTAAATCAGAATAAATTTATTGCTTGAGAGAATAGTGACAATGTTTTAAAATTTAAAAGACATTTGGGACATCGAAATTCTGATTTTTCTTTTCTTGAAAAGTATCCAGCTAGTCACTTTTTATTCTAACTTTTTCCCATGTTTTAATTTAAAAGTTTTGTTTAAGCTAAAACTTAAGAATACATTAGAAATGTGACAACATTTTTGAAGTATTAATTAAATCCTTGTAAAATATAGATACTGAAGAAAATCAAATTATTTTTAGTATTTTCTTAATTTATAATATCACCGAATGCTAGATTTCCATTTCCCTCTATTCGGTGAGTTTTTTGTATGCCGAAATACGGACTCGAGCTCGAGACCTTTCAGTAAGTAAGTACGTGGTTGGGACAACCAAGCTATCATCGTATTAAAAATATATTATTAGTAATTAGTGTAAAATTGATTTTGAAATCTTTTTGGGACTGATATTCTCAGTACGGTCCCAAAAAGTTTTTATTATTTATAATTTTCGCTTTATGTTATTGATAAATTTTAATTATTTTGAAGTACTGAGTAATATATTTATTAAAACTCTTAATTATAATTCACTAATAAATTATAATACATTTATTTAAAATAATATTTAAGTAAGATTAAACTGAAATTTTTTCAATTGTTCCTAAAATATTCATTCCTATTTAAAGAAAGTAATGGATCATAAAAAATATTAAAGTTTAAAACTATGAATTTATCGTTTTTTTAAAAATGTTTTGTATATCATTTGTTGCTTCACTATTTAAAAAATAATAAACTACAGGATAATTACAAAATGATATCCCAAATTTAAAAGACTATATATTCGTAACTAAATAATTTACAGCGCTATTCTAGGAATCATTTGGAGAAAAAAGTAACCACCACCTCCTAACTGAAAAATTCATCAACTACAACTTCAGCGAACTTGCTCCAGCTGTAACTCCTCTGGACCTTCTAACTTTGGATATTGCCCCCTTTTCCAAGTTTTGTACTTGAAAAAGGGGGGCAATATCCAAAGTTAAAGAACGACCCTCATGCGACTGCTTTCCCTTCCACGCAACTCAGAAAATCCGAAGTCAAACCAACCTAAAAATGCGAACTAAAACTATATGAACCAATCAGAGGTGTTCAGGGTGCATTCTCCTTCTCAAAGTATTCCGTGTATATATATATATATATATATATATATATATATATATATATATATATATATATATATATATATATATATATATATATATATATATATATATATATATATATATATATATATTAGGTTGGAGGGAAAGTTCTGTCGTATTTTAAATAGGCAGGTGATTTTGCTTGTAAATAAAAAGTACATCTGGCTAGTGAGTCAATCGGATTTTTTTTTGTTTTTTTAGACTGGTGTATAATATAAAAGGTGCCCTTTTTTACCGTTCATCATTTACTTGCGATATTTAAAGTGAAAAACATGTCAGTATATAAAGTGCATTTACGACACTGCATTTTATATGAATTCCAAAAAGGAAGCAATGCATCGGTTGCATTTAAAAATTTATGTGCGGTATTTGGAAAAGATATTGTAAATGTTCGTACTTGTCAAAGATGGTTTAGCAAATTTCGTTCCGGGGATCTGAGCCTCAAAGAAAGTGATCGATCTGGACGACCATCCAAGCTCGATAATGATGTTTTGCGATCCATGTTGGAAAATAATCCACATTTAACAAGTCGAGAAATTGCAGAAGAGTTTGGCATTCATCATACAACTGTTGGAAATCACATTAAATCCGTTGGGTTTGTGTTAAAGCAAAGTGTTTGGGTTCCACATGAATTAACAGAAAATAATTTGTCTGATCGTGTAAGAATGTGTTCATCATATCTGATTAGACACAATGTGGAGCCGTTTTTGTACAGGCTGGTTACTGGAGATGAAAAGTGGATTCTTTACGAGAATATTAAGAGAAAAAAATCTTACTGCAAAATTATCTAACGGGAAAAAAAATTCACGTCTTTTGGAAGTGTTTCTAAGGCAGTTGCTGACTATTTTAACTCCAAGGATGGGAAAAAACAGGAAAAACAGGAATTCACAGGTTACCTGAAAGATGGCAACAGGTTGTAACAAATAAAGGTGCATATATAATTGATTAATTTTAAACACATATTTATATAAATGAATTCAAATATTTTCTTTAAAATACGACAGAACTTTCCCTCCAACCCAATATATATATATATATATATATATATATATATATATATATATATATATATATATATATATATATATATATATATATTTATATATTTTTATCGACCCACCTTTATATACAGGTTGTGTGTATTTTATTTTTGCAGGAAAAATACATTCCAAACACTACGGTAAGAGGGATTCCGAAATTTATTGGTTTGCAGTTTGTGAAACCAATATATATTTTTTAAGTGACAAAGTTAAAAAAGTTCTATATTAATTACAGAACGCAACTGGTCAAATCGTCCATAATGAAATATATTTGTAAAATAATGGCACCTAAATCCTTTTCGATTCTGTCACAAATATTTTTTGAACCGCTATGTGTACATGAAATATATCAATAACAGGCATCGTAAATTACTTGCAAAAGACTTTTTGTAGCTACACTGTAACCGTAGATTTCTACCGAATTTGTCTTACTAATAAATATTTTATTTTATTGTATAAATTTATTAATACAATATTTTTTTCCAAAATCGGTCATTTTAACAACGAACAACACTATTCGATTTCAGTGTGGGAGGTATTGTTTAAAAAGGTTTCTGTATGACGACTTGGTTACGGGCGCATTTTATGGTGCATTTTAAAATAAAAATGTATGAATTATAAATACTCCTTAGTAGCAGTGGCGATGGGGGGGGGGGGGGGGGGGGGAATGGGCGGCGGTTGCCCCCGCACTTTTGATTTACTGCATTGCCAAACTAAGAAACAATTTCGTATATACCCTAATTTCCTCCACACGCACTTCTACAGACCAAACGAAAACGCATTAACTGAACAAATGCGTCCATCGTAAGTGGGGAAACGAGGTTAGGCCATAATTTGAAACCTGCAGTCACTTTAACTAGTGTTTAAATAGCTGCCAAGAAATTACGCAAAACAAGGCAATAGAAAGTGGAGTGATCATTTCATATTTTGCTTATTTGTTCTAAAACTTAAAAAAATTCAATTACATTACAAAATTTCCGTAAGAATAAAATTAATAATTGCGCGATTTTTTTTTAAATGATTGATCACAAAAAATTAATAATTTATGCAGAAATCAAATGGTTTTTCAAAAAAAAAAATAAAAAAAAATGGGACAATAAAATTTTGAATTTCCCATTTCTTAAAAAAGACGTTAGAACACATCGTCGAACTTTAAAACACACACAATGCATCGTATTTTTCTTGCTTAGATATTTAGAATAAAGTTTACAAGCTTGATTGCTAATTACGCAGAGAAAAATGTTCGAAAAAAAAAAATTATTCTAGTAAAAATACCCCCCTCCCCCGCCACCTCCTTGATCTTGCCCCCTTACTTTTAACACCCAATCGCCGCCACTGCTCAGTAGAAGATAACACTCGGTTTGGGGAAGGTGTAAACAAAAGACGTCATATTATGTTCGAAAATGGGGTTGTTTGGATTGAGGGTCGCTGAGATGTGACTTTGACAGCAATTTTTGAGGATAAAGTGCCATAGTTGGTCCATCAGAGGGATGGTTTCTTCTGACTAAATTAACTATCATAAGCGATTTTTTTAATTTTTAGATCGAATTGTGTTGGACACATTCTTTATCAAATGGACTAGCAATTTACCAGCTATATGCAAGCAATTATGCTCAATTCGGAGTATTATAGTTTAAAATAGTAATAACATGACTGCATCGTTGTTTGTCTTTGGAGGTAATAACTAACATTGTTTGAGTCAGACTCTTTACGAATTACGGTAAACGTCACTCAGTACAGTTACACAAAAAACATTTGGGGAAGGGCGGGTTGAAACAAGAAATTTCCCAACTTAATGATTCGAAATTCTCAACTCAACTTTTCAAAGTTCTCATCCCAACATTTCTGAAAACTCCCAGTTTCAACATATCGACATTTTTCATTTTTTTATATATATATTTTAGGTAATATTAAACAGTTCTCTCACAAGCATTGATTTGTTGCAGCCATATTCCAGTGCAGCGTCCGTTCTGAGGTTTAATTTAAATGTAATCTTACAAATTCAGCAAGTTTTAATCTTCCCAAGCTTTCATTTGATGATAACGTTAATTTTCTGCAGGCGTAGATTTTCCCAACTCGGGGTTTTTAGAAGTTGAAATTCTCAACTTTCAGGGTTCCCAAATTATTGGGAGGATCGAACTCCCCCTCCCCCCCCACCCTCGGCTTTCCCCCCGATGCGACGGGCCAGACTTCACTTCTTTATTTATGGAACATTGTTTTATAAAACAACGAAACCCAGAAAAAAAAATCTTCATCAAAAACGTTCATAAAATCTACATGAAACCTATGATCCAAATACCTTTATAAAATCTGTATGTTTTCGAAGTTTTAATTTGTTGCACAAAATCTAAAAAAAAACATGCATTTCCCCTTCAAAAATTCTAAATATTTTAATATAAAACATTTAATTTCACAAATTCCCATTAAACATGCATAAATTATTTAATTCCACAAATTTCACGAATGCTTTAAGCCGATTTTTGATCGAAAAAAGTAAGAATTTAACTAAAAATATTGTTGCTATCAAATAACTAGGTTTCAAAAGGTTTATTGGGGTTGCGACTTATTTGTGAAAAAAGTAAAGTTAATGATTATATTAAATAACCAACTTATGCTCAAACCCATTTTTTTTTGTTACAATTTAAGTAAAATTCTCCATTTGGAAAACTAGTTGAACGGAAAAAAAAATGAAAAACCTGATAAACTATAAATACTCCCAACAGCAACTGTATAAGAATAAGTTTGCATACTGCTGAAGCGTTCCTAAGATACTTGATTCTCAATTTGATTTATCAGATTGGCATCACCGCTTCAATGAGGCCTTAGCATATTGCTTATTCACTACATTTCGTCATGAGAGTAAAATCGTTTGGCGGAAGATCATTTGTCTTCGTTACAGTGACGTCAAGAGCGCACCCGGACTCCAAACGACATTTTATTCCGTCAAGAGAGTAGCCATTTTGTTTCCTTTTCTGATCTTTTCCTTTTCGCTTTTTATATAAGGTTGGGACTGTTTTTTTTTAATTGCATGTTTCGAGTTTTTTTGTTACTTTGGGAATTCCTTTGTGATTTCAATAAAAAACTTCTTTTCAGCTTAAAAGCATGAAAAATTGGATTGCCCTCTCCAGCGGCTTTGAAGAAGAATAGACGAATAGAATAACAAATAAATATTCAAACGGAATTTCGATAACGAAATGGACGAAGTAAAATATTCGAAACAAAGTTAAACATACAATTTAAATTAAAAATATGAGTGAAACAACGTTAAAGTATAGGAAAGTCAGACGATTCCTAAACATATATTTCAATATAAATTTTAATGGAAGTATTATGAAATAGTTAATAAATACAGGGATAATGTTGATATACAGATTGTTGGGTTGTTTAGCTAAATATAATAAACATTCTTTTTGCTATACTTTAACTAATTAGTTTTACGACTAAACCTAAGCAACTTGTTTAAAATATAAGCGAAGTAGTTGAACAAAAAATAATGGTTTACTATGCCAATATACATAAATGGGATACAGACAAACAATGAGCATCGCCCACATGTTTGTGACCTCTGTGTATAATGTTGGCGGCTAGCATGGCTAAAAGTTGTCGAAAACAAGTGTTATTAAAGCTATTGTTTTATTAGTTTGCTTCATTAATAATACTGACAAAAACAATATTCTGCTTACAATGGTTGTAACATGGATACTACGCTCTTTTGATTCTAATAAACTCGCCCAAAAGGGTAGTGTTAGAGTACTGGATTGCCACGCAATGGGTCCGTGTTCGAATCCCGGCTTAGACATGGATGTATAATGTCATATGTGGTGGTCACTTCATATATTCAATACTCCCACTTGGGTTCGAGTAATTAGTTTGGCCCGATCAGTAGAGTATCGGCGTAGCATGTGCAGCGGCTCGGGGTAACAACCAAAAGCAGCGGGCGACACATATAATTGAAAATTTTCAAATCAGTTTGGAATAGTGGAAATACAATCACAATGCTAGACGTAATGAAAATTAAAATAATCAATGTTTAAAATAATAGATGTTACTAGCAAAATCTATCTACAGCTCTACTGTCTTATACTTTTGTCATAATATCTTCTAAGCTATTTAAGCGAAATACAGCCTTTATTTACCAGAACTCCGTTTAGAAATAACTGTCGAGCAACATAATTTTCTTTTATTCAAACCACTGAGCTAGAATATAATACACAATAAGCCTTGGAGCGAGGACTTCCATTGAGCGACAATGTACTTTACCGTGCCACGCGGATGCATACAATATGGAAGAAAGGTTTAGAAAACATTCGTCCTTGGCTATGCGGGAGTCCCCGTGACGTCATAAAAATGTTTAAAAATGTTTTTTTTGGTGCCTTATGTCTTCTTTTCTTGTAAGCAAGTAGAGGATTTTATATAATATAATTATATTTAGATAAAAGAATATAGGAATATTCATTCTTTTGAAATGCTTAACTAATACAGATAAAGACGTATGCCCAAATTCAATTTCAAAGAGTAAAAATGTGTTGTGCTGAGTCTACTATTTAGATGACTTTATAACTCAACAGATTTTCAGAAGTAAATATAAGTGCATGTAAATAAAAAAGATAGAAAAGAATGCAATAGTAAGTGAATATTATTTATTAATACCGAACATTTTCTTGAGGCACATGTGACAAATATCTGGCTGTAAGGAACGTATATTAACGCATTAAAACGTAGAGAAAATATGGCTTTTAAAACCGTTATAAATTCATATAAAGAACTAAAAAGAATTTTAAAATTCCGAGTCTCAGTTGGACCTCTTGAGGAAGAATCAGGCACGTAGGTAAGGGGGAGGGGGGTTGGGTTGAAATAAAGATAACAAAGGGAATAGATCGCCAAACGGGGTCGTAAAATAAGACTTAAAAATGACAAGACTAAGCTGCTCCAACACAACATAATTTCGTTAATCTTAAAATAACTCAATATAAGTTGCCAGTTTATTCTAAAACAAAACCATCTCCCATGTTTTCTATAACGGTTTTTAATTTATTGTTTTTGTTGGCCCGTGAAAATACCTGCTCTTTGAGTATTATCTAAATTTTGCTAAAAACAAGCGAGCGTTTTTTTTTCTTTCTTTTTGTACGAATCAACCCAAACCCAGGACGCAGACCATTCGGTTCGTATCACCTTTTTTATTTTTATTAATTCTAAAAATAGATTAGACACTCTTTCTTTCAGCAAATATGTATGAAACTTTTTACATTAAAATGTAGTATTGCGTAATCTATAGGCACCGAAAGTCTGAGCATTTTCCTTCGGTCCTGGCAATTTCAGCGTTATTTCGTAAATAAATCTTGTTTTATTGCTCTTTGCGGTTCTGTTCCGGTCGGTGTTAAAAGTACGGTTATTGACAACTGTTAAAAGTTGTTAATGACAGTGGTAACTGTTGCTTCCTCGATATTCAAATGCCAACGTATTCCTTTTTACTAATGAAAAGTTATAAATTTTTTTGAGAAAAAAAAATTGTGTGGGGGGCAGTTTGTTGATGGTTTTTTTTTTGTGGGGGAAGGAGTTTAAGAATTCCCCCTCTAAGGGGGGACCCCCCCCCCAAAAAAAAAAAAAAGGATTTCCTTAGGTACTTTATCCCCCCCCCCCTCGGGAAGGGGGTTTGGGGAGGATAAGTAAAGAAATCCGTTGCTCAGTCACTGAACCCCCCCCCCATGAAAATCTATACCTACGTGCCTGGGAGGAATAGTATCTAGACATAAATGTTCAGCATTTTAGATTGTAGAAAAAAAGTACTTAAAAATGAGTACCTGAACCTACTCGCTTTTTTTTAGTACCATTGCATCGTAAATGAGCGATGAAGTAATATTTAAATTGAAGTAATCGTACTTTCTCAAAAATGAGCAGTGTGATTTAATATCGCTAATCTCAGCTACTGTTCAAGCCATCTTAACAAAGCGACCTGACAAACTTAAAATAGTTGTTCAGTAGACGGTTTTCCTCATTATTTGACGTTGATTGCTTAAATAAAAATTGTGTTAATACAACTAACTTATCTTACTTCCCATCATTTTGGAACATGTTTTCTGTTTATAACTTATTCAAGTCGCCGTGGTAGTTTAACGGATATGGCTCTCGACTGCGTTGCCTGAGGATCTTGGTTCGATTCTCGATAAGCCTTGGTTATAATTGTTTATATTTATTGGAAGTGATTTATGAAGGCATTCTATGTAAGCTAGCATCTGCTCATTTTATTTATTGTGCTCATTTTTGAGTACACGTCTTTTTCAAAATTGAAACTTATGTATTCGGAGCCATGATAAGCATGGAATGAACTCAAAGTTAAGTACATTCGATAAATATAATGTAATGTACTCAATTTTGTGTACATAAGTATAATGTATTAAAGATTGAGTACATTATACTTATTTTTGAGTATCTTTTTAACAGTGTATATGCAGAGAAAGTAGGTGTTTTGCGATCCAGTCACAGACACTTTATACTACGTACTGTTTTAATTCGACCTTTCGGCACTTCGTCTGTTTGTCTGTAGATTTGTTTGTTTGTTTGTTGCACAGTCATGACCAAACGCGTTGTTCGATTTTCTTCAAATTTGGCAGTCGTTAAAATCGCTGTATGTGTTTTTATTTTATTTTATTTTGTACAGTTAGCTAAAAAGAGTCTAGTAAGAAGTTTAACAATTAAAAAAAATTAACTTAGTTAAAGAGAGGATAAGTGGTTGGGTCCAGTACTCATGCCCTTTTATTTCAGGACATTGAGTCGCACCATGTATTTGTTTTATAGCAGAACACTTAGCAAAAAAAATAGTACGAGATATGTTGAAAAATATATAAAAATTCATTAATACTTGTGCTCTGAATAACTGGAATTACTTTATGTTGCCTTTATATGTACTTCAAAGGAACATGCGACTTTATTTAAAGATAAAAACATCCCGGAAAAGAGTTCGTTGTTTCAAAAGCATCCGCAGAAGAATAAAAGACTTGGGAAAAAAATAAAGAGATAAAAATAAACATTTTTCTTTTCTTCTATTCCTTTTTTTTTATCAAAGAATTTCTTATATTCGTTCTGCTAGATCAAAATTAATAATTGTAAGCTAAATAAATCTAATTTACTCTCTATGAAATATTGAAGGTATCTGTAGGTATAAAGCACTTTTTATGGGAGGGGGGGGGGAAGTAAAGTATTATCAGTCTCTTCTTTACAAGCACTTGCTAACTTTTTCAATAAGTTTCCGCTGAATTTTTTTCTTTGCAATCAGTGAAAAGTGTTCAAAGCTCGTGATTCAATCTAGAGCTGTTAATATTGAGAAAATTGGGATATTCAACTGAAAAGTTTGGATTTCGTGAAGTATTGCTTTTATTTAAAATTAATATTTTAACCGGTGAAAAAAAGTCGTATTTCAACTATTTCGCTTCTAAATATTATTGTTTAGGGAGTTTAATTAATAAGATATACCAGGTTGTTTAATTAATTAAAAGAAATAAGATAGCTAAGTGATATTGCTTATTAATACAACAGCAACACATGAAGTTTTATTTGTACACAGTTTTTTTTCCCCAAAAGTTTTTTTCGCCCATTAACGAACCATTCAACACACCATTCCAAAACCATTAATGCACCAATACACCATCAACACACTGAGCTTTCTCTTGAGGAAGGGTGTATAAAAGTGATCTTTACAACATTGACACGAAATAAAACCTAAAGGTAGGTAAGTTATGTTGCTTCTACATGTAACTGCAACACTACATAATGTTTGTTTATAAACTGTTAAAAAAAATAAAAGTATTTATTTTTTTAACTGCGTTCAAATAAAATTTGATGTATTGCTATTAGATGCATAAGAAACATAACTTATCTAAATTTATTTTACTTGCTTTAGGTTTTTTTTCAAGTCAATATTGTAAAGGTGATTCTTAAACATTTTGTCTATAGTAGAGAATTTTTTAATAATAGGTTCGGGTATTTTATTAAAAACTTACCCGTTTTTTGCACTAGATTAATTGAAACAATGTACCATAGTTACTCTGAAAGAACGTTAGTTATTATGATATTATTGACAAATTACAGTTACTTTCAACTTTTTAACTGTTATTTAGGTATTTTTACAAAGAAAAGGGGGTGGGGGGTGGGGGGGTGTACTATAAAAAAATATGTGCTCGACCTCAATCACTCGTATAAGTGACTACGCTGTAAAACGTTTCTGTATGTTAAACTAGCATGTTCTTTTGTACTACATGGTATAATTTAGTATATTATTTTTTTCTTATAAGAATACAGTTAAAATATTAGAAAAAAAATAGAAAATTAAACACATATACTATTACAAAAATAACATTAAATTAACATTTTTATTTTTCGTAGAGCCATTAAAAAAACTAATTTTAATGCTTTTAATCAAGAATTTTTTAGACAATTTATACAATTTCAGTTAAATCGGGCATTCAATTTGTTTCTTAAAATTTTTTTGAACTTGTTTACTTTCTGTCAAAAATATGTACATAGGATTTATGAAGATAATGCGAATATTTATTTAATATCTATCTAATCTAATACTATTAAACGAGCAATGTCACTATATTTGTTTGTTTGTTTGTTCGTTTGTTTGTTTGCACAATCTCCAAATCCGCTCTAACGATTTTCACGAAAATTGATGTACTACCAATTTTCGCGGTAAAAATTCGATTGGGATAGGTTTCATCTTCGAAAAATTTCATTTAGAGGGTGAAATAAGTAGATTAAAAGTTCCATTTAACGCTTTCCATTGCAAATTATTCATCGCGTATGAGTTAATAGGTTATATGCCAATAGCAGTTAAATGTTATTTAATTCTTCATATGTTATTTTAATTTAAAACGTGCAAAATATTGTGATGATGTATTTTCATTATAGTTTTTATTTTAAAATAAAGTATTTTTTTCTCATAAATAAACGAAGGAAACATCAGTAAATTAAAATTAAAATTGAAAAATCGTTTGCGTTTTTAAATAAACAAAATACACATTCTATTCACGTGACTATTTCGTCTACTAAATGCTATAAATTTTCTAATAAATATTTAAAAAGAACTTGAACAAAATCGTTTGCATTTAAAATAATCAAAGTTTAAACAAATTTAATCCTGCGATTTTTTACTGTTTCTGCACGTGACGTCATAAGTGGAATTCACAAGAGAAATTTTTAAAATTCCATATAAAAAAATATCGTTTGGATAAACAAGTAGATTTTTTTATTCCATGTAAAATGGATTATGTATTTCCGTAAATAGAATATGGAATTTTCAAAACAAAAATTAGAAGCAATTGCGTTTGTTTTGTTAAGTATTTATATTCCAATGAAATCAATTGAATAAGTTTTTATTAAATTAATGTTACATGTTGTTTATAAAATATATATTTATTTACATTTAAAATTTAACTTTGTTATAAATTTTTATTTGATAAGTTTTAATTTAGCAATTGTTAATAAATATTTTTTTTAGAATTTATATGCTAATGGATATAAATAAAAGAAGTTTTATTAAATTAATTTTAAGCAATATTTATAAAGGTAAAAATATAATTTTATACATTTAATAAACTATTTTCTTCTATTATTTATAGCTTTTATTTTACCAATTGTTCATAAATACACTTATTTCTGATAGTATTAAACAAGAAATAAAGAAAAATTCTGAGTTTTCCAGTTTTCAAGATATGTTTTGGAAATTGTGAAAAAAGGAAGTGTTTCCAAAAGTTAACATTTGTTAACCATGGACACTTTGCGCTGCTTTGTGTGGAAATTACATGACGCCATTTCAAGATATAAGTGACTTCACGCGCATTTTTTATTGGTTGATGGTAACCACATGGTTTGTTATTCACCAATCACAAAGGCTAATCGACCATGCGTTTTTGTTATTCCGTCAAAATTTTAATCTCGGGACCATGTCATCCATAGTGTCTATAAAAATGGTTTGGTATTTATTAATTCCACTTTCTAATGAGTAAATAATTAATGAAAACGTTAAATTGTTTTAAATGATATTTTTTTTCTCTGTATAACTGATACCAGCAAATTTGTCATATAAAGTTCTTAATGTAAAAGCAACATTTCTATGATATTTTGTACAATTTAATAATGAACTGTTTCTCGAATTACGTAAGTAAGTTTAGTTTAGAGAGTGATTTAAAATTAGTAATGAGATTTTACAATAGAACAACGGAAAAGGAGTTTAAATTTTTCATTAACAAACTTAAAATTATTTGTAAATAGAAATTTCACATCATTTACTATAAACGTGTTTTAAAATTTATTTACTTTGTTACTTCAAATAAGTTTCTTCTTTATTTAAAGGTTTGTCCGAAATAACCTGCCTAATTAAATATGAAATTATTGTCGATATTAAATTGCATTAGATAGTAATAACAAAATACTGAATAATGTTCTCGTATTATGTTAATATGTTTAGTTTCAAGCAGATAATTAAATGAGTAACCAGACTTTATACAATATAACAAAGGAAATAGAGTTTTTAATTAAAACGTACATAGTAATTTAAACGCTTGAAAAAAAAAGTTTTCACATACAAACAGAGAAATTAATTTCAGCAAATTTAAAACTCTTTTTAAAAATAAATTTTACATTTGTGTACACCGTAAATGTGTTTTTAATTATTTTTATCATGTTACTTCAAATAAGTATTTTGTTAATAAAAATGTGTTCAAAGTAACTATATTGTTTTCAAGACCCAGACTGCAAGCTACCAACTCATATTTTATATTCTGTAACCTTTTCTTAGGAACAAAATTATGAACTATTCCTAACAACTGTCGCAAATTTCAACACTTGTCATTTTCAAACATTAGGCTAAATAAAATAATATATGTGTATTGAAAAGTCGAGAACGGCAGCTTCATCATTAAAAAATCTGTTTAACAGAAAAAAATAGATTAATATTAGTTTATTCGTAACTACTATTATATAATAAAAACTCTTATATTTAGATTATAGAAAAAGTTTAATTTTATAGAAGGTTGATTTTCGATGCCGTTATAATGAAATATATCGGCATCGGTATTGGTTCAAATTATATTATTTTACACTGAATTAAATATAATACTTTATTTTCGTTCATTTTCGTCACTACGATTAATTCCGAATTACACATAAAATTATTCGAAATAAGTAAATATCTTTATTATTGATTACACGTTTAATAAGAATATAAAACATTGTTCGTTCCTGATTATTTGTGTATGCAGGTTGAAGACAAAAAAAATACCGAAATAATTTTGCAGTAGCAAAAAATAATTTGATCTCCATTATCCTAATCTTCTTAATAACAAAGCTACTTTGCATAGTATTTAAAAGTCCATTCAGTTACTCAAGAGTTAGACTGAAGCACACATCATTTCAAAAGGTTACTAAAATACTGAACAACAAGAATGTTGTCCCGTTTTATCATGCAAATGAAATGTTTGTACTACAATTGTGCGAACGGTTGTATTAGCCGCTCGGAATCGCTAATAACATTAATTTAAGTCACTTTTGCAGAATTTATACGGTATCGTTTCAACGTTGACGCGTTTAACCAGTTTTATGAGCACATTTCTAAGAACTTAAGGATATTTCGATAAAAATACGTTAGACGATAAAAAAAATATCACGAAACGTCTAACCATTGATATGGACATTTCAAAGCATTTGCATTTAATTCGATTCATTAAAACTATTATTAAGTAAAAAATATAAAAGCGAGCTGGGCTCGGTCCCCTGGTACTATCTTTTAAACGTCAAAAAATACTCAACACAGTAGCAACGACGAAATTTGCTCGAACGCGCTCGAACTAGCTTAATAGTGTCGAATTAAAGCATACATACACATCCGCTCTACAAAGACATTTTCCCCTTCCCGTCTCTCATACGAACTTATTCACAAATTATCCTAGACAGTTGCATAAAAAGCACACCAGAAACATTAAATAAAAACCTATCTCTCTAAAAAAAACAAAAAAACACTAATATTCCTCTTTTGAAATCCTTCATCCGAGAATGCGAAGAGGCAATGAGCACCCAAGAACCTCCGCACCGTCTTAAAACATTCGAGCATGGATCCTTTGTAGTAGAAGAGACATGCTGCCGCTCTCGCTAACATCAAAGTGAAGCTAACATGAAAGGACCAAGACACGTGGTTAAGTACGTCATTCCATTAATAAATTTGCACAGTTACACTTTTCCCAATTCACAAGCTAATCGCGAGTATTTTTGAATTCATAATTTTGAAGAGATGGCACGTGACATTAGCCTTTCGCTCTGAGATCTGGGCTTCACGATTATGACGTCATATTCTCTCTACTACAGTCCATTCATGTTCGAAGGTTAAAACCACATAATTAAATGAATCGCAATTGATGTCTTTCGCCAAACACCCACTTTGCCGAATAATATTATAAACAAAATACTTCACCCATCCGGAAAACTTCCCAGATATCAATTTAACTCTGCTGCCAAGATCATTAAAATATACCGAGGCCTCCGTGGCTAAGCGGTTAAAGGCGTCAGCTGGGAATACGAAGGTTCCTGGTTCGCTGTGCCAGGCGATGGACTTGACAAAGAAAAGCAAAAAGTAGTGATCTTGTGATCGGAGGGTTGCCAACTTCGCTACAAAAATACTAGAAAAGTCGTCCAGAACATCCTCAAAAATTAACGGCATGTATACGGGACTGGTGCACGATTAATCTGATCGGGGTCCAAAGTCCCGACGTCTATTGAAGGCGTTGGGTCCCAGTTCAGGTGTTTCCTCGTCATCTGATCATGGTTCTAAAATAACGAGGTGCATGTATGAATGTGTATGTTGCCCCCAATGGCGTAGCCAGGATTGTCCGAAGGGGGGGGGGGGGGGGGGTCATAAATTATTTTTGGTCCGACCAAAACCAAATTTTTTTTAATTAATAATTGATTTGAACAATTTTTAACTAATAATTTTAATTAACCATTTTAATTAAATTTAATTAATAATTTAAATAAAATTTAATTAATATTTTGAATAAAATTTAATTAATATTTTGAATAAAATATAATTAATAATTTGAATAAAATTTAATTAATAATTTGAATAAAATTTAATTAATAATTTAAATAAAATTTAATTAATAATTTAAATAAAATTTAATTAATAATTTGAATAAAATTTAATTCATAATTTTAATAAAATTTAATTAATAATTTTAAATTAGCAATTTTAATTAATAATTTTAAATTAGAAATTTTAATTAATAATTTTAAATTAGTAATTTTAATTAATCATAATAATTTTTAAGTAGTAATTTTAAATTAGTAAATTTAATTTATAATATTTTTTAATTTAAGCAGTAGTTTTAAATTAAAATTTTAATAATCATAATAATTTTTAAGTAGTAATTTTAAATTAGTAAATTTAATTTATGATATTATTTCATTGCAGTAGTTTGAAATTCAAATTAATAATTTTAATTAAATATATAAATAAATTAGAAATAAGATGTAAATTAAAAGCTTAATTTTCGCAGGTTAATCTTCAGTCATTTCCTAACTTAAATTACTAACAAACCTGGCTGACATTTTACTGGGATTTAAGTCTGTAGCTAGATATTGATGGGGGGTCCGGATTGAAGCAATTTTAAATTAGTAATTTTAATTAACAATAATAATTTTTAAGTAGACATTTGTAATATGTAAATAATTCTTTAATATATAATTAAAAATAACAGAATAATAACCATTATTTTCCGGTTAATTTTATCATGTATGACTGTGGCGTGACATGGGGGAGGAGGTTTCATTGGTTGCGTGACGTAGCAAAACGGCGCATTGCGTCAAAATCATAACGGAAATTGGCGTTGCTCGTAAAAAATCAAATGACTGAATAAAAAGTATATTATTATAAAAAAAACACGTTGATTTGTAGAATCTGTGAAGCTAGACAATGAGAAAATGCTTGCCTAATCATCAGCACGCGATGCAGCGCCTCAGAAAAAAATCCAGAAAAGGTTATGTACACAGATTTAAACGAGAATCTATTGACCCATACCCTTCCTAAATAGAGCCAACTTTTCCATTATGTGTCCTTCGTATTTATAATAGTAGAATATAACTTTTTAATAATCCCCCATAAAAATTTTCAAACGAATGTGCATAAATCTTGGGAAAGATCAAAATCCAAATTTTAAAAAAAAAGCGGAAAACCGCGTTTCCGCGTGAAAAGTAACACGTCTGAGTGACAGAAAACTAATTTGTAAATGTAATTGAATAAAAAATTAGTTAGTTTTGGGTATTTTCAAAGATAATCTCAATATTCAAAAAATATTTGAATAAGAAAAGGTGTACATACTTTAAACATATCAACAAATTTTTTTCGATGCTCCTTTCTTTTGTCTTGAATCTTCCAATACATTATGTTTTGATGACGGCATACCGTGAAAAGGGTAATTCAGATAAGCTTAGCAAGCACATGCAGTACTGGAGTGATTTTCAAATTCAAATGGCAAATGAGAGACATGCAACGTCTCAGAAAACTGATTTTTGAGAAGGGGAAAAAATTCCACCGCCATTGTGAGAAAGCGAAGGGGACCACAACTAGGGGGTAATTTTTTTTGACAGGAGTCATTTACAATCCTTTCTTAAAGCACGTAGGGGATGAATGGGTCTTTTCAGGAAAAATACCTTACTTTAAAGCATGGAGGTACTTTAAAGCATGGAGGTACTTTAAAGCAAGCAATTTCTGGTTTGATGCATTGTGAATTCCGGCTTAACTGCCGCCTGATTTCAAGTGTTAAGAAAAGTAACCCTTTACATGTACAAACAGCCAAGTCAAATCATACAGACCTACTATCCCCCCCCCCTAGAAAGTCGAATGTTCTGTCTTCAAGGTGTTGTTTGACCACTGTTCTCTTTAAAATCATCCCTTCAGGTGTCAGAAGGGAAAGGAGCAGGAGACCAGTAGGTGCAATGTGTAATTTCTCTACAGAAATCAGAAAAAAAAATCTTCGTTTTTTTTTTGCTTGTTATTTAAAAAAAAAAATTATTTTAAACTGGCTATGGGGGGGGGGGGGGTTCTGACCCAAAGTAACCCAATGCTGGCTACGCCACTGGTTGCCCCGGGTCTTTCCTTCGAGATAGACCCCTAACCGTCGCCAATAGCCCACTGTGCAGCTCTAGTGCGACGTTAATTAAATAAATCAAACTAAAATATCCCGATTCAATCATAATCATCGATTACAAGATCGATAATCTCCTAAATAAATACCTATTTTGAATCAATGAGTTCTGATATTAAAATAATTGTTATCGTAATAAATGTTACCAGTATCGAGAAATTATTTGGATCGTTTTCAATCGTTCGTACAATTTGAACATGTGCCAATAACGAAGAAAGGTCCTGGCTAGTTACTGCGATTTGCGATCTACCTGAAATGCGGTTTTTTTGAGATGTGAACGGAACATTATAAGTAATCAAGGAACAAGTTTGTTTCAAACAAGGCCGTCTTGTAACTCGGAGAAGTTTGTTCTTCTGTTTTGGTTTCTCTTTAGTAACATATAATTTTTTTTTACCTATTCAATTTTTAAACTTGTCATTTTTAAACCTGCCCAGTCTTGACGGTTTCAGCGTTTCTGATCAAATTAAGCAGCTCGTCTATTAATGGTTTGAACAACTTATTTTATCCAATATATATATTTTTAATTTTGAAATACTATATTTTTTTAGCAAATAAACGCTAGTTTTTAAAAATAATATTTTTAATTATCGTAAATTGAAATGATATTTTTAACTGTTATTCTAATATCGCTCATTCTCAGTAAACAAAATGAATAAACATATAAAAACAAACAAATAAACATGCACCGCCAGTTTCGTTTTTCAAAAAGGGAATTAAAAATCAAGCATTTTTTTAAAAAAAAAGATGATATAAATTAAAACTTTAAAACCTTAAAAAAAAATATTGAAAGTTCTTCTTTTGTCAAACATTTTAGATATAGTTAGAAAGTCGTCAAAAACTTCAAACAAATTATATAGGCGTGTATACGCGACAGGAACACCATAAATCTGACCGGGGTCCAAACTACTGACGCCTATTGAAGGCGTGGGTGCCAACTCAGTTGTGGTCTTCGTCATCTGACCATGGTTAAAAAATACGAGGCATTGTTCCCGGATCTTTCTTTCGGGATATGCCCGAACCGTCACCACTAGCCCACTGTGCAGCTCTAGTGCGACGTTCAGTAACCAAACCATTTTTAAATTCCGAAATCGAGTTATGGTTGGTTGGTTAAATTAACGTCGCACTAGGGCTCCACAGTGCTTATCTCGAAAGAAATATCAGGGAACATTGCCCCGTATTTTTGAACGACGGTCAGGTAACGGGGATGACATTTGAGCTGGCACCCGACGCAACCGCAATAGGGGTCAAAAAATTCGGCCACGATCAAATTTATTGTGCAGCAGTCCCTTACATTCGGTGGACATTTTTTGATCGTGAAAGGAACGAATTCAACAACCTTCTGATTACAAAATCGTTACATACATGTTACAGATAAAACCCGCACCATCGGATGCTTATCCGAGCCCTTAAGCATTCGGCCATTACAAGCCAAATCGACTTATAGAATTAAACATAATATATACTGATAGTTCTGGGAACAGTAGACCTCGTGACCAAAAAAAAGCTGATCTTTAGCCAACTTCACATGAAAAACCCTACTTTACATGAAGCGGAAGAACTAAAACGGTCACCACCTTGAAACGGAATCAATACTTATATATAAGAATGGAGTGTCTGTCAGTGGAATTGAACAAAACCCCTCATTTTGAGTTTTCTTCACGAATTAAGATACACTGATTCAGAAAATCACATTAATTTTTTTGTGTATGTCTGTTTGTCCGGATTTAACTCAAAAACTACTGCACAAACTTTTACGAAACTTGCAGCATTTGAACAATATTTTCTTAGTTTAAAATCTGTACTTTGTTTCATGTGGACATCTGCAACCATTCAAAAGTTATAGAACTTTTTCCATTTTCTCTAACATTACTCCTATGGGTAATTTACATCTCAATCTTCTCTTCATAACATTTTTGCGAAAAATCACCTTGGCGAAAAAAAAATATTTTTCTACAATACTGGAATAAACGATTCATTTTGATTGGCTGATGAGTAAATGTCGCCAAATGAATTAAAAATGTCGCCAAATGAATTAAAAATGTCGCCAAATATTGCCAAATGAATTAAAAGTGTCAACAAACGTTTCCAAATGAATTAAAAATGTCGCCAAATATTGCCGAATGAATTAAAAATGTTGACAAATGTTGCCAAATAAATATATAAATGTCGCCAAATGATTTAAAAAAGTCGCAAAATTATTTTAAAATGTCGCCAAACGGATTAAAAATGTCGTCAAATAATGCCAAATAAATTAAAAATGCCGCCAAATGAATAAAAAATTTCTCCAAATCAATAAAAATGTTGCCAAATGAGCTAAAATAGAGGTCGAAGGAGGAAGATAAACCAGCTCTTTCGACTGACGCCATGTGTATTCATGTTCTGAACAACTTAACTTTATGAGAATAGTGCTTTTTGTTGCGGAGTGGAATATTTCTATGGTGTTGAAATGGCCCACCCTAAAAGTTTAATTTAAGGTTTTCTTTATTTAGGCCTCCATGTAACTTATTTTTAAATTTTCACCTCAAAAACATATTATCGGAATTCAAAAATGAATATTTGATAATTAATTTTTATAAGAAATAATGTCCGTAAATATTGACCCATATGAAATTATGTTGAAAGACGGATATATAGACTCCGGTCACCAATTGGCACAAAAAAAACTTCACCAAATACGATAAATTATTTAGAAACAATGCAATATTTTTTCTTTGATATATTATTGCGTCGTCAATAATTAAACTAATGAATGTGACATTTTTCTGCAAGGGTTTATTGTTACTAAATTGTTAATTTTTATACAAAAAATATGCATATTGAAAAAGTTTTAGTAATTTTTATTTCACAAAAAGAAACATTTTACAAAAACATCAGTTTAAATAGTAGTCGCAATAGCATGTAAAGTCGTGAATATAAAAATAGATTTGGTTGGGATTTAGAATCATAGGCGGGTAGCTTTTGGCGACTTTTTCGGGCGATTCACTTCTCAATATGGGAATAAAGGGACGATTGTTTACAAATATGAAAGGATAAGAATTTGCGGGATTGGTTCGGAAGGTCACGTGACTTCCGGGCTTAAGAATTTCCGTGATTGGTTTAAAGAGTGACGTGATGTTTTAGCGGGAAGAATTAAGAATAAGAATATTCTATTCGAATAGAATTCGGACGGTGTTAGTGTTGGAATTTTTAAGTAGATTTTTAAACTGCTTATATCGTTGTTTAATGTAAGTACCCTTTATTGCTTATTGGTATGGCTAGCAAATGTGGTTTAGTTGAAAGAATAAATTCTTTTTTTTTATCAGATGTATGTTGATAGTTTGAAAGATGATGTTAGCAATATGTCAAAAGGTGGGTTTGTTAGGAACGAGTTATGAATGTCCCGTGTGTAAGACGGAAATGAAATTGGTAAAAAGTGTGCATGTGAAGAATGATAAGTGGCAGTGGACGTGTCGAAACGAAGGTGAAAATGGACATCGTGTGCGTAGGAGTATTAGGAAGGGTACATAGTTGTTTCTAAATATTTTTTGGTTACAGCTGTTCTTTGAAACATTTCGCCATTGCCCGGTGCTCAAAGCGATGAGTAGCCCAAAACGACTGCCCGAAGGATTGCCTGTAAGCACCATGATCGACTGCCCGAAGGGGGTCACGGATGTGATCCTGAGTAGTCGGAGGCCGCAGGCCGGAGACCACAAAATCGACGGCAGGAGCCTGTGACTTTAAGCGCGCGGAACGCGTGTGCGCTTAAGAGTGCCATCGAAATGCCCCAAACGACGGCCCGGAGGATTGCCTGTAAGCACCATGATCGACTGCCCGGAGGGGGTCACGGATGTGATCCTGAGTAGTCGGAGGCCGCAGGCCGGAGACCACAAAATCGACGGCAGGAGCCTGTGACTTTAAGCGCGCGGAACGCGTGTGCGCTTAAGAGTGCCATCGAAATGCCCCAAACGACGGCCGGATTTGCCTGTAAGCACCATGATCGACAGCCCGAAAGGACATTGTTACATTCGCCATAGGCGCCGAACTGCCGCCAACAGCCCAATAAAAAGCTCTAGTACGATGTTAACTAACCAAAACAAAGTTTCGAAATCAATTTTAAACCGTCGCCATTAGCCCATTGTGGAGCTAAAGTGTGACGATATTTCATTCAATCGTGCAGACGTAATAGAAATCCTTCGAAATGAATTTTGAACCGTCACCGATAGCTCATTACACAGTAGAAGTCATCCGATCAATCAACCAATCAATAATCCGATTGTGATTCGGAAATAAGACACAACGCTCAAGTTGTTAACTGTAATTGTTGATTTAACCGGAAGTAACCCTTTACATCAGAAAAGAAAAAGGCGTGCGCTCCGTATCGGTTCATTTGGCGTCTACTTGAAAACACAGCCAAATCCGCCTATGATTGTAAGTCTTTACCATAGATTTAAGTATCTCAAAAAATACTCAAAGTAAATCTGGATTTTGATAAAGTTTATTTTTCACAGTGCACAGAAAGTGATATGCGATGGCTACGCTGACAAGACAAAATCGCGCAGCTCTTACTGTGCAAAATGACCACGAGCAACGCCGGGAAATATTGCTAGTCAAATAATAATATTGCCAACATCTTGAGACGGAATGAAATAATAAAACGGCCAACATCTTGAGACGGAATCAAATAATATAACGGCCAATGTCTTGAAACGGTTTGGTTTGGTTAGTTAACGTTCCACTAGAGCTGCACAGTGAGCTATTGACGACGGTTCGGGGTCTATCTCGAAGGAAAGACCCGGAAAAGATACCTCGTATTTTTGAACCATGGTCAGATGACAAGGACAACACCTGAGCTGGCACCTAACGCCTTCAATAGACGTCGGGACTTTGGACCCCGATCACTTTTATCGTGCACCAGTCCCGTATACACGCCGTTGTTTTTTGTGGATGTTCTGGACGACATTATAGTATTTTGGTAGCGAAGTTGGCAACCCTCCGATCGCAATATCACTACTTTTTACTATTCTTTAGTCTAGTCCTTGGCAATATTTGAACCGGGGACACTTAGTTTCCCAACTGACGCCTTAATCCACTCGCCCACGGAGGCCCCGTCTTAAAACGGAATCAAATATTATAACGGTCACTTCCTTGAAAAGGAATCAATAAACAAAACGACCAGCATCTTGAAACGGAATCAAATAATAAAACTGTCACACCCTTGAAAAGGAATCAAATAATAAAACGGTCACACCCTTGAAAAGGAATCAAATAATAAAACTGTCACACCCTTGAAAAGGAATCAAATAATGAAACGGTCACTTCTTTGAAAAGAAATCAAATAATAAAACGACCAGGTTCTTGAAACGGAATAAAGAATATTAATGAAAACAAAAAAAGAAAAATATACGTCGTTTTGATGATTTCGAAGAACATTCATGGCACATTTGAAAAAAAATCACAATAACGCGTTTGATCGTTGAGACTGCGTAACAAATAAATTTACAGTCACAAAATGCCGAACTGTCCAGTTAAAACAGGACGGACTTCGCTAAAGTTCGGTAAACTATGGATATGTGTAATTTCGTCCGGATCGAAATTGTAATTTTGCACCCGAGACCGGAGTAAATAGACAAAGATGGCCGGCGTTGTTGTATTGCCGACTTTTGAGTAAGTAACTTTCGTCAACATTTAGGGATCTTATATTGCAAATTAATTCAAGTGATGAAACAGCATACGATTGCAAAATTTGTCGAAATAATCCTTGACTAATGCAAAACGCGTAAAAATTAGAGTGCTATTTGTAAGAGTATGTACAGCTGTTAAACTTTACTACCACGCCTGGTATAAATGTTCAATTCTACTTTAACGAAAAGAATCTTGAGGACATCAGTTGGTCTTTGCAAAATAAAATCGAGAGATAATGAAGAGCTTTTGCGTAATATTACTTTTGGCGTTCATTGTAAGTAAATGTTTGACATAAAATATGTGTATTGAGTATTTAGAACTAGGTTCTTTTTATTTCCTTTTCTATTTTATAATTTTAAACTTTTTCCAAAGAAACTTAGAATGTGTTTATACTTTTTTGTGTTTAATGTAATGTTTGTAAAAGTATTGAAATCTAAGTGTAAATGTTATTTCGTGTAATGTAGAAAATCTATAATAATAAAAGAACATTTGTTTATTGATCACGCAAACCTACTTCTAAATATAAAAGCACCAAAATAATATATAGAAACTATTAATCCTCAAACTATACACACAATACTCGAAATTTAAAAAATTCGTTTAGATTCTTAAATCAAATATAACGGTTTTAGAATCTGTTTTTTAAAGTTTTCATTTAAACAGAAATATCAATATTGTTATAAAATGATAAGATGTTGTCAACAATAAAATACTACTTGTATGCAATATATGTTTATATATATAATAAAATATGTTTGTTCTTTAAATAAATTATGTTTTTATAGTACATCGTTTCATTTAACTCCAAGCAAAGAACAAAAGAACTTGTACTTCTACTAATCTCAATATTTTATAAACTTAAAAATGATGTTCCATTATGAATGAAGAACTACAAAATAATGCAAACATAAACATAATTGAAGGGTCCAGGTGGAGAAAGATGAAGGTCCACCTAGAGTGATAGTATTCATATCTGACAGACGTATACATCATTTTAATACGTGGGTGTATTATTGTTTGCGGACAATAATCGTTCATCCTTTTTATTAATCTGGTGTACTGAAAGTACACCCCTATATATCTGCCATAAAGTTTGGAGATTATAAATTAAACAAAAGATCAATTTTCCTCTGGACCCTTCTACTTTTATGCAATTTTATTTATTTCAATATATTTTATTGTATGTGAACATTTTATTTAGTTACTAGCAATATGGCCCGGCGTTGCTCGTAGTCAATTTGTGAAGTAAGAGCTGTGTGACTTTTTTACTTAATGCAGCCAGTCGATTTTCGCTCTCTATACCCTGTCTAAATTTATTCAATTACCTTGAGTAGTTACGGAGATATCTTAACCTACGATTTTTTAATTTTTATATTAACGACTTTACAGGCTATCGCGTATAAATTGTTTTGTAATATATATATATATATATATATATATATATATATTGCAATATAAAAATCCCTAAAAATTAATAATTAAAAACGCCTTTCCTAATTTGTAATATGATGTCGATAAAAATAATGCACTTAGCAGAAAATTAAAATAAAACACTTGGAGACTTTGCTTGAATGCTAAATGGTGTTAAAAGCTTATATAATTAAAAAAGTTGTATATATTTTAATTTTTTTTTATAGAAATTAGGGAAAAAAATGCAATTATTAAACTTCACATTCATTATTTTTAATACTGACAATGCAATGACATATCAAAGCTAAAAAAATCCCATTCTTCCAATTGGAAATAATTTATTGTATTTGGCGAAGTTTTGGGGTGCCGATTGACGAACGGAATTTTGGTGTTCGTTTTTAATAACTAATTCTAAAAATTAAAAAAAAAAGATTTATTTTATTTTGTAAATGTACACCCTGTAATTTCACAGAATTGTGACATAGAATAATTTTAAATATGTCTGCATTAATATTTACAGGCTTTACTTTTCAATTAAAAATGAATTTTCAAATATTCATTTCTGATTTTCAATAAAATGAGTCTGAAGTGAAAAATTTCAAATAAGGTACATGGAGGTATAAATATCAAATCCCCAATTTTAAATTTTAGGAGAGCGCATTCCGACACTATTGCACTGTTCCATTTCGCAACAAATAGCACTATTGGCATTAATGTAATAACTTTTTACAGGAAGTTAGACACCCACACGTTTAAGATCTTGAAACAAATCAATGTTCAGGACACGCACGGATACACATGGCGTCAGACGAAACTGCTGGTTTATCTTCCTCCTTCGACTGGCGAGGGTTTAGTTAACGACCGATTCCTATAATCTGCTGCTTAATAAATGCGTTTTTCAATGAAAAATCGCAGTAATAGAAGGCAGCAAGTATTGTCAAAAACATATTTTTGGTCGCTAAGGTGATTTTTAACAATAATGTTGTGAAGGGAAGATCTAGATGTAAATTTCACATAGTAATAATGTATAGGAAAATGGAAAAAAGTTCTATAACTTTTGAAGGGTTGCAGATATCCACATGAAACAACGTGCAGATTTTAATCTCATTCCGATTCGAGAAATGGTCTCAAGCCGTTGAGAAGAAAGATGCCTCATTCATTAAGTTTATGGTACACAAAGTATCTCTAAAGTATTGTTTTATTATTGAACCCTGCTTTCAATTATTTTATGATGGGGGTCACAATAAGAAAGTATGGGACTTCTTGGCACCTGAGTAGAGAATTTCCGTGAGAAAGTGGGGTGGCAAATATTGTAGAATATTTTTTCGTCACATTAACAAACAATTTTAGTGAAATATTGTAAAAATAAAAGTAAAAAAATAACTTAAAGGAAGAAAATAAATCGTAAGATCACTTATTTGAATATTAGGAATATGTTTTAAATAATTTTTACATCATTTTAATTAACTCGGGAAGAAGTTAAATTGCATCGAGATGTATTTTAAATAAATACTTTTTATAATCTTCATGATGTTAATTATAATTATGTTTTCTACCTAGCTGAACATCGGAGTAAGTGAATGCCAGACATGCATCACTTCACAAACTTGTTCAACAGGACAATGCTGCGTTGCAGTAGATGAAACATATGTCCTCATTACTTGTAAACCACTTTCTACAACAGGTATTGCTAAATACTGATTTTTGTGTTTACATTTTTATTTCAGACAAAGGTTATTTTAAGTAGCCTTGATCTAAATTATAATAAACGAAAATGGATGTTTTTTTAACGTAATCTGCTGAGAAATCGCATAAAAAAATTTGAAAGCCTAACTTCCAATTTTGATAGTAATGGACTGAGTTAGCAAATTTAATTTAAATTGACTCGTTTTATACCCGCAATATAATCAAGTTATTCCTCAAGATTAAATTCGAGGAATGTTGAAAAATCAAAGTGCTATCAATGATAAGTTATTCAGATTTGTGGTGTGAAAACCCAAGGGGTACGTGACTTAAAAAAAAAGATAGTTAAGTGCGGTTGTAGATAGATAATACATACGAAATGTTGGTAGCAAAAGAATACAAGTCAATGCCAATCATTTGCATAGATCTAGCTATCGCAACTACTTCTAATATAAGCTGTTTTATATTAACTTAAAAGTACGGTTTCACAAAATGGGGAAATTGTTACTTCGGTTTCTTACTCCTTTATATAAGATCGTTTCAAGTCAACCTAAGTAAACTAGTCTAATTATTTTTTATTAATAGTACGTTTCAAAGGAACTAAAAATATGAAAGCGAATAAGTTGAGGAATGTTTAAAATTGTAGTAATGCTTTAAATAAAGATAATGAACAACATTGCAATTTGTATTAATAAAGTCCATTTCATGGATTTAACGTCGCACAAGAGTTGCACATTGTGTTACTGCAGCGATTCTCAACCTGTGGAGCGCGCCCCCATAGGGGTGCGCGAGCACACTAGAGGGGAGGCGCGAGAATATCTAATAGAAAATATTATTTAAAATAATTGATTAACTGACTGAAAGGAAAGCACACATACACATAGAAAACAAAATACATTTCGACATATTTAACAAATAAAGTAAAACAACTTACTAAATCAAAACTTACTTAATCAAAACATACTAAATTAAAACAAATTTAATAATTATTATTGACTTCCTTGGGCCTGTCTTGCAGAGCAAAGTTTTTCGAAGGAAGGCTTAATATTAGAAATAGCCATTCGCAGTTCTGTTTCTATATTAGACGATCTATATTTTGTCTTTAAAGAAGCCACAGCAGAAAATCCAGTTTCACAAAGGTAGGATGTTGAAAATGGTAAAGAATGCGAAATGCCTTGTTTTTAGTGCAGAAAAATCAACCTCTACTCCTGCCCAAAGTTCAAATAGTGATTTATTACTAAATTGTATTTTGGTTTCGCCACTTGTCGTGAAGTTTATGAATTTTTCTTCCTCATCAATTGAGAGTCCTTCGGGAGTCTTATGAAATTGATCCCTAACCCATTCGTAACTTGCTGTCAGTTTGTCGTCAGCAAGAAAATACTTTTTAAATTTTTTTGCCAGCATGGCGAAATGATTTTCAATGGTTAAAAAAACAACTTTTACATGTTCTGCTTCAGCCTTGTAAGTTTTAGTACAATCATCCGCATTTTCAAACATTGTTATGTTTTTTTGCTTTAAATTTCTTCTCCACAATTCCAATTTTCTACAAAAAGCATTAGCTTTATCACTCGTATCCAACATATGTGTATTTGCTCCCCTTGGAGTTGAAGATTCGAGTTATTTAATTTCTCGAATATGTCGACCAAGAACTAATTTCATCACAAAAAAACCATTGCGAAAATTCTCGGCTTCCGGTCTGTTTTCTTCTTCTAGGAAAATGGCGATTTCTTCTCTTAATTCATAAACACGTTGCAAAATTTTTTCACGTGATAACCATCTTGCCTCGCAATAAAATAGTAACGCTGAATATATTGAACCTATGTCTTTACAAAGTGCGAAAAAGATTCTCGATTTCGGGGGTATCATCTATATAATATTTCTCTTACGCGGTGATTGAAAAACGCTGTTTTTCTCTACGTGGAATGGCAACAGTTACAAATATCTGTTGCTTTGGTATTTATATTTTGTTATTATGCAAGCTATTTTCAAGATTAACAACTTTAATTCATTAATAAATAATTATTTTGATAATGTCTTTTAAACTTGGAAGAATGCCGTATTATATTAACAAAAGAGAAGTTTTGTAAAATATATCTAAACCACTGAACTGATATCAGTGATCCAAACTGAAAATAGAGGTGCCGCCATCTGTTGGCTGTTTTGGAAACTATACCATGAACGATTCCTGTAAACTCCGTCTGCCTGACGTCATTAAATAAAACATTTTTGGTAGGCAAGGTTATGGTAGGATTAACATCAATTACAACCAAAACAAACTACAAATAATGTAAGAATAATGAGGAAAATAATAATAAGGATAGACATGCCGTTTGTACTTTAACAAAAAAAAATACTTTAAAAAAATTTATATTGATTTACATGAAGAAAAAATTTATTTACGCCAAGAAGAATTATAATTTAAATTTTCAGTTTCAACTTTTAAAGTTTACAGTAATATAATAAAAAATATTGTTGCTAGGACGCATTGTTATTGTGTGCGTTAGGAGGCGGAGCCTCCTAGTTTTTATATAATTTACTACGGTTACAACCTTAGTTAACACAATATTCAGACCAGAACTCATTTCTTTCGAAGCCAAAGCTTCTCGGTGGATCATGCAATGTGTCCAGACGCACTGAGGCGATTTTTGTTTTACAAGTGCTTGTATACTTTGGAATCTTCCGGACATTGAACGAGCACCATCGGTGCATATTCCGACGCAATTTTTCCATTCTATGTTTGCCTCGTTCATAAAATCATTTAAAATAGCAAATAATGCGAGCGCTGTTATTTTGAGTTCTATTGGTTTGCAGAAAAGTAGTTCTTCTACTACTGACATATTATCACAAAATCGAACATAGGCAATTAAATTAGCATCTTTATTACTATCTGTTGCTTCATCAAGCTGTATTGAAAAAAATTTGTCACGCAACTTCGAGAAAAGCTGACACTATACATCCTCAGCTATATCACCAATTCGACGAGCAACAGTATCATTTGAAAGAGGTATGGACTGCAATTGTTTTGAAAAATTATCTCCAAACATAGTTTCTACAATCTTAATATTTAAATATTCTTGAAAATATTTTCGGAACCACGCTCGTCTGTGTACTTGTTGATGCTTGACTATCGTCTAATGCTCGCTTACTTCCGATTAAAAATTTATCCATGAGTCTGCATAAATCTGCTGCCGTGAATATTTAATATGGTGAATTGCAATTAACACGAAAACATATATAACATACACATTCACGATAGATTCAATAGCGATATAAGGATCGACTCGAATGAGACTGGCTGGAATTAAAACTTGTGTTACCGAATATTTTCCTTCTTCCTATGAGAAAACATTTGCTCCGCGCATGCTCGAGACGGATCGGTCGTGTGGATGCTCTTCCACAAACATTACTTATTTTTTTCTCTTTTGTTTAGTCATGCTTCTGTTTTATTTCCTTTATTATTCGAAAAAAATGTATTCATAGTTTCTAAATTTAACTCCCCCCGTATAGGTTAACTTTCATTAATGAATTGTTCTACTTTCATATTCTTTAGACGTTATCTCCCTGTTTGGCTTTCATTTCAAATATAATATTTAAATTTTCCCCGCTTTCAATCGCTTCATCTGTTCACGCCCGCTTGGCAAAATGCCATATATGGTTTCTCGTTAACGTTGGATCGCTTTTACTCTTGTTTTGGCAGTTAGTTAAAAAAAATTTAAAAACAGAATCCAAAATACTCAATATACATTATTGTTGTATACATTTTATTTAGGGGGGGGGGGCGGCGATGAAACTTATGATTGAAAACTGGGCCGCGAATACTGAAAGGTTGAGAAACGCTGGGTTACTTGTGACGGGTAAATGTATATTAAGAAGGAAAGGCCCGGGGTCAGTATCGTAATTTTATACCAAACGGTCAGTGACCAGGACAATGCCTGAGCTTGCATCCTACTCTCCACACTTCCACAACACGATCAACGCGAGGTCATTTATACGACTTTAGATGTAACGTACGTCAGGCCCTTTTATACGTTGGTTGTTTTACAAACCACGGGGACCTAACTTGTAACCCTTCCATTATGATCTCGCTGCTCGTTCCATTTCGAGGATCGAACCTACGATCCTTAGCTTTTAAGCACGGTACAATTTTAAACCGATCCTCCGCAGTCCCTTTTGGTATATTTGAATTATTTTCATGTAAGTGGTGATATAAGTTGATATATTTTCTAGGTAAAAAACAGTAACATCACTGACATTTGTCGGTAGAATGAATGCTAGACTAAAAAACAAAGATGTTCAACCAGGACCCACTTCACTGAGGTTTTGTTTGGTTAATTAACAGTGTTATTTAATGTTACTTTCAATTAGTGCAACTTTCAATGTTATTCAGATCGTCTCTCAAAATGTAAAAGTCCTAAAATTATGAAATTAAGTGAATTTGTTAAGAAATGTTTGATAAATAAGAAGAATATATTTTTGTTTCAATACTGTTATTAGTTTATAAGTTATTTAATATTAAAGTCGTCGTTGATAAAATTTTGCTTACAAATAATTTTGTCCGTCGAGTTTCTGAAACACTATTAAGAGGAGAGATCCAATTTTTTTAGGGAGTGTACAAATTGGTTTGAACTGGAAATCCAAGTAAGCATTTTTTTTAAATTTGAATTAGTTTTGGATTTATAAATTTTTTAAACATTTAAACACGCTCCACTTTTTTAAGTTTTTTCACCCTCATTTTTGAAACGTGATTTCTAAATTGCTATTAGTCACTTAAAATTACATATTTTCTTATTAAAAAAAATATATTAATGTTCGTTAAAACTTCTTCTTTCCGATGTTATAAAGATTATATTTCTATCTTTACAATTAAATTTGATATGGTCAATTAAGATAGGTATAAAAAATAGCGAAGAATGGAAAAAATGTCAGATATTTCGAGCAAATTTTAATTTTCGACTTTTTGTCTCATTGTTCCGCTTGCATCTCAAAAAATAAATGTCCTAAAATTATGAAATTATGGCAGTGTATTAAGAAATGTTTGGGAAATAAGGTGAATAAATTTGTTTTTTAATACGATAATTATATTAGACGTTAATTTATGTTAAAGTCATAATTTTAGAAAATTTCGAACACTTTCATACATTTTTGGATACTTGTCTTCCAATTTTCAACAAAAAAATAAATAAAAAATTCGGGATGTAGACTAAACTATTGGCTACAAATGCTCCAGAGCGTTTGAGAAATTTCGATTTAGTTTTGTAGTTATAAATTTTTAAATAATTGATGAAATGTCCGAAATAATCGTCTATTTTACGCGTATCTTCACAAGGGATAAATTAAAACTGCTCTAAGTAGTTCAAAAATATACTTTTTACCCGTTAAAAAAATATAGTTATGTTCGTAAAATCTTCCTTTCTTGAATGGTATCAATACTGAAATTCCATCTTAAAAATAAATTAGATGTAAATATTTATATGAAGTACAATAATTATTATTAAAAGATATTTCGGAACGAAATGCCAACATTGGCAAATGCCAACATGTATGTAAATCCAGTTTCCCGTATCTTAATATATATCTTAACGGCGAATTATTATTAGCGCCAATTCTCGATAATCTTACTTTATATAAATAAAAGTTGGCGAATTAGGCTTATTTATGCTTGGCGCGTTTATGCTGTTGTTTGTTTACACATGTTTCGCTTTTCAATGAGCAGAAACAATTGCGTTGAAGCAGTTCTACAGTTGAGCTTTTCCAGTTACCAGGCCCACCACAACGGCGGCAACGTGGGTGTTGGGGGGGGGGGGGGATAGCATGCCCCCCCCCCCCTCTGTAAACTTGAAACCTTAAAAGTTGGGGATTTCAAGTTTTAAAAATCCCTGAGTAGGGAAAATTTATGCCTCAGGAAAATTAATATTATTAGCAAATGAAAGCGACGACAGACTAGAAATTGCCCAGCTTGTATTAAGATGAAACTTAAACCTCAAAACGGAACACTGCATCGGAACATGCGTGCAACAAATCAATTCTTTCGAGAGAACTGTTTAATATTACCTATAAAAAAAATGACAAATGTCTATAAGCTGGAACTGGGAATTTTTTTAGCACTGTTGCGTTGGGAATTTCGAATCGTTATGTGTGGTCTGGTTAATTAACGTCGCACTAGAGCTGCACATTGAACTACTGGCGTTGGTTCGAGCAAAGCGCCCTTGATTGTATTTACTTACTACATCAAGGACGCTTTGGTTCGAGGCCTTTCTCGAAGAAAAGTCCCGGGAACGATGTCTCATATTTTTAACACTGGTCAGATAACGAGGACGACACTAGAGCTGGTACCCGACATCCTTAAGTTGGGAATTTTGAATCGTTCAAGTTCGGAATTTCGGATCGTTAAGCTGGGAAATGTCTTGTCTCAACATTCGAAAAATAAATTTGTGTGACAGCACTGCCAGTAATAATTTATATAACTAAGAAGTTTTGTTGTTAGGACACATTGTCATTGTCTACAGTGTATGAAGCCGGTATTGTTTGCGAAGCAAACTAAAGAGGATTGCGTAGCAATCCTCCGGGGGTTGGCGAAGCGTTAGCGGAGCAGGGGCCATGTACAGCCGCGGAAGAAAAAAACGAACCACCGATGATTATTTCGTTAGTTTTTATGGTAGAATTAAACTTAATATACCATTTTGTAGGGAATAAAGTCTACTATACATTGATATACAAAATATTTGCATAGGGGACTATCTTCATACTCGAATCCGCACCAACTTTAAAATTTTCAATAGCAACACCTACTTTGATAGTGCAGAAGTGTTCCCCTCCCTCAAAATAATCTAAATATAAATTTTCGTTAATTTCCTACATTTATATGCAGAGATATTAGACGATATGTATCTATCTTATTTTAGGGGCTACTTCCACATTGGACAAAGTATTAGTGAAACTTCGAAATGAAGTACGCTGGTAGAAAATGTTTTGGCGTTAGCCGTGATTCTTATTTTCTCTTGGTCATTCATTCCCCACTCCCGTATACCCCTCGCCTTTATATAAAAATTTAGAATTTTATTACAACGCGATCACAGCGCTTTTAATTCTCAAAATTAGTAGATTTCTGTTAAGCTCTACAGATTTTAAAATTGTGTATGACCCCCTTAAATGATCATTTGAGGCACATTTTAATATAGCCAAAAAACTACAAAGAGGAAAATCATGAAATTTTAGATATGCATATAAAACGTTTTTCTGAATCCATCACTATGAAAATATAGCATGGTTGCTATTCATAAATTTTATGAATATTAATATCCTAATTTAAATAAAATTAAAAAATATACATATAAGTAATGAAAGTTAGTGTATTTTATTTGGGTTGTTTAGAAGTAACACAGATAAAAATATCAGTTTACTAAAAATATTATTTCGAAAGATATGACTAAAAGTTTAAGAAATTCATTTAACATTACGAGTTCTAAACTATATTCATAATTAAAAAACTACTTAAGCAAATGACTTGCAAATTGATATTCAACGATAAATTTTGTCGTAGATTCTAAATATTGAATCAAAATTGGGTGTAGCTATTGGAAATTTTAAAGTTGGTGCGGATTTTAATATGAAGATATTCCCCTATGCAAATGTTTTGTATATCAAAGTGTAGTATACTTTATTCCCTACAAAATGGTATATTAAGTTTGGCTCTACAATAAAATAAAAACTAACGAAATAATCATCGGTGGTTCGTTTTTTTTTTTCCGCGGCTGTACCTGCACTACTATAAAGTTTTAAACTGTAAGTAATTTTCTTAGGGTCTCAAAAGTTACACCATAAATGTAGAATTATAAAAGCTGCCGGACATTTTTTAGGGGTTGGAAGGGTGGGGAGAGAAAATTTCCCCCATTTCTTTTTCAACACGGACACGAATTGAAAGGATACCTATCCCTTTGGAGATGTGTCAGTAGGAACGTTAATTCGATTCTTTGCAACAGGCCGTATCCCCCCCCCCTCCAAAAAAACCCATCAGGAAATGGGTTGATAATCAACCTGGGCGACTCGCACCTATTTTAAGTTAGTATCCTTTCCTTCAAATTACTCAAAATAAAGAGTAAATATATGCAATATTTTTTTTTTTGGTCGTCAACAGTTTTTTTCCTCTACCCCCCTCCCCCTCCACACACACTTGTTTTATCTTGACCTTGCACCCCCCCCCCCCACTTTTACCACCCAATCGCCGCCACTGTATATATATATATATATATATATAGTATGGAGTTGCGAGCTACAAATAAAATCAATCTATGCTGTACCTTTTTACGAACAATTGTATCATATGTTTAAAAGTGTTTTTTATAAAATAAAGTATGTATCTGTTTTTTTTTTTTTTTTTTTCATTTCAAAGAGAATAAATTTTGGGAAATAAGAGTACAAACATATTTGTTAAATTTTTCTTAAAATTACTCTTTAAATTTTTAAAAATGTTTTGTAGACATTTATTAAAATATCTGAAATTACGTTTATTTTAGCTGCTTAAATTTTATAAATAGTTTTCAAAATAAACTATGTCTGCTTTTCTGACATTTAACAAGTTATAAATTGAGTACAAGAAAAGTAAAAATAGGTATTATTTTGAATACATGTAAATTTAATTTCTTAAATATTACTGAAATGAAACAAATAATAACTTGTTGAATATATAATGCAATAAAATAATTAGCAAATAAGATTTTATCTAAAAACGCATTTTTGTAGTATTTACATAAATTGTATAATGACATTTAATTTATTTTATGTAATTCAAGATTACAATAAGATTCAACTTGTTTGTATGTATAAACGTTAATGGTGTATAACAAAAATACACATAATTATAATTAGAGTTAATGTCAATTGGGGGGGTCGAGCCTCCCAGCCGCCCTACTTCTTACGCCTATGCGCTTAATGTTTTCGCATCTGTTTTGAATATGATTACATATACCGAGCAGATCCAATCACAGTTGCAACAAGACATATAAGCTCTTAACAGCTTCATCCATGCCAATACATTATTATAATTTTTAAAAAATGTTATATAATCCTTTCATTAATTAACCCTTTTACTTATTAGACTTGAGAGGATATATGTGGGTGCAAAGTATTAAAAATATTCATATATTTAGGTGACCCATGTGGACAGCCAATCCTAGGGCTCGTTTACCTTACCGCATGCCCCTGTATGCCAGGTCTAAAATGTAAGGTAAGTGAAAATTTTATTAACAGTTTTGATTGAATAAATTTTCTTAAATATGCATTTTCATATTGTTTCAGACAGAGAACGATACAAATAATATCGTCATTAGTTTAAAATATAAAAATATTATATATATTTATATTTACCGCAAACATTAAAATTTGGATGTTTATTTATAATATTAAAGAAACAAAATTAAAAATCATTTAACAGTTAATTGAATCGTAAATTAAAAAGTTCTACTTGAAAAAGACTTTACTCGGCTTACAATTACATTTGTTTTTATTAAGATACTAGCAATATGGCCCGGCGTTGATCGTGGTCACTTTGCGCAGTAAGAGCTGTGCGATTTTGCCTTGTCAACTTAGCCATAGCATATCACTCTCTGTGACTGTGAAAAATAAACTTTATCCAAATCCAGATTTATTAAATTACTTTGAGTATTTTTTGAGATACTTAAATCTATTTTTATGTTTACATGCTATTGCGACTACCTACTATTTAAACTGATGTTTTTGTAAAAATTTTCTTTTTGTGAAATAAAAATTCCTAATTTTTTTTTTTAACTGCATATTTTTTGTATAAAAAATAACCATTTAGTGACAATAAACCCATGTAGTAAACTTCACATTCATTAGTTTTAATATTGGTGACGCAAAAATATATCAAAGAAAAATTATTGCATTCTTCCAAATTAAAATAATTTGTCGTATTTGGTGGAAGTTTTTTGTTGTTGTGCCAATTGGCGACCGGAGTCTATATATCCCTCTTTCAACATAATTTCATATTTACGGAGAATATTTCTTATAAAAATTAATTATTAAATATTCATTTTTGAATTCCAATAATATGTTTTTCAGGTGAAAATTTAAAAACAAACTACATGGTGGTAAAAATATATAAAACTTTAAGTTAAACTTTTAGGGTGGCCCATTTCAACACCATAGTAATATTCCACTCCGTAACAAATAGCACTATTGTCATAAAGTTAAGTTGTTCGGAACATGAATACACATGACGCCAGTCGAAAAAGCTGGTTTATCTTCCTCCTTCGTTTGGCGAGGTTTTTGTTAACGTCGTTATTTTTGTTATTCGGACACTAATTTCTCCATTGTGATGATATTTTTAAGTATGGGACCTCTATTTTAGCTCATTTGGCAACATTTTTATTCAATTGGAGACATTTTTTATTAATTTGGTGACATTTTAAATTTATTTTTCAATATTTGGCGACTTTTCTAATTCATTTGGCGACCTTTTTAATTCATTTGTCGGCAATTTAAATTCATTTGTCAATATTTGGCGACTTTTCTTATTCATTTGGCGACATTTACTCATCAGCCAATCAAAATGAATCGTTTATGATTGTCTATATATATTTTTGTCGGCAAGGTGATTTTTAACACTAATGTTATGAAGGGAAGACCGAGATGTAAATTTTCCATAGGAGTAATGTTAGAGAAAATGGAAAAAGTTCTATAACTTTTGGTTGAAGATACCCACATGAAACAAAGTGCAGATTTTAAACTAAGAAAGTTTGTTCAAATGGTGCAAGTTTCATAAAAATCCGCGCAGTAGTTTTTGAGTTAAATCCGGACAAACAGACAGACTGACAGACAAAAAAAATTAAATATGATTTTCGGAATCAGTGTATCCTAATTCGTGAAGAAAACTCAAAATGGGGGGTTTTGTTCGATTCCACTGACAGACACTCCATTCTTATATATAAGTATTGATTCATCTTATTTGAAAACGAATGATTTAAGTTTTTAGAATTTACTAAATATGATAATAATAGGTTGAGACTATTCAAGTTACCTGATTATTCAGTGTTCAAGTAAGCCATAAAAAATATAAATTAACACTCATTTCAAATTATAAGAAATGTTTAAAACAATAACTTCATTAACACAGCATTGATAACACCCGTCAAAATCACGGGTAGCTTTTAAACACCATTGGCAGAGGTGCCATTACTGACGCAGTGTTAATGCGCGAAACGTGATTTAGATTTAACTATTTTATGAATATGTCTAAATAATTTGTGTAGTATGTGTGAATGCAAGAATACACATCGCACAGTTTTTGTTGTTTTATGACAAGTGCTAGTCATAAGAAAAAATATGTCAGCTTCGAATCATTGTGAACAATGATGTATTTCAAGAATGAATACATCAAAAAGAAGATACTTTAAGATAAGCAATTTTAACCCTAACCAATTAACCAAGATTCATTGTTTATTTACTAAATGAAATGTAATTGACTAAGAATTTTGGTCTTACGCGTTTTTAAAAAAATATACGAAATGAAAATTAATTTTACAGTAAATTTAATATGAGGTAAACAATGATACATATTTCAATCGGTGCTGTTACACAAAATATATTTTGAGGTGGTTGAAACAAGAAATTTCCCAACTTAACGATTCAAAATTCTCAACTCAACTATTCGAAATTCCCAATTTAACAGTGCTAAAAATACCTAGTTCAAATTTATTGAAATTTTTCGTCTTTTTTTATATATATTTTAGGTAATATTAAACAGTTCGCTTACAAGCATGGATTTGTTGCACCCACATTCCAATTCAGTGTCCGTTCTGAGGTCTAAATTAAATGTAATCTTACAAATTGGGCAATTTCTAATCTTCCCTAGCTTTCGTTTGTTAATAATATTAATTTTCTGCAGTTATACATTTTCCTAACTTGGGGTTTTTAGAAGTTGAAATTTCCAACTTTCAGGGTATCCAGATTATTGGGGGGGGGGGGAGGGGGGTCCGGACTCCTGTAAAACCCCTCTGGTGTGATTAATTGCTAAATAAAATGTAATAAATTAAAAAAAATTGATATTGCGTGTTTTTTTTTTAAATATACTACATGAAAATTAATTTTAATCGCATATAAACGGGTGGCACATATTTCAATGTCAAATATATGGGGCTTGGAATAAGAGCAACCAGTACAATTACGGATTCTTATTGATATTGGTTGTTCTTGTTTCAAGTCACAGATACATAACGTTTATAAAACATATTTGCTGCAATACGAAATATTTTATGCGGTCTGCATAGCAATAGGCGTGTCACTGCAACTGAAAATATTTAGATCTTTCAATCCAATTTATAATGTTACCTTTTATTGTAGAAATGCAATAAAAGTATTCAAAGGAAATAATTATTTGAGGCCTATTACTATTTTCTAGGGGAATCCTGGAAGATGCGGATAACTGAAAAAAATTCATCAGTTAGTATTGTAAGTTGTATTTTGAATATTTATTTTTAAACGTATACAGTTTATGTAAATTTTCAATGCTCGTTAAGGAACTTATACTCTTTTTCAGGTTTCTGGTATGCTGATTGACGAGCATTGTAAAACAAATCTAATTAAATAAAGATTTTGTATAAGATTGATATTTTACCTTTTTTTATTAATTTCGCTGCAAACACGAAATACTATCTAACGCCTGTTCGTGTGGTCAGCTATTCTCTTGTCTGCCATCTTGTGCACAATAATGAGGAACAGTGGCGTACAAAAAAGGGGGGGGGGTTTGAGGGTTTCGAAACCCTTCCTATTGGTCTGTGAAGAAAATGTATTAACTTATATTTAAAAAAATATGTTTTTTGATTAAAGAAAATTATGCTAAAGACTTCTGTGATAAAGTTTAGGATCCTTATTATTAATTTTCAAGATAGTTTATTCTGCTTCTGTTGGGGATAGCGGCAAAAAAGCCGAGGTTGCAGTCACACGCCCTATGTAAATGCTGTTTAGGTTAGAAATGCTATGAATTCACAGGACAGCCCAAGAGAGGTTGCCATTGCTTGAGAAAGTTTCGTTTTTCATTGATTCTAGTGACCATATATGGTTGTGATGTGTTCAATTGAATTTGATTTGAAAAAAGTAATTATTTTTTTTGCGTCTCAGAGGCAAACCGTGATAATTATTAGTACCTAAAAATAAATATGTGGACTAGCATATAAAATTGTAAAAATATATTTAAATTATTATAATGCAAGATATTAAAACAATAAATCTTTTGTACTATCCGCAATTTAGTTTATAAATTTTGCAAATTCAGCTTGCGTCTCTCCCAGGAAATTGTATCATAAGATTAATGTTTCTAAACACAAAAAACAGGGAAACTATCGACAGAGTTTCTGGGAATAAATTACATATTTTTTGTTTAGTTTTATAACCAGATACATTTTTTCTATTATAGTGTAATAAGTAATGTAAGTTTATTCGGCCACGTTATTGCTGACACCATTTGATTTATGTTTCTGAAGGTTTGGTTTCAAGATAACAAATAAAATGATGAGTGCCATAGTAATTTAGAAAACAATAAATTTAATAATGTAAGTATAACAGTTAAATATTTACATTTAGAGGTAAATTAAAGCTATTTCAATTACGATCAGGAGCACGCGAGAAACGCGTGTGGTTTTGTTTGTTGCCAGTCTAGGAACGTTTCTGTTGAGTCAGTGTGTATCGGTATCGGCCGCTCCTTTCAGAGGGCCTCAATGTTGAAAATATCCCATTGGTTCCGAATAACGGACACTGGCGAAAAGTAAATGCTTTCTGTGAATTGCTTGAGAGGGAAAAAGTTAAACGAACTGCCGTGGCGCTGCAACTGTATTCTGCAAGTCCAATTTTTTTTGCGTGATTCGAGTGAAACGTTAAATACTCTTAACAGAGATAATTAAAGGGGCAAGTGGAAGAAGAAATTCACTAACATTTTTGAAAAAATCAAATGTTGATGTAGTTCAAGATTTAAGTACATATGCGTCTTCTCTCAAAATTGTCTGTACGTTATTTATTTAGGCATTATTTATTAGGATACAGAGCAGTAAAACGCATATGTTTCAATTGTAATGATATGATTTCATTAAGCGAATGAAATGCCAAATGTGCCAATTTTGTTAATTTTCCCCCACTAATCACGCTCACGGTCAATGAATGGGAAAAGTGTCGTGCCAGTTTTTTTTTTTTGGCGACCAATAGTGGACTCTCAACGAAAAGCAACCCTTTCCTTCAAGATTGTTGTCAGTGAAAAAGCTGTTTATATTGGAAAATGATTTTTGTCAATTAACCCCTTCTTCTAATCGCCCCTTCAATTGTGCAGATGAAATGTTAATTGTTAACTGTTAATTTCCTTTAAACGAAACAGGATTTGTTTTGTTTCAGAGTACCGTGACGTGACAGTGGCGAGGTAAGGTTAACGTGACAGTGCGTGACATGGGGGTGGATGAAAGGATGAAAAATAGAGTGATGTAGCAAACGAATGCTTCTTTAGCGTATATATTGAATATATACACATCAATAAATCCTCAGATTGTAATTTATGTTATTGCAAAGTATACCAAAAGACACAACTTTCTATTAAAAACACAACCACAACCTGAACAGAAAAAAAGAAATTGATATACACCGATCCAGAAAGTAAAAGCACACATTCTAACCGACCATCTTCATATAATATTTAGAATTCAAAGACTCTTCTAAAGTCCCGAGGTATTTTTCAGCTCCGAGAAGATCTTTCCATGCTTTACATTTAACAAACAAAACCGTTTGCTGTATGTCGTCTTCGAATGTCGTAAGCACTACCCCGAATATTTTGAGAAAGGTACATTTATTTTAGTGCGGAAGTTACTCTCGCAATCGCTGCAATGCTTTAAAATGTATTCTGCAATAAAAACAGTAATGTATATAAATTTAGGAGGATTTTTGTGTTTAGGAAATAAGCTATGTTACGTTACTTGCTTGAATTATGCATCGCTTGTTGTGTTGTATGTTATTATTCGTTATTGCTTTGAAGATAAAAGGATATGTATTTTTTTTTACTTTGATTTGACATGTAAACATGGATCCTTTAAAAAAAATATGAAAAAAGTGGCGTTGAATTTATGTAATTTCTTTGTTTTTAAATGACATAATTTTTTTTCGTTATCTTTTTGTCCCTGGACCGCTGAAAATATATACAAAAAAAATCCTAAGTGCATATTTAGAGAAATAATTAATTTAAACCGTTGTGTGGCATATATGCAATATTGTGTGTAGTTACTAAAATAATTTTTAAAAAGTATGAAAATGTAGTTAAATGCAATCTAAACACCTCTGGTATTAGCTAGGATTTTTTGTAGAGCCTCATTAAACTTATAGGTAATATAATACACTCTTCGAAAACTTCACCTTCAGGGGCAAGTTTTAGAACTATAGACCTCAAAGCAACTGATTTCCTTTATCACAATCATTTTGGAAAGATACGGGACCTAGAGGCGGTTGTAAGAACTAGTCACATGATTATCTATGTGCAAAGAGTATAGTAGTTCCCATAACACTCACTAGATGCAACTTGCGGTCATTTTAAAGTTGTGTAGCATATATGCTACACTATGGAATAGAGGGTTAAAATGTGTACTTCAACATAAACTTGAGTAACATAAAAAGTTGTAAGCTTTTAAAGCCACGTAAACTATGCGGATAGATAAGCTACCACCGTGTTGAAAAATTTAGGCTGCGTCGACTAGAACATTTATTTTCGCTCTTTTTTTTTTTTTTTTTATCTTTGCACTGCGTGGTAGGCAAAATGAGTCAAATTTTGGGCGTTGTAATTTCAGTTTTAATTGACAAATTATGGTGAGAGTGTTCTTTAATTAAAGAAAACGACTGTTTCTACATTTTGTACAGTTTAACAGTTGTAACAGTCTTGTACAGTTGTACAGTTTAAACAATTTGTGAGAAAACTTCGTACAAAGTTTTGTAATTGATAAACTTGAATCAATTCACGAATTGATCTGAATTAAACATGTAAAGAAATAATTTGATATCAAAAGCTTTTCAAATAACAAGTAGTTTATTCATTATAAAAACATGTTAGATGAGTATTGTTCATAAAATTTGATCTTGTATTATTTATGCATCAGCACAATTTTCGAATTAATGGGAAGCAAAGCAATACAAATTAAATTCAAAATAAAAAAAAACTATGGATGACTATAACATTTTTATTATAATGATAAAAAAACTTATATTACATAATTTTACAACTTAATATACATATGAACTTTACTTAAAAAAGAAAGGTATTATAAAAAGTTAATGGTTTTTGTTTAGGTAACTAGTTTTATTGCAAAAGTGCTTAATTAAAATGACTGTTTCATAAATTTAAACATTTACAGAACTTTGAGATAAAAATAGCATTAATTAAAAGTGAGTCTTTTAGTTTTAAACACATTGTAATTTAGTTTTTCATATATTTGGTATCTAAACTCGGAAGTCGTAAACCATTTTATTATTTAAAAGAATCCTAATTACTTCTATTATCGCTCATAATGGATCGAAAAGTTAATAGGAGTTAACTGCGATATTTTAACAAAGGAAGTAAGCATACATTTTGCTATTTTTGCTATGTACAATAAATCGAAACGTGCATAAAAATAGGGATCGAAATTAATAGGGATATAAACATAAATATATTAGGATTGTATAACTAAAAGAAAAACATAACAAATGAGCTATGAAATAGCAATAAAGTTTAATTACAGCTGATAATTTTTATTGTTCCAAAATCCTCCAAACTGCACCGTATTTAATAGATATTCTAAAAATCTAAAAAAATAAATTAAATCTGCTTAGTGTATTGGATATTTATAGATTATAAATTGAAGATAATTCTTCGTAAGATAAAAACAGTATTATCCTCCTCTTTTAGTTAAATTTATTATTTTGCAAGGGTACGTTAACCATTAATAAATGATAATAGTAAACTAGTTATTGAAAATATATCATCACTCTATAGCTGTATTATAGAGGAAGATGGGACCTAAGTGGATAGTGGTTACTTCAATTTTAATTAATTAATATAAGAGAGTGGTTCAAGTTTATATTTAAAAAACTAACTGCAATCCGTAAAATTTATTTGCATTGCTTACATAATAAGTATCACGTATCATAATAAGTATAACATATCACGTACGGATTATCGAGGCCTCCGTGCCCGAGTGGATTAAGGCGTCTGCTGGGAATCCGGGGGTTCCCGGTTCGAACCTGTGCGACGGACTAGACTAAGAATAGTAAAAGAGTAATGATATTGCGATCGGAGGGTTGTCAACTTCGATTCCAAAATACTAAAATGTCGTCTAGAACATCCACAAAAAATTAACGGCTTGTATACGAAACTGGTGCACGATAAATCTGATCGGGGTCCGAAGTCCCGGCGTCTACTGAAGGCGCTACACTATTTAAAAATGTTTTTCTATTTGATTTCAATTGCAAAGCAAGGTTTAAAATGTATAGACACATTTTCGTCATATTTAAAAAAAAAATTATGTTTGTTTTCTTAATAAAGTGTTTAATTTTCCGTTGAAGAATAAAATTTAAAAACTGTTTTTTGTTGTTGCAAATTTTTAATAAAAATTTATGTCAAAAATTTTAAGCCTTTCTGGTCTAAGTATATAATTTAAACAAAAGGAAAGTAAATAAAAAATTTTAAATATAATAATCATTAAAAATTAAAATTCAGTATATTGTTATCAAAAATATACAATTTTAGCATTTGTAACAACATGTATCCAAAGAAAACAACTTACATTACTTTCCATAACATTATTTCATAACATTTGGAGTACAGTTTTTACGCAATATAAACATTTTAACATATATATTTTTTCTATATCTTTAAAAAACATTGGATAAAATAATCCGTGTAATTCAAATGGAAAGGAAAAACAATTGATATCACATGACATAATTTCTGATGTATTATATCTACAGTTTAAAGCGAAAGAAACAAAGTTCTATTCATATAACCCGAGGGTTTTGTTTCGGAATAAGAAAGTGTATTTCTTCTCTAGTTACAAGTTTAAGAAGCGGACCCATGAGAATCTCAAGAGGCTTGGATAAACGCAAAAAACTTCTTTAAAATCCTTAATGCGATTCCAATGATAACACAGATCTGTCTTTTTTTTCATCGTTAATGTTTCGTATTTTTTTTTGTCGTTTTGTGAGTTGAAAATAATATTTTTTTTGTACTTTTACAAGTATATCATGATCTATATTTGATTTGATTTCATTTTCCGTGTGCATTTTCTGCGAGGTTTCACATAAACAAAACTTTCTTCATGTAACTTTTCGTTCTTTTAAGATTTTTGCTTATGAGCTCATGTTGACGTTTTAAAGACAACTTTTATAACTTAAAAAGAGTTTCGTAGCTTTATACATTTTATTAATAATTTTTAAATACTGTTAAGAATAGGTACTCAAAATTAAGTAAAATGTGCTCATTTTTGATTACATTCGATGCTTATCATTGATCCGAATATATTAGTTTCATTTTTGAAAAAGACATGTACTCAAAAATGAGTACAATGATTAAAAATGAATAAAAAAACAGTATCTTACATAAGCTGCCTACATAAATCCCTTTCAATAAATACCGACAATTACAACCAATACTTGAATGGAATCGCACACATATCCTCAGGCACCGCAGTCCAGTGCCTTGTCCGTTGTACTAACAGGAAGACGTGAAGAAGTCATGAACAGAATACATATTACAAAGGTGTACCAAATGAATGGGAAGTAAGATAATTGAATTGTAATTACTCAGTTTCCATTTAAGCAATCGACATTAAATAATGTGGAAAAATACCTTCTGAACAACCATTTTTAGTTCCTCAGGTCTCTTTGTTAAGATAGTTTAAACAGAAGCTGGAAATATCAATAATAAATCACACTGTTAATTTTTTATAAAATTTACGGTCGCATAAATTTGAATAAGTCTCGTCATTTACGATGCAATTATACTAAAACAAACGAGTAGGTTTAAGTACAATTTTTTATAGTGAATAATAAACACCATGTTAAACTAAGTTATTTAGTCATTCAATTTGCTCCATAGAACGGATTACATATCTTGTATTATAATTTTCCATTTTAATTTTTATATTATTATTTAAGATTTAACTATTCTTTTTTATCATTAGGAAAGGGATTTTGTTTAGCAGAAATTAAACAGAAATTGTTTTTGTTTAACTATTTAAAATTTTGTAACATCAACTGTCTTAAAATGTCTTAAAAATATTTTTTAATATATTTATAACCCAACGCTAAAAAATGTGATTAAGAATATTTTATCTTAAAAATAATTTAGATATTGAAAAGTTTACTAAGAATCTTTATATTTTCAGTTTGTTTGAATAATGAACATTTAAATAAAATAATTACAAGTTCTTTAAGCACAATTGAAATTGCGTTTCTATAATGGCATAAAAGAAAACTGAAAACAATATTTTTATAGGTTTCTACTTACAAAAATACAATTACAATACATTTATACAAGCATTTTTAAAAATATATTTCAACAAATGATAAGTTCAAATTATATGAAAAGGTTGTTATGTTGAATAACATTTATGTAGGAAACTTAGTATTGTTTACATAGAAATGGGAGATGCAAGTAGATAATAGATGGTATCCCTAGATTTAAATCGATCATACTGAATAATATTTATTCAATCACTTTAAAAGCTACAAAGAAAATAGTTAAAACAGAAAATTACACACTGTTATATTTTTAAAAATATATTTGTTTTCTTTAAAAAAAATGCAAATAAAAGCATCGTATATATTATTTCTGTAATAAAGATCTATTAATCGGCCCTTGTGCTCAATGGATCTTAACTCCTGAGGTATCAAAATAAAGATAATTTCTAGGAGCAGTGACGAATCGAATGTTCATCTCATGAATATCAACTATTTGCTTTTTATAAATGCGTTTAAAATAATTAATTTAAACAAACCGTTGATGATGCTGCCATCTATGAATGAGCAGAAGCGTTAACTTTTAACGAGTTTTTGACTTTAAGAAATACACTAATATATTTCTCTCTTATAACTAATGAGTGTGTGTGTCGAGGGGGGAGGGGTTATTAATGGTCTATATATGTTTGCTAAATGACCTTTTCAATTCTATTTTACATTATCTATTTTCTTGGGGAAGCGGGGGTGGGGGGTGTTAAAACAATAATTATGGAATGGGCATGCTGGTTCTATATATTTATGATAAATGAATTTTCCTTTTTCAATTCCGTTTTTGCTCTATCGTTATAAAATTCAATTTTTAAATAAATAATTACCTTAAGAGACTATTTACTTTTTATTTCTCAAAATTGCATAATAGATATGATATTTCAGTTGTAATACAAATAAAATTTCTATTATATATTTCCATTGTATTAGCAAAAATGTAATTATATTCCCTTTAGTAAAATCATGTTTTCGCATTTAATTTAATTTTGTTTTATATCGCTATCGTTATATTGCACTGAACTACACTGCATTGCAACGAAGATTTAATTCCGAATCCATATTATTCATTTAAAATAGAGAATAATATTGACTTGGAAAGGTGTTCTTATCAGGTACGTTATCGTGAATTAATTTGAAAATCTTTTAAATAAATTTGTTTAAATATTTGTCGTCTACATAACGCAATGTACTATAGAACAAATTACACATTGAAATTATTCACGAACCATCTTTGAAGTACGATGTGTATATCTTTTACCAGAGTAAATTTAGTTTATCATTCAAATATATTTTAATATATTTCGAGCAATCTTACAAAGCATAGCAAGTGATGTGAGAATAATAGAATAGTCAGTATCTAAAGTAGTTGAATACTTCCAAAATATGTTACATTTCTTCGATGTTTGTTATATTAAACATTCAAATAAAACACTCTATTCAACACCGGCAAGTCTCCTCCTCAGAGAGAGAAAAAGCAAATATCTTCTGCACACTTAGCATTTCTTTGAATAAGTTTTTATACGCAATTTTAAATGTAATATTTGTGTCATTTATATAACATATATACTTAGAACGATTTGTGAAACCGTGTAACTTTCTTTGAATGCAGTTTTAAGCACATTTCAATTTAAGATAAATATAAGCACAAATATTTGTTCGTTTAGAGTAATTACACTGTTAGAAATTATTGCGACCTTGCATCAAATTTTGGTAACCATTTATCTGCAATCAACATTTGGTGCTTAGTTTCACCATTTTACGGTAATACCACGGATGCCATTTAGTGGTGAAACGTTGCACCAAACCTCACAACGTTGCATAAAACTCAAAATTCGAGTTTACTTAGTATTTTGGTAGTAGTATTTTTGTAGTGAAGCTGGAAACCTTCCGAACGCAAAATCACAGCTTTTTTATATTTTTTGTCAAGTCCAACGATATGGCTCGAACTAGAAATCGTCTGACTCATAGCTGAACGCCTTTATACACTGGGCCACGAAGGCCATTGTTCGTCTTTGTCTTTCTTGGATTGGATTCCCAGGCCTGTTGACGTAGCGACAACGACATTTTCTGGTGCAGTTAAAGAGGTTGAACCAATTTTTTATGAAACCTCCACTTTTTTCAGATAAAGGATTTTTGGTTTAACCTAGATTCCACCATAATATGGTGTCATTTGCTGCAGACCTCTGTTTTGCACCAAGATATGGTACATCGTTGAACCTAAATTTTCAAAAGTGTATGTATATCAAATTAAAAAGAAAATTAGGGCTTCAAAGTTAATACAGTTTTAGGCAAATCATGTTGTTCCTTTTAAATTACCATATAAAATATTGCATTTTACAACGCATCTTAAGTGTATCTATCTGCTTTTCTGGTAAACAATCATAAATATGCATGTTAAATGGCCTTTAATAGTAATTTACGTAATGTGCTTTGCCGGTTTGAAATTGCCTGACCTTAGACTAAGCAAACTTCAAAAACAGATCCACAAAGCATTATCTTACACTAACATGGTTCTTCTCTATGTGTCTGCGACTTACGAAGTAACAGTTTTTCTTGTAGATCCAGGAGAAAAAAATATACAGAAAACAAATGCTTGTTTTGCACTTATAGCGATTCTGTCTGTTATTTTATTCATTTCGATGCGGGGTAGAAGTAAATTATTGTATCAACTACTATCTAAACAAACTTTACACTGTAATATATAGAATATACCATCTAGATTTTGTACTGGAATTAGAAGTGTTTACTCGATGGTGCTTTTCGTATCTATATTAGTATTACCATTTTGTAATGGTGCTCTTATTACTCTTGCTTACGAATCGGAACGGTTGCCGAAAAAGATATATTTTTATGGATACCCTATTGAAAGCGAAAACTTGAAGACTGCCGGTGTTTTCCTTTTCTTCTTTTTAGATTTCATCGTGACGTTTACGTTTCCATGTTTTGCCGCCTTTTTTCTGTGCAGTCTTTTATCCAACAGTGGAGACGTTCTTTATGGCTACAGTAAGAAGATCTTGGAACTGAAACGAAACAACAGACAATCCAGGCGCACTGTAAATGTAGTGGAAGACTACTTCAACGTGATTAAAACTATTCAGAAATTAAAATGGGCAATTTCTAAGCCTCTGTTGATTATTATGTGTTGTTTCGTGCTGAATTTATTTGCTTTTTTGTCCCTCGGTTTGATGTTGGACTTAGAATCCAACCTCTATAGGATATTGTCAAACATTATGACTTCTATCGTCACATTCGGGGCTATAGGTTCAATAATATTTTACAGCTCAAAAATCCCCGAGCAAATAAACAATATTAAATTAACTGTAACCTTTTGGATAAATAAATTCGAAATCCGTAACGAACATGACAATAGGGTTCTATTTCTCTTACAAAGAATTGAAGCTTCAGAAACTATCTTCATAACAGCTGGAGGACTTATAAATATAAATCGAAAATTTATCCTTACTATTTTTGGACAGTTGTTTACTTATGGATTACTGGTGATAAATATTTTTTAATATATATTGTATTGTCTATTGAGTTTAAAATAAGATGTTTGGGTTATATTTTCTTTGAAAAATAAATTATAACATATGTTGAATATTAAAAAGAAGATGCCAGTTAAGCATTATCATGAGAAATATCTATATACTTTTATTATCAAGTCTAATATACCTTATAAAAAATAATAGGTTTAAGAAATAAGAAATCCTAATGACATCCACACTTGATGACTCTTGTTTTCGTCAAAATCGCCTAATATTCTTTTTGTTAATAGGTCATATATATTAACCAAATATTCACTACTTAAACATCAAGTGTTACATAGACTCGGTGATTCTTGAATGATATGTTGATTTAGAAAGCATTACTACAATAAAATACGTGTTACACCTTGTGTGTAAAACAAAAATAGCTTTTATAAATTCTACTTGAAAATTTAAAGCTCTGTTACTATTTTTGAATCATTATAATTTCAATGTCTTTTGAAACATATTTAATACGTTGAGCGTTTAAAAATATACTAATTTCAGTTCATTGGTAAAATACTTGATACTAAAACTCCAATTTCAATTTATAATTTTTCTGATTAATTTAATGAGCATTACCGTAAAATATAAGAATTTAACAGTTCTGATTAATTTATCACATACAATGTTTTACATCAAACATATATCGCATCAAATGATTTGAAGTTTTTAAAAGGGCTGCAAAACTAATACTTAAATTGATATATTGTTATCTGTTAGAATTTGAAATAGAATTATTGCAAATTCCATTGAAAACTTTAACCTAAATATTACGAAAAAAAATGTTTAGAGACCTCAATCGTAATTCGAATATTATATTGTAGAATACACAGAAAGTGAAATATGTACTTCTAATACAAGACCGTTTAATAAATTTATTTGTATAAAAAGAAAAAATAATTTTTATAATTTTATTTTGAATTTAGCAGGAAATCCTCAAGGGCGAATCAATTTGACAAATTAAATTATTGAAGGAAACCATAAACCATTTTTCAAAGTGGCTATTACTTTTCACACGTGCAGCAATTATTGATATTACAAGAACTATTACAAAGTAATTCTTTTACAGAAATAGGGGATTTGGATTTTTAAAGCATGCATTTTGTCCGTGACGTATTGATTATATTCTTTGACTTTACGATCAAAATGATTGTACTTTTCATTTGACAACTTTATCAATATTCTATTTCAAAAACAAAAATTATAAAATACGTAAAAATACAAATTCAAGTGTTTTTTATGTCGCATCACACCATAACAACACATTAGTATGATTCAAACATTTTTACAAAAAATATTATTAATAAGATGACTGTCTTTCAAGTTGCCGAACATATATAAACCAAAGAGTCTCAATAGTGTTTTGAATTTGTTATTTGCAATATTTATCAAGGCCTATTATATTTTGTTTCAAAGGTAGTTTATAAAAATAATTATTTATTTGACTAAATTTATTTTAATTAAATAATATTTAAAGGTAAAGTTTTTTAAAACCTCACATGCTTAACGTCATTGTTGTTAAATAATTTCTTAAAAAAAGCAATGTATATCAACACTTATTTATATTGGTCTTGTATGGTTCTCCTTGGTATAAACTTAAAAAGTAAAAAAGAAAAGCATATAAGTCGTTTTTGGTTCCTGCTTTCAACAACCATCCTCTATGTAGCTGGAATTTATCAACTATCTGTCATTGTTGCTGATTCTGGAAATGGACTATTACTTAAAATCCGTTTGTGCAATACATTAACCATTGTAATATCTTTACTCATTTGCTTTGTATTACAGAAAAAAATACAAAAATTTCTGAAAATCATTCGACAATTGAAACAACAATGGAACTTTCACACTATTAAGACTACTCATAGAATGTTTCTGTCTACTCCGATGCTTATATTTCTTCACTTACTACCCCTCCTAACATCCATTGCTGCTTTCTACCCGAATTGTTTGAAAGACTATTCAAAGGAAAGATTATCATATGGATATAAATTTGCAAACAACTACACAGTAACTGCCCTCACTTGCTTGTACATCTACACCGATTGTCTTGTTACGATATCATACCCGGCTTCTGCTGCATTCTTCTTCTGCGTTATTCTTTCAAGATGTGGAGACATTCTTCTTTACCATAGAAAGAAGTTTCGAAGATACAAGTGGAGAAACAGGGAAGATTTAGTGGATGATATCAAAAGTTACTTTAAAATTCTAAAAACCATTCGGGAAATCACTAACGTATTTTCAATTCCGGCTTTGCAAATAGTTGTATGTAATGTTGCCAGCTTACTAACTGTGCTGTCGTTGTTTTTATTAAAGAAATTCGAACTAGACCCGTGTATGATGATTATAAACTTCATCTATTGTGGTGGTGTTGGTGGAACTTTGTTTGTTTTGTGTTTTTACAGTTCGATTATTCCGGACCACATGTCACAAATTAAGTGGGACATTGGTGTCTGTATTGATAAATACAAGCCCAGTGGCTCGCTTGTCGAAGATGACTTGCAGCTCTTGAGAAGGATTGAAGAAAAGGAGGAAATGTACGTAAACGTTGGCGGTTTTGTACTCATCGAAAGAAGTTTTGTTCTTTCTGTTGCGGGAGTTTTGTTTTCGTATGGAATGTTGTTAATAAACATTAGTTAAAACATTGATGTTTATAGGCCCGTTCTACACGAATGGGAAAAACGGGAACTTCTTTGTGATTGGAGAATTCATATCACGTGGTATAAATTCTCGAATCAGCAAGATGCTCCCGAGCGTTTTTCTCGTTTACAACGGGCTTTGCTTTAAAAAGTACCAAATGTAGTGTTAATTACTAGCTTAGAAATGTCACACTATTTTTTTTACATCATCGCATATTCTGCTCCTCCCGCTTTTATTTTTAATGTATAGTTTATAAGTTAATAAAATATCAACACTATATGAAATTTATAAGATTGTAACAGCAAAGGATATTTTCGAATATAAATTAGCTTTGTATTAATTATTAGAATTAAGTTATTAGTATATAGGGAATCTAATAACGAAAACTCTTTCTTATGAATTAATAAAAAACAAAGTGTGGATATAATTTTGTTTCATTTTTGAAAATAGTTTTAAACCATTGTACTTTTCTCTTTATTGTGTGGGTCAAAGAAAGATGGAACACTCTTGTACCAAGTATTATATAATTACTTATATAATTTGATAATGATATTTAAAATTGCTTGAATGGAGCTAGAATCTAAAGCAGGTTGTTGTAATTGTGTAGCCAAGTTCAAAGAATGTTTTGATAGAAAACGATTTACTGCTGATTTTACCTACTAATATTTGTGTTTTCTATACAATTAAAGCTTCTTATCTAATATTATTATGGAAATAACCAGCTTTTAAAGTATATTCAAACAAAAAACTATATAACAACTGAATTTTAGTTTAAGAGAAAATATATAGCATTTATTTAAAAAACAAGATTGTTACACATTGCACTTTCCTTAAACGTTCGCAAGTTCATTAAAGGATATATTAAAAACAATAAATAATTTAATAATGTATATTGAATTTAGAGTATATACATAGAATCTAAAATCTGTTGTTAAAATATTGCGAATAGTAGAAACTATAAAATATTACACATTACTTTAATATTATTAATTATTTGGTAATCAAAAATATTTTAAATTATATGATTTATGTAAATAGTTAACTTTTATAAAAGCTTAATAAATTCCACAAAAACATAAATAATAACCTAAAATAAACTCTAAAATTCCAGACGCTACATTATATATTTATATTCTATATTTTCAATCGATGTATCCCGTTCCTTTGAAACATATATATAAATGCTCCTGGTTGGGGGAAGTGGCAGTTCTAGTAACGTTCGGAGATCCATTCTAAAATGCAATGAGACATTACACTCTCAAGTGTGGACTATGGAATCAGAAAAATCACGCCCAACAGATAGATAACTGATGGAAATGGAGATCGATCCGAGAACAAGATAGCCTGACTTTCATGAAAATACCTCTGACATTTCTAAGGGCAAGATTTTGAGCCAGTAAAATGTGTTTAGGGATTGGAAGCGTCAAATAATGTTATCCTCAATATTTTTATAGGTTAGCCCTGCCATTTTATGTAAGGGTCATATTTTATATCTATTAATAATAATTTTTCGATATATGGAGTTTCGGAAATGGCATTGGGACATTTTGTTGTTTTTCTTCACACCATTAAGGAATTTTCATGCAATTTTTAATGCGAATTTTGTCATTAACTAACTACTAACTACACTGTTAAAAAATTTGTATTTAAAATTAAGTGAAATGTACTCACTTTTAAATACATTTGATGTTTGTCATGGCTCCGAATACGTGGGTTTCAATTTGAAAAAGACGTGTTCTCAAAAACGAGTGCAATGAGTAAAAAGATCACTTGTTGCCTATGTAGGCTGTCTTTATAAATCACTTTCAATAAATATCGACAATTACAACCAAGACTTATTAAGCAGAACTCTTAAAGTGCATGTTGGTATTTCGGGTTGAATAGGTGTTGTCTTGCAATTATTGATTGTAATTGTCTTCGCATTATAAAATAATTCAAAACAAACTTTCCTTTGTGAAAAATTAGTTTACGTCCTAAAAGTCTTGTGGCAGGAATTCTTCAGAACTTTTGAAAACCGTAGTACGTTAAAAATATATACTATTTACGACGTGAAGACATTTTTAAAAACGTTTCGGGAATGCCGGTCACTGGCAGAAACTTTAGAAACCTAAAAATGTTAACTTTTCAAAAACCCATAACTCCAAAAGGAATCAGTCTACCACTTTCGGCGCTGTAACTTGAACGGGTCGTGGTGAGTGTGTGGGTAATTTGAAAATAACTACGAGTTCTAGTTGACAATTTGACTAGTTGACTGACTTAAATCATTTGTGTGAAAATGATCCGGAGTGGAAAATGACGATGTGTGGATAATTTCACTATGAAATCCAATTATAATTCTACACTCCATTAGCTGCATAGGAAACTTAATTCGGTTGAGAGAACAGTTTAAGACGAACCAAGTTCCACCAAAAGTCTAAAATTAGACGAAGTGAAGAGAAATGCAGAAGTTACCGAAGACAGAAGAAGAAGCAGGTCGAGAAAGTATGCCTACAAAGCATTCATTAACTAAACCTAACGGTAAAGTCGTGACTCCCCCGAGCATGGATCCTTTGTAGTAGAGGAGTCATGACGTCGCCCCCGCTAACATCAAAGTGAAGCCTTCATGTATGGCCTCAGGCACATGGTTAATTACGTCATTCCATTCATAAATTTTCACTGTTACACATTTCCTAATTCATCAGCCAATCGCGAGAATTTTTTAATTTATAATTTTGAAGAGATGGCACGTGATATGGGCCTTTCGCTCTGAAATGTGGGCTTCACGATTATGACGTCATATTCTCTCTATTACAGACCATTCATACTCGAAGGGTGACTCTGCATACACGATTCTTTCTTCTGTAGAAGACATTTTATTCTTTAAACTAAACATTATTATAAAAACTTTTTTTTACGAATAATATTCAAAAAGCTCATTTTAAAATGTAATTTAGACTTCACAAATAGTACTCAATTTTTTTTTATCCCTCAAATTAATGTTTACGAAGATTTTATTCAAAGGATTTTTCAATTTTTGTAGATGTTGCAACTGTTGTGGAAGAATATTAAGTTTTATTGAGTTTTATCATGCAGCTTAAAAAAACATTTTAAAAATATAACACGCTGTTATTTAACTACTTTCATAATGACTTTGTTGTTATTATTTTTACAGAACTTTCAATGCTTTAATATGATTGACAGAATTACAAGAAGGTAATTCTATTCAATGAAGATGTAAACGAAAACAGTAGCATACTTTAATTGGAAATTGTTGATATTACATCCATAGCCAAATCGCTGTAGATTATTGCACACAAAATAAGAATTGATAGATTACTTAGTACTTAGGTACATTTTTCTACATACAGGTAAAATTGTGCCACACTTAATCTTTTCTTTTCTGAGAAGACTCTCTCCTATTAAGCTGCTTGATAGGTAAGTAAGATTGCACATTTCCGGCGCCAATGGCACTCAATCCGATGAATCGGTAAGGACGATTTCCACGCCGAAGCCGAGTTACATCCCATATCGAGGCATCAAGGCTGTAGAGGAATATGTTCTTTGTTATAGGCACAAGTATGAAGTGTGGCCAAAATAAAAGGATAGTATTAGAATGGATGCCAATAAACTATTTTCTTTTTGGCTTTGTATTTAGTTGGATCCGTTATCTGCTTCCAGTGCAGTTTCAATTGGTGAAGTACTTTTATTAGTCTGGTATCTGTGTTACGAAATACGCAATGGTGTAAAATGGAAAAAAAATGCGAAAAATGCAAATACCAAACGTACTTTTGCCTCGATTCCAGTGTCATGTTTGATTATTGCCATATACATTTTACACACTATGCATTGAAACAAATTATTTTCATAAAATATGTGTGGAACTTCAGAATTAATAATTAATTATATATAATTGAAATATCTGACTTAAAAATGTATTTTAGTCTAAATAAAACTTTGAAAGAACTTCAATTGTATTTGAAAACAGACTGTAAAATATTAAAGTCTGTAAAAAATAGTAGAATAAATACCCGATCTATTAACAATTATATTGCTAAAATCTTTATTTATTTAAAATGTATCTAAAATTTTTATTAAAAGTACCGCAACAAATTTCAAAATTTAGCAAAATTTGAACATCACAAGTCTGTAAAAGTTTGATAGTGGATAAACGTAATTATTAAAAAAATTGTTTCATAATGCGATCATAAACGATAAATTTATTATAATTTTGAACTGATATTGAAATTTTGATGCAATTATTTTTCGAAATCTTAAAACATATTTTAATAAAAAAATTAAGAATTTGATCTAATACCGTATACCAGTAGATTATTGTTTAAAAAGATAAAAATAGTTTGTACTGCTTTCCAAATATTTAAAAGAAATTAATAAAATACATTTATCATCTTATTTGAAAATTCTTTATTTTACGTCGTAATTTAAATTAGAAAATATATTTGAAAATAGATATATCATTTACGAATTAAATGAAATTTTAAATGTTAACATTTTAAGATAAAGAAAGGATAAACATTTTTATTATAGACTAGCAATATGGTCCGGCGTTGCTCGTGGTCACTTTGCGCAGTAATAGCTGCGCGATTTTGTCTTGTCAGCGTAGCCATGGCATACAACTCCTTTCTGCGCATTGTGAAAAATAAACTTAATCCAAATCCAGATTTATTAAATTACTTAGAGTATTTTTTGAGATACGTAAATCTATTTTTATGTTTACGACTTTACATGCTATTGCGACTACCTACTATTTAAACTGATGTTTTTGTAAAATGTTTCTTTTTGTGAAATAAAAATTCCTAAATTTTTTTTAATTGCATATTTTTTGTATAAAAATTAACCATTTAGTGACAATAAACCCATGTAGTAAACTTCACATTCATTAGTTTTAATATTGGCGACGCAATAATATATCAAAGAAACAATATTGCATTCTTCCAAATCAAAATAATTTATCGTATTTGGTGAAGTTTTTTTTTGTTGTGCCAATTGGCGACCGGAGTCTATATATCCCTCTTTCAACATAATTTCATATAGGTCAATATTTACGGACAACATTTCTTATAAATATTAGTTATCAAATATTTATTTTTGAATTCCAATAATACGTTTTTGAGGTGAAAATTTAAAAACAAACTACATGGTGGTATAAATATATAAAACTTTAAGTTAAACTTTTAGGTTGGCCCATTTCAACACCATAGTAATATTCCACTCCGTAACAAATAGCACTATTGTCATAAAGTTAAGTTGTTCGGAACATGAATACACATTGCGTCAGTCGAAAGAGCTGGTTTATCTTCCTCCTTCGGTTGGCGAGGTTTTTGTTAACGACGTTATTTTTGTTAGTTGGGCACTAATTTCTCCATTGTGATGATATTTTTAAATTTCGGACCTCTATTTTAGCTCATTTGGCAACATTTTTATTCAATTGGAGAATTTTTTTATTAATTTGCCGAAATTTTTAATTCATTTGTAAACATTTTTAATTCATTTTTCAATATTTGGAGACTTTTCTAATTCATTTGGCGACATTTTGAATTCATTTGTCAATATTTGGCGACTTTTTGTATTCATTTGGGGACATTTTTATATTCATTTGCCAACATTTTTAATTCATTTTGCGACATTTACTCATCAGCTAATCAAAATGAATCGTTTATCCCAGTTTTTGTAAATGCAAATGCAAACCTACCAGGTTCGATGCATTTCCTGTAGTTCGGAAGACTCAAGGAGAAGAGACATCTTTTAAAAACTTAACTAGTTTTTATTTACATTCCCAAACAATACTTTTTGTGGAGGAGCTGAATTTTATCCAACCATACTCAATGGCGGCCTGGTGCTCTCTCTGTTCGAAATCCGAACCGAAACTTTTCAAGTGGAAGATGCCACATTCCAAACCCAAATGGGGCCTCTCAGCACAGTGAATCATCCCCCAAGTGGGCCGGTCTGCAACATTCTCCCACCTTTGAGTTTAAACTTGTAAACTCAAATTTTACTTACTACAGCTCTCCCCACAAAAGCAAAGTCAAATATACAAAAAGGATACAAAAATATATACAAATACACTCATATTGTTCATTGAACACAAAAGCAATGAATTATTTGCTAACTAAAAGAATGCCTACTAATTAATGCCAAAATATATATACATATAAATTTAAATGCAAAAAAAAGTATAAATTGAAAAAAATATTCTAAATATTAATTCTCTAAAGTTTTTTGCTTAATATCTCATATGATCTGGTGCATTCACAGTTCGTCCACTTTGGCACGTTACCAGCGATAGAGTTTGTTGTGAGATACAAAGAGTCTTAAATTTCTAAATATGAAGAGAATATTCAAAATACAATTTGTTTCACTACATCATTATGTACAGTTAACACTTTTTAGTTACTCAGAACTAATTATCTCTTCATTTAGAATTTTACACTAGAAGGCCACTTGGATTCTGACTTTCAGAGCCAAGATGGACCCTCCCACCATTTTAATTGTTTCAACTTTTCAGTTGAACAACCACGAGACTCGAGGTCGGCAGCTTTTTATACACCTGGTATATTATGCCAGAACTGAGGAGGATCAGTCACAGAAAGAATGTATTTAATTCGATTTATCACTAATGTGCACCACTCGGCCATCGTACTCCGAAAACTGTAGAAACTGTTTCTAACAGCTGAAGAAGTGTCCATCGAATAGAATGGACGAATTCCAGTGATCCTCAAGTCACATAAACTTGGGATACAATCATCAACATTTAGAAGATTGGAAATTGTGGTAAAAACACTGGGCACTAGATTCAAACGATGGTTTATGGTGACACACAATTGAAATGGTGAGCATTTTACACCTAAACAAACATTTGTATGACGATAAGTTATTGACTTACCCGAGTTTACACTATCAGATGCACTAAGTAGAAGGTTTGGCACTTTTTCCAAACATTGATTCGGAGACGATAATCCCTTATGTTTACAACTTGCATCATACACAAGCCTTTCCGGCATTCGCCGCACTGGGTCGGGGGGGATGAAGTCGGCTGAGGGGGTCGCTACTTCGACCGGGAAGGAATCGTCTCGGATTCGAATAGCATCTTCATCTGTCGTCGAGACCTTCAATACTGGGACGGGGGGGATGAAATCGGCTGAGTGGGTCACAACCGCGGCCGGGAATGAATCTCCTCGGATTCGAACGCGATCTCCATCCCTCGACGAGATCGTCAATTATTTTAGATGTATTGTAGCTCGGACACGGCAAGCTATAAGCTTCTCTTCATATACTTCGGCAGCATAGCATTCTTTATTGAAGTCTTCTTGGCTGCATCCCTCTTCCTGACCCTGCAGGAGTTCCTGGAACACAACGTCTAGGGCAAAGAGTTTTTTGGCTTTTTCTTCTAGCTGTTTCAAAGCTATTTGGACATTCACGGCTTCAGCCATTTCCGTTATAAGCTCACGTAAGAGCTTAACGGCCTTTGTGAATGAACCTCGCACGGCTGTGCGTCTTTGTTTGAGAGATTCCATTGTCTCTTTTTCCTCGAGTCCCTGTTCGGGCGCCATAATTTTCTAAATGCAAATGCAAACCTACCAGGTTCGATGCATTTCCTGTAGTTCGGAAGACTCAAGGAGAAGAGACATCTTTTAAAAACTTAACTAGTTTTTATTTACATTCCCAAACAATACTTTTTGTGGAGGAGCTGTCTTTTATCCAACCATACTCAATGGCGGCCTGGTGCTCTCTCTGTTCGAAATCCGAACCGAAACTTTTCAAGTGGAAGATGCCACATTCCAAACCCAAATGGGGCCTCTCAGCACAGTGAATCATCCCCCAAGTGAGCCGGTCTGCAACACCAGTATAATCTAAACATATTTTTGATCGCCAAGGTGAATTTTAACACTAATGTTATGAAGGGAAGATCGAGATGTAAATTTCCCATAGGAGTAATGTTAGAGAAAATGGAAAAAAGTTCTATAACTTTTGAATGGTTGCAGATATCCACATGAAACAAAGTGCAGATTTTAAACTAAGAAAAGTTTGTTCAAATGGTGCAAGATTCATAAAAATCCGTGCAGTAGTTTTTGAGTTAAATCCGGACAAACAGACAGACAGACTGACAGACAAAAATATTTGAAATGTGTTTTTCGGAATCAGTGTATTCTAATTCCTGGAGAAAACTCAAAATTAGGGGTTTTGTTCGATTCCACAGACAGACACTCCATTCTTATATATAAGTACTAGCAGCTTGGCCCGGCGTTTCACGTGGTCAGTTTGTGAAGTAAGAGCTGTGCGCGACTTTTCTAGTTAGCGTATCCAGTCGAATATCGCTCTCAATACCCTGTCTAAATTTATTCAATTAACTTAAGTAGTTATGAAGATATCTTAACCAAATTTTAAAAAAAAATTATATTACCGACTTTACATGCTATTACGTATAAACTGTAAACCGCGTATAACTTTGTAAAATATAAATATTTTGCAATATAAAAATCCCCAAAAATTAATAATTAAAAACGCTTTTCCTCATATAAGCCTGTAATATGATGTCTTTAAAAATAATGCATTTTGCAGATAATGAAAATAAAAAACTTGGCGATGTTGTTTGAATGCCAAATGACGTTAAATGCTCATATTATTAAAAAAGTTTTATATATGTTTTTTATTGAAAAAATAACCCCAGTAACAAAAAAATGCAATTATTAAACTTCACATTAATTATTTTTAGTACAGATAATACAATAACATATCAAAGCTAAAAAATATTCTGTTCTACCAAATGGAAATAAGTTATTGTATTTGGCGAAGTTTTTTGGGTGCCAATTGGTGACCGGAGATTTTGTGTCGTCTTTAATAACTATTTCTAAGAAAAATAAAGAATTATTTTATTTTGTAACTGTATACCTTGCAATTTCAGAGAATTGTTAAATAGAAAAATTTTAAATATGCCAGCATCAATATTTACAGGCAATATTTTTCTATAAATCAAAATCATTTCAAATAATCATTTCTGAATTTCAATAAAATTATTCTGAAGTGAAACATTTCAAATAAGCAACATGGTATAAATATAGAAAACCTAAGTTCATTTTTAGGACAACCTATTCCGACGCTGTAGCACCGTTCCACTTTGTAACAAATAGCACTGTTGGCATAAATGTAACAGCGTTGGGTAGAAAATTAAGCACCGACGCTTTTAAGATCTTGAAAAAAATAAATGTTCGGGGCATGCATAGATACCGGTAGCGTCAGACGAAACTGGTGGTTTATCTTCCTCCTTCGGTTGGCGAGGTTTAAGTTAACGACCAATTCCTATAATCTGCTGCCTAATAAATGTGCTGGAAAAGGAGTTTAAATGTTTCACTAAAAAATTTAAAATAATTTGTAAATATAAATTTTATATAATTTAAAAAACGTGTTTAAAAATTTATTTACTTTGTTACTTCAAATAGGTTTCTTCTTTATTTAAAAGTTTGTCCGAAATAACCTTGCACCTGCTTAATTAAATATGAAATTATTGTCGATATTAAATTGCATTAGATAGTAATAACAAAATACTGATAGAAAACGATTTACTGCTGATTTTACCTACTAATATTTGTGTTTTCTATAAAATTAAAGCTTCTTATCTAATATTAGTATGGCAATACCAAGCTTTCAAAGTTTATTCAAACAAAGTAACTATCTAACAACTGAATTTTAGTTTAAGAGAAAATATCTAGCATTTATATAAAAAACAAGATTGTTACACATTGCACTTTCCTTAAACGTTCGCAAGTTCATTAAAGGAAATATTAAAAACAATAAATAATTTAATAATATATATTGAGTTTAGAATATATACATAGAATCTAAAATGTGTTGTTAAAATATTGCTAATAGTAGAAACTATAAAATATTACACATTACTTTAATATTATTAATTATTTGCTAATCAAACATATTTTAAATTATATGATTTATGTAAATAGTTAACTTTTATAATAGCTTAATAAATTCCATAAAACATTAATAATACGAAATAAACTCTAAAATTCCAGACGCTACATTATATTTTATATTCTATATTTTCAATCGATGTATCCCGTTCTTTTGAAACATGTATATAAATGCTCCTGGTTTGGGAAAGTGGCAGTTCTAGTAACGTTCGGAGATCCATTCTAAAATGCAATGATACATTACACTCTCAAGTGTGGACTTTAGAATCAGAAAAATCACGCCCAACAGATAGATAACAGATGGAAATGGAGATCGATCCGAGAACGAGATAGCCTGACTTTCATGAAAATATCTCTGACATTTCTAAGGGCAAGATTTTGAGCCAATAAAATGTGTTTAGGGATTGGAAGCGTCAAATAATGTTATCCTCAATATTTTTATAGGTTATCCCTGCCATTTTATGTAAGGGTCATATTTTATATCTATATCTAATATTTTTTCGGTATGGAGTTTCGGAAATGGCATTCGGGACATTTTGTTGTTTTTTCACATCATTAAGGAATTTTCATGCGATTTTTAATGCTTATTCTGTCTTTAACTAACTACACTGTTAAAAATGTGTATTCAAAATTAAGTGAAATGTACTCATTTTTGAATACAATCGATGCTTATCATGGCTCCGAATGCATGGGTTTACAATTTTGAAAAATACATGTACACTCAGAAATGTATACAATGAGGAAAAAGATCACTTGTTTGCCTTTATAAATCACTTTCAATAAGTATCGATAATTATTACCAAGTCTTATTAAACAGAACTCTAAAAGTAAATGCTAGTATTTCGAGTTGTATAGGTGTGGTTTTATCATTATTGATTGTAATTGGTCTTCGCATTATAAAATAATACAAAACAAACTTTCTTTTGTGAAAAATTAGTTTCCGTCCTAAAGGTCTGGTGGCAGGAATTCTTCAGATCTTTTGAAAACCGTAGTGTGTTAAGAAGATACACTATTTACGACTTGAAGACATTTTTAAAAACGCTTCGGGTATGGCTTTTACTGGCAGAAACTTTAGAAACCTAAAAATGTTAACCTTTTGAAACCCCATAACTCCAACAGGAATCCGCCTACAACTTTCGGCGTTATAACTTTAACGGGCCGTGGTGAGTGTGTGATTAATTTGAAAATAACTACGAGTTCTAGTTGACAGTTTGACTAGCTTATTGACTAAACTATTTGTGTGAAAATGATCCGGAAAGGAAAATGACAATGTGCGGATAATTTCACTATGAAATCGAATTATAATATTAAAGTTCAATCACAGCATAGGAAACTTAATTCGGTTGTGAGAGAACAGTTTAATACGAACCAAGTTCCACGAAAAGTCTAAATGTAGACCAAGTGAAGAGAAATGTAGAAGTTATGTCTTTGGTTTCAATCATTTTCAGTACAAACCCGAATTCTCTCTTTTCGACATTTTCGTTTTCGTATTTGTCAATCAATGCCCCATCAACCTATTTTATTATCAATAGAGTTTCAGAAATTTTTCCACATCTAAATGACGGAGCAACTAGGGTCCATCAGATTGAGAGCAAGCTTAGTATATTTGCAAAGAACCTATAAATGTTTGTTTTGTAATCAAGTTACATCCATAACAATTACGCAATAAACAAGTCCATTATTACACACATTATTAGAACTGATATAGGAAACAAGAAATTTTTTAGCATCATATGTATGGCGATGTCCAACTAGTTTTTCGCTATTTCAACCTTCGAACATGAATGACTGTAGTAGAGCGAATATGACGTTATACTCGTAAAACCAATATCTCAGACCGAATGGCTCCAGACACGTGACTTCCTTTCAAAATTTATGAATAAAAAAACGTCCGCGATTGACTTGTGACTTGGAAATAATAGTAAATGTGTTAATTCATGAAGTACGGGATATTTTTATGAATGAGCTGGAAAAAAGTTATGATTTCTCTACTATGAAGAATCCATGCTCGAAGATTTCAACAGAATTGTTGCCCAATAGGTTAGTCTTAAGTCTATCGAGGTATTCCCTGAAATGTACAAGAATGTCTACACATTTGGTTAATGCTTAACATAGGTAAAAGGTAATGAAACATGTATATGAAAAGTTTAATATAGTGTCAATGAACATGTTAACGAAAAAAGTATCATACTTTAATTGGGAATTGTCGATATTACATCCTTAGCCAAATTGTTGTAGATTATTGTACACATAATAAGAACTGATAGGTTACTTAGCACTTAGGTACATTTTTCTACATACAGGTAAAATTGTGCCACACTTAATCTTTTCTTTTCTGAGAAGGCTCTCTCCTACTAAGCTGCTTGATAGGTAAGTAAGATTGCACATTTCCGACGCCAATGGAACTCAATCCGATGAATCGGTACGGACACTTTCCACGCCGAAGCCGAGTTACATCCTATATTGAAGCATCAAGGCTGTAGAGGAATATGTTCTTTGTAATAGGCACAAGTATGAAGTGTGGCCAAAATAAAAGGGTAGTATTAGAATGGATGCCAATAAACTATTTTCTGCAATGGCTATATATACAGTTCAGTCCTTTTTCTGCTTCTAGCACAGTTCCAATTGGTGAAGTACTTTTATTAGTCTGGTATCTGTGTTACGAAATACGCAATGAGTGTAAAATTGACAAAAATGCGAAACATGCAAATACCAAACGTACTTTTTCCTCGATTCCAGTTTCATGTTTGATTATTACCATATACATTTTACACACTATGAATAGAAACAAATTATTTTCATCAAATATGTGTGGAACTTCAGAATTATTAATTAATTATATATAATTTAAATATCTGATTTAAATATGTATTTTTTGGCTAAATAAAACTTTGAAAGAACTTCAATTGTACTTAAAACAGACTGTAAAATATTTATATCTGTAAAGAATAGTAGAATAAATACCTTATCTATAAACAATTAAATTTATCAAATCTTTATTGCTTTGAAGAAATAAATAACCTTGAATAACAGAAAATGCAGTGGCACACTTAAAATTTAGCAAATCTTGAACAACACAGGTAGGTAAAATTTTGATAGTAAATAAACGTAATTATTTAAAAAAGTTTGTTTCAAAATGCGAATATAAACGATCAATTCAATATAATTTCGTATTGAAATTGAAATTTTGGTGCAGTTATTTGTCTAAAACTTAAATATATATTTTAATAAGAAAATTAACAGTTTGGTCTAATACCCCATAGTGGAAGATCATTGTTTAAAACGATAAAATTAGTTTGTACTTCTTTACAAATATTTAAAAGAAATGAATTAAAAAATACATTTATCATCTAATAAAATACATTTATCATCTTATTAAATTATTCTTTGTTTTACCATCACAATCTAAATTAGATAATATATTTGAAAGTGCATATATCATTTACGAATTAAATGAAAATTTAAATGTTAACATTTTAAGATAAGGAAGGGAAAAACATTTTTATTATAGACAAAATTATAGGAGATTTTGAATTCCAGTTTTGAAATAAAATGCATTCATGAAATGCACACATGCATATATATATATATATTTATATACATTGAAAAATGCGTTTTGCGTGGTTGCCAAAGCAAAGTATTTTTATTGTATCATATCAAATAGTACCTAAAACGCATAACTTCAAGTTCGGAATATAAATGCCTTTCATTGTTGCAATATAATCCGTAAATTGTATTCAAAGTCTATATAATCAATAATGATTTCAATACTATAGAATATGTTCTGAAGATTGAACATTTGCAAAATTAATTCAGTAAAGAAAAGAGTTACTCTGATCAAATGGTTATTATGCGTTAAATTCTAATGGAATATATATTTTACAATAAAAATTCACTGTGATCAATAATCAATTGCACTAATGGATAATTCTATGCATCGTTTATCTTTATTCTGTACCTTATAACAGATTAAATCAACATACTTTATAATTACCAATTACAATTTATCCATAAAACATATGAAAAATATTCCATAACTCATTTATCTGAATTCAGGATAAATAAACATGAACATATTTTTACATGGAAAAAGATAAAAATTTAAAAAATATATTTAGTTTTTATATTATTCAGTGAGCATTTCTTATGAATAATGGATACCTATTAACAATTAGTACATATTTTGTAACATGAAAATGGTATAGCTTGAAAAATGAAAACACTTACAAAATATAATAGTCAAATAAAGAAAAGTTAATTTGTGTTATGTGAGGAAAATCAATATATTGATAGTAAAACTAATATTGTGTTTCATTTTCAGACGTGATTTAAAATTGCAAATATATTCAATTACCAACAGTATACTTTGAAAAGTGATATTTTATAACAATTGATCAAATCGATCAACCTTACACATAACAAATACTGTCAATCTTTAAAATAGTATTGATGAATCGATTATCAAAGAAAACTTAAAAGTAGTTTAAAAAAATAAACTGAATCAATCTACGCTCATTAGTAAATATAATTCCAATTTTAATATTCTTTATTTTAAAACACCATGACTAACATTGATTTTTGATGAGAATGCCTATTCATCGTCACAAAGATAAAACACTTAGTAATATGCATTTAGATTTACATATAAAATTTAATGATATCAATATTTCTAAAAACAACTTAACTTAAAAGAAGAAGAATTTGTTTCCATATATTATTAACATATTGCTGCAATGTGCTTTAGTTTTTGGAAAAATGGGTTTCTGTAAATTACATAAAGCAGTCAATTTATATATATATATATATATATATATATATATATATATATATATATATATATATATATATATATATATATATATATATATATATATATATATATATATATATATATATATATATATATATATATATATATATATATATATATATATATATATATATATATATATATATATATATATATATGGGAACGTCCACCAAAAATGAAACTTTTTACAGAAATTAAAATTTTAACCAAACTGTAAGTGTGGTATATCAATTTAATCCTAGAAAGTTGCTAGGTATGAATTTGTAAGGTAATATTTCATAAGAATAATAGTCTGCAGTGAAATTGTTCTGAAAGTTGACTTATTTCTTCACTTTTATTGGGGCCAAAAATGTCACTTCGATAATAGTATATTATTTTCTTAATTTTGTTCATTAATTGAAATCATTTTATATACAAATTCATAATCCATTTACATATTTATCATATATATATAGTTGAAATATTTTAGATTAGCTTTTGAATAAAATTTTAACTCTATTTAATAGTGATGTTTAATTGTCACAAGAGTAACAAAAAACATATAAAAATTTCAAATTTGTAAAAACTACTTAACATTTTTACTTGAAACCTTTTAATCTCTGATTTGGTGGAATAAGACATATTTTACACCATTTATTTTTTGTGTGTCATGCATAGAACATCCTCTGTCGTGTTGTCACAAGAGTAACAAATGACTGTGTCACAAGAGTAACGCATAACATTTCTGGCAAGTAAATCAAATAGGTTGTCTTCAGACCAAAACAAAAACAATATTTTAAGTTTATTTGGCTTTGCCCTTTTTATAATAAGTTCTTGAGTAGTTTTTCCATAATTAATTATATTAATAATTAATTTAAAACAAATTAATTTGCATTCATTTATGTTTTTAAAATGAATGAACTTAATTTTTTATTTACTTTAAAATTACAGAACAATTATGACAGCAGGTCCTCAGAATGTGTGTATTTGTGGTTTTCATAAAAACTTTCAAAGTAATTCATAGGACAATTGCAGATTTATTTTCTCTATTCCTAAAGATTTATTGATTTAGAGTGCTGTGTAGGGCCGGTTGCACTGGGGGGAGCACGGCCCCACTATAATCTGGAAACCCTGAAAGTTGGGAATTTCTACTTCTAAAAATCCCCAATTTGAGAAAATTAATATTATTAGCAAATGAAAGATAGGGCAGATTAGAAATGGCCTTACTTGTATCATTATATTTAAATTAGACCTCAGAACAGACATTGCATTGGAATATGGGTGCAACAAATCAATGCTTGTGAGAGAACTGTTTAATATTACCTAAAATGTATATAAAAAAAGATGAAAAATGCTGATAAGTTGGAACTTAGAATTTTTAGCACTGTTTCAATTTTGTTATGTCGCTGGTGATTTGATAATTTACTTAAATGTTGGTAGACATTCATAACGTGCATTTTAAAAAGATATCATAGAACGACTATTATATAATACAAGACAGATTTTCTGTAAATGTGTTTGCACAATATTTTAATGCAGCATCTCTAAGAAAATACATCGGTCAAAAGTGTATCCAGTTTTTTCTGATCACTGATTTTTTCACAGGCCAATTTAAACAAAAATATAATTTTATAAACATGTCAGCACTTAAATATTAATAGTTTTCATGGACATTTTTTTCCAGCAGCTTATGATACGATTGCTGTAAATGGAATCGGTGCTGTTTTTCTTTTTTTAAGTGATGTCTATGAAATGAAGTGCATGGTAAAAAGCAATTATACAAAAAGTTGCTGATTTTGCAGAACTTGTTCATGGTGCAACAAAGGTAAACATACTTTATATACCAAATGAAGAAATCATAGCCAAAGAAATCATTTGCGTATTACTCTTGGAGAAATTGTATAGTGAAGGGCACACAAAAACACACTTTGTCGAAGCTACCAAAAATGCCACTATCTACCATTGACAATAACACACTTTAATTCCTACAAAGAGTTCATATTTTATAAAGGAAACAGCAATAAAACTGCAAGTGAAACCGATGATGAAGACAAAGAGCAATTCTGCTCAGTAACAGAATGCAAAGGAGCCGAGAAATTGCAATATAACCAGTAGGTGAATGTAAACTATGTTGTCGTCCGTTAATTCTAACAGTATATGATGAATATCAAATAAGGTGCTTTAATACACACAAAAGTAAATATAATTCAAAAGTTTGAACCTTATGATCATGCTATTTGATACAAAAGAAACCAAATTGTGGCTAATTTTGTTGCTCTTATATTTGTAAAATATTTTTTTAGTAAACTATTTTTTAATATAATAATTCTATACCCTTTTTAGCTATTTTAGACTCCTATCAATGTTTAAAACTGTTGTATATAAAAAAAATCGAGAATTAGCTCATATATTAATGATTTTTTGAGGTTTTTAAGCAGAAATTCAATTGTGGACAAAATGTCACAAGAGTAACGTCACAAGAGTAACGCTTAGCCTTTTACTTAAAACAATGCCATTAATTCAGATTTTGTCAAAGAGATTCAAAAGTTTTTCCCTTTTGAAGAGATATAATTGCTCTATTATATTTGTAAATTTGAGTTTTTTATTCTCATATAATTCACAGGAATTCTACTTTAAAAACACTTTTTGTATTTTGCCTTTTCCAGTGGTCACAAGAGTAACAAAATTTTGATTTATTTCCTAGACAACAAAAATATACTAAATTACATATTAGATATGTTTTATGAAGCGGAATGCCATGAACTTTTAAATAGTAATTTTGAATTTTATCCTAAATATGTTTAGTATTGTAAAAAATGTGCGTTTTTATGAAAATTTTCTCTGACCGTCACAAGAGTAACAATGGACGTTCCCATATATATATATATATATATATATATATATATATATATATATATATATATATATATATATATATATATATATATATATATATATATATATATATATATATATATATATATATATATATATATATATATATATATATATATATATATATATATATATATATATATATATATATATATATATATATATATATATATATATATATATATATATATATATATATATATATATATATATATATATATATATATATATATATATATATATATATATATATATAATATATATATATATATATATATATATATATATATATATATATATATATATATATATATATATATATATATATATATATATATATATACTTGCTACAAAAATAAGTCGTCCAAAACATCCAACAAAATATACTGGCTTGTATACGGGTCTTGCACGATAAATCTGATCGGAGTCCAATGTTCTGACGCCTATTGAGATTGCGTCACGTGCCAGTTGATGTGTTGTCCTCGTCATCTAACCATGGTTCAAAAATACGAGGCATTGTTCCGGGTTTTTTCCTTCGAGATAGGCCTCGAACCATCGCCAAAAATTTTATTAGGAAATATTAAAAAAAAAATTTAAGCAACATATATCTTGAATTACAAATTTAATTTAAGTAAATCTATAGTTAATTATTTATTGTTCAAATCATCTACAACAACGTAACACGTTCATCATTTTGTTTTTGAATAATGATCACCTTGGCATAATTGTAATTTTTGCAAGCATAAAACATTTTTACATTGAAAATAAGATTTTTTAAAGCTTTTAAGCATGTTAGACAACGCCACGAGCTAGGTTTTAACAATACAACCTCTAGTTACACTCATAATTACTACTTCGGGATTGTAATACATTTCTATCAATCTAGTTTTTGATAGTAATCGCCGAATTTTTATAAAACAACCTGCCTAATTTCACTACTTGTCTAGTCCATAAATTATTATAGTAGAATGCGGGTACTAATTTAAATTTATAAATAACATTCCATAAGAAAACAAAGCTCCGAAAATCGAAATAATTATTTTACGTTGAACAACAATTATTCCTCCGGCAGACATATTGATGATTTCGCTGCTCTCAAGTCTCTGCAAAAGAAACATGGTCTTTCTCTCCATCAAATAAGAATTTTCAAGTTTATTAATTATCAATCCTGCAGCACGTTTGACATCTAACATAACATTCGACACCCTTTCGCAGTAGTGAGATATCGCACCTAACGCTACAACGCTACCGAAGAAGGTCATTGCAATATCGGTCATCATAAAATAAGCTAATCTATTTCTGTTAGGACAGAAAACAAATTGAGTACACTATTCAGTACTAGTGTCAATAAAGGTAGAGAAAGGACATTCTTAAATTCATGCAGGATATCGATGGTGGTAAAGTATTTCTTTATCACAATAATCATTTCCTCAGAGTTGAAATTATTTTGAAGAGACTCTAGCGTTTTTTTGTAGCTTAAAAGAGTACACCCACAGTTATTCATATATTTACACAAAACGAGAACAATATAACATGGATAAGAAAGCGTGAAAATAGAACCCAGGAAATACATGAAAAAACATCCACTGTATTTCAATCTGATATCTTCGAATTTGTAACCGTATAAGAAATTCCATGTTGTTGTTTTTTCCGTGTATACTTCATAAGTGATAGTTGTGGCTGAAATGAATGGCCACAAAAAAATATATCCTAATAATATTTTTGAAAATTTATCTTTCCATATTGCGATTGTATTTTTACTTTTGGAATGTTTGTATTGTACTTGCAGGATTAGGCAACATCTAGAGAGCGCATTATTGTATTTAATCTGCAAAAAGAAATATAAAAATAAAGAATTGAGTGTCAAGATTGCTAAGGTGATGAAAATTTTAGCTTCCAAGTCTTGGCCTGGTTGGACCAGGCAAACTGATACGAAATATATCCCCAAGATATAGAAAGTAAAATGTCCTACTTTTGATAGTCTCTTCCATAATTTGAAATGAGTACTTGCCTTTTGACTTGTCCTAGAAAATTCATATCTTTCAAGAATGATTGGCATGCTTAAAATTTAAAATTGATCGTTAGGTTGTAGGAAGGATGCTTCTCAAAATGGTATTGCTTATAAGAAAATTCAAAAACTCTAACACAAATTGAATGCAGATAATAAAGTGTTGAATAGTTTTAGGCGTTTTAGGATCTAGGTAATTTTGAACTTGATTTTAAGTGCTATACAGTTTCATCAATGAATATTTCCCAATTCTAAAAAAATAAAGTTTATATTTTCCAGGTATCATTTAACTTCTTTGAAAAAATATTTTCTAAATTTTCTTTCCTATCAATAACTTATAACTTTTAGTAGACGTCTTCAACAAAAGTACACTTCATAAAATTTAATATTGAACTAAAATTTTAGTTTTATGTATAAGATTTATATTCCAAATTAAAGGTTAGTAAAATATCCATACTTTTTTAAATCACCTATTAAAATATCCGTAACCTCGTGTTCTCTACTTCGGAGAACGAATGTTGAATTTAGCAACTTTATAATTAAATTATAAATGCATTAGTTGTAGTTAGTTCTATTATTTAATATAATCGATGATCATTTTCGAAATTAGATTTTATTTGTGGTGGATGAGAGTGAACTGAATAGAAGGTTTTTCATTTCACTAAGTGCTCAATGGCATTATTAAAGCTTTGTTTGCTACATGTAAACGTTTGGTCAAAATATTGGAAAATTGGAGACTTTCATAGATAACAAACACTTTTATGTGAATTTCCAATATTACGCTATTGTTAGTATTTATACATTGCAAAAGAACATAATAAGTCGCAGTTAATAGGCATAGAATTTATGTTTGCTTGAAATTTTGTAATGGCTATAAAGTTTTAATAGAAAGGATCTCATTTAGAGGTTCATTTCAATAGAAAATCAATCAAGTTAAAGACTAAAATTGGAATTTGATATAAATATAGTATATCGAATATCTTATCAATTAAAACAAATTAACTTCTTACAATTCATATTTTTCCCCTTCGTCATGAATTGTGACCCATCTATTTTTCAGGAAAATAAAAATAATAAAACGGCAACAGGCTCTAGACACAGTAAGGTTTGTTATGTCCATGTAGCACATCCTCATGATTCCCTTGTTAAAACTACCCCCTCCCGAAGAATCAAAAACATACTCAGGCTAACTATTCCGTTTGTTTATATTAAAAGATAATGGTTTTTAACTTCCCGATTAAATTGTGATTTTCAGGAACTCTTCCATAGCCAAATGACAGAGTAACTCAGGGATTATATCAAGGACATATTCAAAGATTATATAAGAAACCCATTGCATAAATACACCATACTACACACACATTTGAAACATGGCATTTTCATTATTTTTAAAAATATTTTTTAAATAATGTTTCTAGGAAAATGACATATTTTTCTTCAAATATTAACACGTTTTGAAACATGTTAATCTCTTAAAAATAATTCTTTAAGATAGCGTAACTGATAGCTCTTTAAATAGTCATTCATGGTAATTGACTGTTTATTTGGAGATACTTCGTCTATCATATATCAATAGATAAAATATTTTAAAGAATAATGTCCTTGTAAGTTTCGAGTGAGGATGAACACATTTTGGCTAAAATAAATATACGATTGTAAGAAGAGGACTTAAATATTTTTTAATGAAACCTAGAGTTGTAAAATAAAAACTTTTTGAATTGCGTCCGTTAAAGTAAGAGTGGCGTTTGACTCAAACCACTCTTTCTGTCACCGCGTCAATATAAAAAAAACGGAAACATTTCCAAAATGTGTTCGAATGTTAGAACAAAAAAGACTTCGTAACTACAAAACTCAGCAGTTTCAAATTTACAGGATAGTTTTCGGAAAAAATTCGAATTTTAACTTGACTATTTTAAAGTTTCTACAATGTTTCGGTCGAATGTTATAAGCACATAGCTCTTACAGTACCCTAGAGTGGCTATCACGTGACCAGCTAATGCTTTTGCATAGAAAAGAAATTAACTTATCTGGATGCCGCACCGTGGGGTATTTGACATCAAAACCGGGCCAAAAGTATTTTTTTTTAAATTAAGAATTTAGAATTTTGGATTTAACCACATGATAAAAAACTTTCTAAGACACAATGCTGCAGCACTGTTTATTTTCTTCAACTGTATTTTATATGGCAACACGCGTTAATCTGAGAAAACTTGAAAACGGTTTACAAGTTTACCCCCCCCCCCTTTATGTATAAATAGATATTTTTTATAATCAACTTCACTTATTTTTTAAAAGTGTTTAGGGAAACCAGTGCAGATGGTTGATGTCATAATCATATATGCATTGTACCGTTCATGTTTGCAAAATCAACTGCTGATTGTGACGTCCGTATGCAGTGTCCTGCTTTTTCTGAACCTCATGAAATCCATGGATCGCTGGAACTCTGCACAAATGCCTTATTTAAGACAGACACTGAATGTGTATGATCCTTCGTGGGATCACAGGGATAATTCAATACAAGTATAATAAAATTGTAATTTTAATATATTTGTTCTTCTTTCTTTAACATATGCTCAAATAAACTCAATACGTGTTATTCAGAGAGTTGTAAGGTTCGCATAATAAAAACAATTCATCTTGCATATTGGATCTGTGTACGTTAAATTTGCCGTGGTTCATTGTTGACATGTTCTATGTAGCGTAGTGTGGGACACCAGTTCTGGTTTGCACGTTGTTTCACCACGGTTCCAAATAACGAAGCAATGTTCTAGGATATTTAATTCGATAAAGATCCCGAACTGTCGACAATTGCCCATTATGCAGCTCTAGTGATATGTGTGTTCAGTCAACCGATCTAACCGATATATCGGCGTGACATCATTCGAAACGTGAGAAGCATCATAATATAAAAAAAAAAGCTTTAAGTCCGTACAATACAGTTATTTAACTGGCATGCAAACTACAATAAAATTTATTTACAGTCATTTATAAATATTTAATTATTTATATTGGAGGGAAAATATAAAATAACAACCATAAAATTGAATGTAACTGGCATTATTGTGCAAATGCGAAAATGAAAATTTCATAGTGCCTTTATTTTGAAATTTCTGATTTATTTTTAAAGCTTCATAGAATATTTCTCTCTCTCTCTCTCTCTCTCTCTATATATATATATATATAAATAAATAAATATATATATATATATATATATATATATATATATATATATATATATATATATATATATATATATATATATATATATATATATATATATATATATATATATATATATATATATATATATATATATATATATATTAAATAATAAAATAACAGTGGTAACTTGGCGTATGATTACCCCTGACTGAAATTTGATCTTCGCAGTGATTTTGCATACTTTTCTTATACTGTCTAAGAGTTCCTGATGTAACAAAGCGTATACCCGACAAATCAAGTTTTGAAGCTAATGAAGAATGCTAAATGGAAAAGCTACAGTACTGTAAATCGCAATTTTAGGTTGTTCCCCACATTTTAAATACGGAAAATATGCAGGCCAATCCACCCTCTGGATCCTTCGCTCTCAAATTAGTTCCACACGATTATTGAGCGATGGGGAAAAGCTTTATAGTTCATTAGAATGAAGTTATATCCTATTGCATCTCTAAAAAACTTGACCTGAGTATAAAAAAAAATCTTGTATCTGTTTTATTCTGGTTTTACAGATCAGCTGGTAGGGAAGTGCAGGTCAATACAATCATTCAATAACTATTGTTAAATAATAATTTTTTAACTTTACACTTTCATTTTGCACACATTCAAAAGGTTTGCATACGATTTTTGAAATGTGCACATTAAAATATTTAATAAAATTTCAGAATGTTGGAATCCGTAAAAGATATATTGTTCAGTCAAAACTAATATTTTTTTAACGTTATACACTAGAACATTAAGAGCCATTCTAAACCGACACTATTACCGACGTTAGAAGAGAGCTCTGTGATTGGCGAAAACTCGTGATTTTGTTCACCGATCACAGAGCCATCTGCTAACGCCTTGTCGGCAAATTACCCCAAGGAAAATTATTTTTGTAATTAAAATATTTCAGATTCCTAAAGATTACAGAGACTATTACTGGGAAAAGGAATATGAAAGTCGCCTACAGTGTGTCCACGACGTCTGCAACCAGAAGGAGATGTCCTCTTTAAAACTCAACCGGGAAGCCGCAGTCAGTCGACACTTCAACGACATTACACACTGCGAAACCAAAACCTGTCCCATCATCGTAGACGATTGGAGTCTCTTCTTCTGTTTCATTCCTATAAAGTGGCATCCACAATACTGTGATGTTCATACTGAATATCTCAAATGTCCATCTCAGTGAAGCCCTCAGGAACAACAAAGATGTCTTGCACTTTATGGGCAGCAAAGCCCTGAAGCGAGTCAGACCGGCGTACTATCCACCCAAAATGATCAATCGCTTATACTAGATCAGGTTTGTCCGTCACCCTTTCGACCGCCTGGTGTCTGCCTATCGTAACAAGACCGAACAGCCTAGAACAGCCGGCGTTACTCCAAGTTCTGTGACCCAATAGTAAAAAAAGTGAGGCAGAAGAGTTCGAATCTGGGTTGAATCACATTCAAGGAATTTCTGTGGTTCTTGACCCATACTTCTGTTGAGGATTATGACAATCACTGGGCGCCGTACTGGAGTCGCTGTGATCCATGCTCGGTGGATTATGACTTCATTGGAAAGCTGGAGACGGCGCATCAGCACTTTGTGTACGCCTTTCGGCGAGCAGATATTGAGTTTAATCCCAAATAATGGAACGATTATCCGAACACTGATCGTTCTGTCACGTTGAAATACTTTTCTTCGATCCCGAAAGTAACGATTGAGAAACTGTATTCTATATATAGATGTTGAATTGTTTGGTTATTCGGTCTCTCGACGAGTTTTTGTCTTGAAACACTACAGACGGACACGCAGGTAAAGAGGAGGTAATCAAAGGGTTAAAAATGTTCCCTTATAATATGTTAATATATCGGTTAAAGTTAAAAATTCTTCCCAACTTTAAAGTTTCCAGATTCATAGGTGAGAGGGGGGGGGGGGGGGAGGGGGTCCATGCTCCTCCTCAACCCCGCCCCCCGGTACGGCGGGCTATTGAGCATATATTTGAGTAGTCTGAAATAACCTGAAAAATCTTAAACTCAAAATATTGGGAATTTCAAGTTTAAAAATCTATGAGTTGGGAAAATTTTTGCCTAAAAATTTTTTAATTTTTAGCATATGAAAGCGAGAGAAGAATAGAAATTGTCCAATTTGTGAGATTAAACTTAAATTAGACCTCAGAACGAACACTGCATTTTATCATTCGTGCAACAAATCAATACTTGTGAAAGAACTGTTTAATACCACTTAATATGAATATAAAAAAAAATTAAAAATGTCATTGAGTACTGGGAATTTTTAGCACAGGTGAATTTGGAATTTCTAATCTTTCAATTGGGAGTTTAATTGCATTTGACTCGGGGCTGCCACAGTTGAGATGCCGAAATCGCCAAAGTAAAGATGAAAAATCGCCGAACTCGTATAAATAGCATGTATCACAATTTCGTATGCACACTTAAAAATGATTTAATTTGCAGTTTTGGATTACATAGCAAATAAAGCTAATATTTAGAAGATTTTACTGTATATTGTACAATAGCAATCCGTAAGTGCATAATCCACTGAAAATAGAAAGGACCAACCTTTTGTTTATGCTCACCATTCCACCAGCAGATATAACAATTATGTCTTTGGTTTCAATTCTTTTCAATAAAAACAGAATTTCTTCGCTTTCCACATTTTCGCTTTCGTATCTGTCAATCAATGCCCCGGCAATCCATCTGATTCTCAAAAAATTTTCCGGAATTCTTCCACAGAAAAATGACAGAGCAACCAGTGTTCCTGAAATGGGTATAAAAGCCAACAAATTCCCGAGGACCCTGTAAGTATTTTTTTCGAAATCAAGCTGCTTCCATAACAACAACACAGTAAACAAATTCATTACTATAAGCATAATGAGAACTGACATGGGAACCAAGAAAACGTTTCGTATCTTACGTATGATGTTGATGGCGACAAAATATCTTTTCGTTATTTCAAATTTTCCATTTTGTAAAAGCAGATCAACGAATAATAGTTTTACTATAATCAAATAGCCATTTTATGTTAACTTCAAATAATAGATGTTTTCTAATAAAACATTGATATGATCAATAAGTAATTGCATTAGCATATTTTCGAAATAATTTAAATGATTATATATTGGAGTGCATACTTTCTTTTACACCTTTTACATTCATTTCAAATATATTCTTTAATATGATTGATGTAAAATTATTAGTTTCATAAAATATCCACCCAAAAATACTACCTTTACAAACATTTACATCACACATATTTTAATTGAATAAGTAAACAGCCTTTTCAGATATTTTAATTATGCCATTTGTTACGATTACATAATACTAGCGTACCCGTGCGAGAATTCACGCATGAACAAATCATTTCCTCGAAATAACATGCTTTTCTGAAGGTCACGTTGCGTAATCCGTGAAGAGTGCGCTTATTGAACAACCGATCAAGTTAGTTTCTTCAATTATAAGTTGGTTGTTTGCGGTTTCTTTGGCATTATTTTTTAAATACCATAAGTGAGAATTTCGGCTGAATATATTGGCAAAAGTAGAAAACATCCAGCTATTATTTTTCGAAGTTTATGTTCGCAGTTTGTAGTAGTACTCTTACTTTTGCCGTGAAGTTTTAATCGTAGTAATAAATTAGATAATGGTTGTGTATTGTCTTTGATATGTAGAAAATAATGAAAAATAAAATAATTAAATATTAAAATACAAATGTAACTTTAAAACTACGCAATAAAAATACATAAGATCTAGACATGTTTTGGGAGATGCCTCTCCCTTCATCAGAAGAAATGAAAGGTCTGTGTGCACAATAAAATGAAAATAAAAATAAACCCAGAATTGAAAGTGTTGCCAAAGAATAAAATCTATCTCCATCGGTTGGTGTTAACTATTGTGTGCCAACAAATTGGAAATACAGGAACCGCAAATGTTTCATTGACAACTGTATTGCTGAAAATATGAAACATCTCCAGGAAGTTAAGCTCGACTGAAGATTTGAATTTCCAAATTAAATGTGGGTTATAAAACATAAATATATGATTATGTTCCAAGAATGCTTGGCAATGGAGGACTTTTTATTTCTTGTTTGACAGCATGTGCTTGTTCGTAATGCAAAATCTGAAAGCTATTTCTGTTTGACCGATAAATGACATGCCACATTCACGTGATAAACTTTATATGTCCCAGTTATTAAGGCTGTTAGTGAGATCTTTAAATTTTGTTTCAATTCAAGTTTTACTTTTATTTTTATTTTATCCTGCACACAGACTTTTAATTTCTGCTGATGTAGATTTTATGTATTTTTATGGTTGCGTTTGTATTTTAATATTCTTAACGTAATATTTTATAACACGATTTTTTTTCTTAAAAGAATTAAATGACATGATTGCAAAGGTGATTAGGATTTTTATCACCTAAGGGTTGACCTAAGCGTTCATTTTAGAACTCTTAGGTACTATTTAAAGTATTTGAATCAATCTTCTTTAAGTTATCTTCTCAGAATCATCTATTAATTTTATTCAAACCGTCGTTAAACAGAAAGTTACAAGAAAATTATTATTTAATACATTATATCTATTAATAGAGGATACAAAAAGTTATAATTATATTTATAGTTTAAATAGTAAAATGTCTACACAATTAACTTAACAACCAACTTAATGATCAAATCAAAAAATAAATCTACTTTTGATCTGTATGTTAATATAACCTATGATAAGGGTTTTAAATTTTTTTATTTATTCTTAAAAAAAATTATTTTGAAATTAAAATGTATTGATTAAAAATTCTTTATTTTTAATTTATGAAGCATATTATTATACTTCAATAAAAAAGTTGTTAATGTCGATTTTTTTTTATTTCACGAAGTATGTTAAGAAGTCAATAAATATTTGTTTGATTCAATTAAATATTTTGCTTAAATCGGCGAAATGGAGTATTTTGTTGCAAAATAATATTTGTATATAAATGAGCAATAATACATTCATAATTGTTTTGTATTTTTAGAGTACAAAAGAACATAGTATGTTGTATTATATTTAGTTGTATATGTATGTTGTATTTATTAGAATTTTCACGTTCTATTAAAATTTATTTATTAAGGTTACAGCTCTTATAGCAGTGGTTTGATTGGTAAGTTATATATAGATTTTTTTCTCTCTTTAGCAATCCAATAGTGGTTACACAATGGCGGCGATTGCATAAAAAGCGTTCCATTTCACTGTTGTTCGCTATGGAGATTCGTTAAAAGTTTAAAACAAAATTGTCTTGCAAAATTATTAAAATTTGTCCCGTTCGCTGGGTCATCTCTAAGGCTTAATAATGGGAGTTAGGGGGGGGGGGGGAATAAAGGGGGGGGATTTTTCTATAAAGGCCAATCAAATCAATAATAAAACATTTATCAGAAATTGAGATACTTTTATATTGACCATTATTTATCACAAAATAAATATTAATGTTCATTGATTTTCATTGAAAAAAATACTTTTATGCTGTCAAATAAGAGGACCATATGGAATATTGAAATCGAAACTTGTGTAAATTTTAAGTGTTTAAAATATCATATTCTATATAAAAAAGTAAAAGTCAGAATAATATTTTGATGATTTTTATTACTAACTGAAACGATTTCTTTACTGAACATAGATACATTGTTGTAAAATCTATTAGTTTGAAAATCAGAATCATAGATTTGAATGAAAATTGTGTATCCCCCTACGCCCATAAAAGTAATATATTTTACATTTAAAGATTGCCTGGTTCAATATTTCTCGCAATTTAATTTGGCACCTTTTAGAACTATTATTTGATATTAATATTGATCGTATTTTCTGCAAATCGCTTTTTTTTAAATGACACACTACTAATTCATTGGCACGTTAAAAATCTATTCATTCACATGGAATTGTTGCAATCGACTGATTTGTATAATTTTTCCAATGAATTTGCTTACCAATATCAAATTATATATTTTTAAATTATAATTTTCCATTTACATTAAGCTTGTTTTTGTACAGTCGTAAATAATATGTTGGTTTCATTTAACAATGATTTAAAATTGCAGATATCTAGTTCGATACATATGGCAAGCACAAATATTGTTTCAGAGTTTAAAAATGTTTATTTCCATTATTTAGAAATTGTGATAAGTAATGTAATATTTCCATTATTTCAATGTAAAAAGTATAATACAAGCTTTGTTTCACGTGTACTTTTTACAATATGGTAAATATATTTTATGCTGGTTTTGAATGGAGGAGTCCAAGTCGAACTGGAAAAAAACTTGCCTACAAGGCAAAAGCTGCAACTATCTCATCTATGATAATCTTCATTGTTTTCGCATTGTATGATATAACTGTAATTGTACTCAATCCTGAAAAGGACTTCGGATTTAAAGTTCTTTTATCAATTGCCGCCATTTCAGCTCTGTCTCTAATCATGTGTTATTCGATACGGCGCAGGATACCTACATATTCCAGTCTTCTCCAACAACTAAACCAACAAACGAAGATTATTAAATTTACATTTAAATATAAGCTAACATTCTACAAGACAATATCAATTTTCCTTTTGATTTTACCATTTCTTATGGGTGCAGATATGACTTATTACTACTATATTGAAGAAAAACCAATCGATAGATTCTCATATGGATACAATTTTACGAATGCAAGTACACAATTTGGTGTGGTGTTTGCATATTTCTGTATTGACACTGTAATAACCATCACATACCCATGCTATTGTGCCATTTCTGTATGTGCTGTTCTGTCCAAAAAACCTGAACCTTTAAAACAAAATTAAGTAACACATATTAAATGTAATTTAAAGACCCAAGTTGTTTTTAATATTATTTATTCGGGTATCTAGGTTATTCAGTAGATTCGCGATGCAATTCATATGTATTTAAATGTGTGCACAGGGAAAATAATACAAAAGCTAGAAATATGGTACATTAACAATATATATAAATGGATATTAAATATTCATTTAAAAGTCTTTAAATAAATTCAGTGATTGGTAGAGATTTGAATTTTTTTTTGCTCCATTGAAAATTAAGATAAATTTGTCTAAAAAATTTACATAAAAACTCAAAGAGAAAATTTTCCATATAAATACATTAACTCCATGTAATTTCAATTTTAAAACAAATTATCTTACTCCATACAAATAATTACTAACGTGCATACTTTGTCATGAGACAAAACCCACTAAATGAGTAAACAAATTAAAATAAATAAACAGTTAAATAAAGCGTCATAGTTTTTTAAATTTGTTTCATCATTCTAAAAGTAATATATAAATTCTTCCATCCTTTCATATACTTAAGTTTGTTTATGTTCTCCTGTGGTTCAAAGACCCAGTTCGATTTTCAAATAATTGAGAAAACGATAAAAAATTATAAAAAGGTAAAGTATTGACTTTTTGCTTATATTCTTAACTTTTATTACTTCAATTGCACAAATATATTTACACTTTATCTACTGTCAATCCCAAAGAGGTTTGATCAAAAGTCGAAATATTTTTATCCGAAATCACTTATTTTCTTCAGATGCCTTTTTTTCTTTTACGCACAGTAAAAGCACTTTCGATATTGCACGTACTATTTGTTATTCTTATCAATGAATACAAAACACTAGAAAAAGTACGTATTCGATGTAATAAAACCTTTCTCATCATATTCGATACACTTACTTGAAGTTAAATTTTTACACCCTTAGTTTTTTTTTGAGGTAAGACAAACATTTTATTTCGATTTAAAATATTAAATAATCAGAAAATATTCAAAAATTAACTGGAATTTTCTCATACCTTATTCCAATATGTTGAAGAGAATATCCCAATTACGTAATTTCATATTTTATGCCTTTGGATTTTATGAAATATCAGTTAACTTGTCAAGTCTTGAAAGTGGGATATATTTCATATTGCGCTTGACTTTAATTAGCTTAATAATTCTATCTTTTATTTTATACTATGCACTACAAATTCGGGGAGAAAGTGTTTATGCATTACTGCGCAAATTGGAGTCATTATGCAATAGAAGTACCTCAAATTTAACATGCAACATTATTTTGTGCAAATTACTACAGTTATATTTGATTTTAGTGACACTTTTCTCAGCTGTAACTTTCTCACATCACAACTATGTATATGACAGGATGTACACCCGATTCTCGTATGGGTATTTCATTGAAAATGCCATTGTTAGACACTCTGGTAGTTTCATGCATTACTTTTTAGAAACGATATTTAGTGAATCGTATACTTGTTTTACTGCATTCATTTTGTGCAAGGTAATGGACAGATGTGGATGTATGCTATTATCGTATAAGGAGAAAAAGGACTCTCTTCAACCGAACTTAAATTCTGCCTATTCCCTGCAAGTGCTAAGAGAATATATTTTAATATTGAAAATTCTACATAGAATCATTACTAAGCTTCAGTTGCCACTATTCATTGTAACATTGTGTATTGTTCTTAATTTGTTTACAGGATTAACACTATGGTTGATACTAAGAAATAATGAACTGAATTACATCGGGAATGTTAAAGTATTAAAATATGTTAACACATTCGTGGCACTATGTGCTGTAGCCTTCTATGGTGGAAGAGTACCAGAGTATATGTCGCAAATCAAGTGGATCGTTGTATTCAAGTTAGATGAATTTCAATGCTGTAGTCTAGCAGATAATAAAGTCATATCTCTATTGAAAAGAATAGAAAAAAGGGAAATCTTGTATATATCAGCTGGCGGACTAATGGATGTAAAGTTAAGTTTAGTTCTTTCAGTATCTGGAGCTTTGTTAACTTATGGAATGCTATTTTTAAATTTTAATTAATGAATATACAAAGTGGTCACAAAATATTATGCGATATGGTCATTTTTCGGCTGTATATGTTGCTAAACAGCCAATCATTGACCATCGCTCATCAATTTGCGACCGCTATGTTTTTTTGTTGGGTTATATTTTATTCAAATCACTTACATTTAGTAGCAACAAACAAAGTATGGAAGCATAGCAAAAATGGTCTTATTGTCTTGTATTTTGTGCTGTTTATCTCATTGTGTATCCGCCATTGTTAAATTATGTTTCCAACCTTCGTAAATGGGTTACCGGCCCACTCTATTAAACTTGTCAATCTCTCAATTGATCTATAAATACTTAACTCTTTTAATATAAATAATCAATCAATAAATACTCAACTGATTCTTCAATACAGTATAGTACAAAGTCGAATTACAGTTTAAAAAGAAACACTCAAAAATGAAAGACATACAAATTCATCGATTTGCAACGTGCAAAATATGGTAACTTGCACTTATTTTTACAAAACCAGTCAAATATTTTAGCCTTTAAGTTAGATGAAATAAAAAGAACTTTTAGAAAACCAGAGTTTTTATGAAAAAATTTCTTTCGATAATGCCAGCTGAATTTACAATATTCATTAATATGGAAATTTTTTAACTTGGCTACAAAAGAAAGTACAGTAGAATGTCAATTATCCGGATATAATTTGGACCAGATTGCATCCGGATAATCAAATATCCAGATGATTAGATAAATCACGAAAAAAAAGGTTATCTTAAAGTTTAAATTCTTAAAATCAAGCATATCCAATGTACAATATCAATGCATAAAATCAAACGTATTCAATGTACAATATCAATGTATAAAATCCAAACGTATCCAATGTACAATATCAATGTATAAAATCAAGCTTATCTAATGTACAATATCAATGCATAACATCAAACATATCCAATGTACAGTATCAATGCATAATATCAAACATATCCAATGTACAATATCAATGCATAAAATCAAACTTATCCAATGTACATTACCCTACCCAAAATTATTATATTTAAATTAAACAACTGATAATATACCATTTATTCCACTTATTGCATTGGTATTTGGTAATCCTCAAGGTCCTTTCTAGTTGTGTGTGACAATTTGTATCACTATTTTCGCAAGCCCAATCAAAACGGCTCCCTGCAATTAAGGCAATCGAACTGTGAAGTAAACTTGCAGTGACTTCATAACTATGGGTGAATCACAGTGCCCGGAGGTTGTGTCCGATTAACAAGGGAAAGCGAGATGAACACTGTCCACCCAAGGCCACGATTCTAATGGAGCGGAAGTTTTCGATTCAGTTTGCTGGAAACGGTCGCTCTCGTTAGGTTTGGAACGATCCGATTATTAATTAAATTATATAAATCAATGTTGTCACTCAGTCTGCTGAGACATGGTTGTAACTATAGAGTAAACTTGTATTGCTGTGTCACTTTAATTGATATGTAAGAGTCTTTTCAAATGTTCTTCTTGTTTTGTTTGATATTAGTAAATACACGAAAAATGTTTACATAATGAGTGTTTCGTTGTTTTTTAATTATCTTTGTGCCTAAAATTCTAAGTACTATTCTACGCAAATGTTTTAATGTCCGTTAGCGTTAGCAGTTGCTTTTGTGATTGGCGAATAAAAACCACGTGGGTTTTACACACAAATCAAATACACTGTTAAATATTTCAAAATAAAGGTCTGCAGAATATTATTTATCGGATATATATATATATATATATATATATATATATATATATATATATATATATATATATATATATATATATATATATATATATATATATATATATATATATATATATATATATAATGCGAAGTGAAGAAACTAAAACTAAAAACTGAACACTTAATCTCTACCCACACTGCTATTTCCACACTACGTATATTTAGATTGGTATATTTCGTAAAGATGATGAATAATTCAAAAACTGTCAAAAGTTTAAAGAGTAAATGAATAAGTAATGCAGTAATGCGCTGTTTAAAGCTCATTTGAATATTATCTGATACTTACAAGTCTGCTAAGTTTAGATAAGCGATAATGATAAGATTATAATAGCAATAATGAGTCGCAAGCGGAAGTGGTTTATAGATGATATTCTACCAGACATTAAGATAAAGTTTTCTAATTTTTTCAAAAATTATTTATATAAAAAACATTTTTTATATTTAATTTTTAAAACTCTTGTTTGAGATTTGTTTTTAATGACTTATACAAATATATACTAAATCAGAATAAATTTATTGCTTGAGAAAATAGAGACAATGTTTTAAAATTTAATGACATTTGGGACTTAAAAAGTTTGATTTTTCTTTTCTTGAAAAGTATCCAGCTAGTCACTTTTTATTCAAACTTTTTCCCTTGTTCTAATTTAAAAGTTCTGCTTAAGCTAAAACTTAAGAAATAATTTGAAATGTGTCAAAATGTTTGAAGTTGTAATTAAATCCTTGTAAAATATAGATACTGAAGAAAATCAAATTATTTTTAGTATTTTCTTAACTTATAATATCACCGAATGTTAGATTTCCATTTCCCTCTATTCGGTGAGTTTTTTGAATGCCGAAACACGGACAGGAGCTCGAGACCTTTCAGTAAGTAAGTACGTTGTTGAGACCACCAAGCTATCCTCGTATAAAAAATATATTATTAGTAATTAGTGTAAAATAGATTTTGAAATATTTTTGGGACTGATATTCTCAGTACGGTCCTAAAAAGTTTTTATTATTTATAATTTTCGCTTTATGTTATTCATATATTTTAATTAATTTGAAGTACTGAGTAATATATTTATTAAAATAATTAATTATAAGGCACTAATTTATTATAATACATTTTTTTAAACAACTAGGGGGCTCCGCCCCCTGCTCCGCTAACGCTTCGCCAACCCCCAGTATTGGTACGTATTTAGTTACTACATCAGTCCTTGATGTAGTAACTAAATACGTACCAATAACCAATCAAGGGCGCTTGACTCGAACCAACGCCAATAGTTCAATGTGCAGCTCTAGTGCGACGTTAATTAACCAGACCACACTTAACGATTCGAAATTCACAACGCAACAGTGCTAAAAAAAATCCCAGTTCCAACTTATAGACATTTGTTACGTTTTTTGTAGGTAACTAGGGGGCTCCGCCCCCTGCTCCGCTAACGCTTCGCCAACCCCCGGAGGATTGCTACGCAATCCTCTTTAGTTTGCTTCGCAAACAATACCGGCTTCATACACTGTAGACAATGACAATGTGTCCTAACAACAATACTTTTTTTAGTTATATAAATTATTACTGACAGTGCCATCACACAAATTTATTTTTGGGATGTTGAGACAAGAAATTTCCCAAATTAACGATCCGAAATTCCGAAAGTGAACGATTCAAAATTCCCAACATAAGGACGTCAGGTACCAACTCTAGTGTTGTCCTCGTTATCTGACCATTGTTAAAAATATGAGACATCGTTCCCGGGTCTATTCTTCAAGAAAGGCCTCGAACCAAAGCGTCCTTGATGTAGTAAGTAAATACGTACCAATAACCAATCAAGGACGCTTTGTTCGAACCAACGCCAGTAGTTCAATGTGCAGCTCTAGTGCGACGTTAATTAACCAGACCACACTTAACGATTCGAAATTCTAAACGCAACAGTGCTAAAAAATTCGCAGTTCCAACTTATAGACATTTGTCAGCTTTTTTATAGGTAATATTAAACAGTTATCTCGAAAGTATTGATTTATTGCACGCATGTTAAAATGCAGTGTTCTGTTTTGAGGTCTAATTTAAGTTTCATCTTAATACAAGCTGGGCAATTTCTAGTCTTCCATCGCTTTCATTTGCTAATAATATAAACTTTCCTTCCTGAGGCATAAATTTTCCCAACTCAGGGATTTTTAAAACTCGAAATTCCCAACTTTTAAGGTATAAAAGTTTACAGCCCCCCCCTGGATAACTGGAAAATCTCAACTCCTTCACTCCTTCAACGCAATTGTTTCTACTCATTGAAAAGCGAAACATGTGTAAACAAACAGTAGCATAAACGCGCCAATCTTAAATAAGTCTTCGCCAACTTTTATTTATATAAAGTAAGATTATTGAGAATTGGCGTTAATAATAATGTCCCGTTAAAATATATAATAAGCTACAGGATTTAGATTTACATACATGTTGGCATTTTGCCAACGTTGGCATTTTGCTCTGAAATATCTTTTAATAATAATTATAGTACTTCACATAAATAGTTACATCTAATTTATTTTTTAAGATAGAATTTCAGTATTGATACCATTCAAGAAAGGAAGATTTTACGAATATAACTATATTTTGTTAATGGGAAAAAAGTATATTTTTGAACTACTTAGAGCAGTTTTAATTTATCCCTTAAAATTTTACGCGTAAAATTGACGATTATTTCAGACATTTCGTCAATTATTTAAAAATTTATAACTACAAAACTAAATCGAAATTTGACAAACGCTCTGGATCATTTGTAGCCAATAGTTTAATCTATACCCCTAATTTTTTATTTATTTTTTTGTCGAAAATTGGAAGACAAGTATACAAAAATGTATGAATTATTTTCAAAATGTTCTAAAATCACGAATTTAACATAAAATAACGTCTAATATACTGATCGTATTGAAAAACAAAAATATTCATCTTATTACCCAAACATTTCTTAATAAACTGGCATAATTTCATAATTTTAGGACATTTACTTTTTGAGATGCAAGCGGAACAATGAGACAAAAATTCGCAAATTAAAATTTTCTCGAAATATCCGACATTTTTCCTTTCTTCACTATTTTTTATACCTATCTTAATTGACCACATCTAATTTAATTGTAAAGATAGAACTATAATCTTTATAACATCGGAAAGATGAAGTTTTAACGAACATTAATATATTTTTTTTAATAAGAAAATATGTAATTTTAAATGACTTATAGCAATTTAGAAATCACGTTTCAAAAATGAGGGCGAAAAAACTTCAAAAAGTGGAGCGTGTTCAAAGGTTTAAAAAATTTATAAATCCAAAACTAATTCGAATTTTAAAAAATGCTTACTTCGATTTCCAGTTCAAACCTATTTGTACACTCCCTAAAAAAATTGGATCTCTCCTCTTAATAGTATTTCAGAAACTCGACGGACAAAATTACTTGTAAGCGAAATTTTATCAAGGACGACTTTAATATTAAATAACTTATAAACTAATAACAGTATTGAAACAAAAATATATTCTTCTTATTTATCAAACATTTCTTAACAAATTCACTTAATTTCGTAATTTTAGGGCTTTTACATTTTGAGATACGATCTGAATAACATTGAAAGAACTGAAAATTCCCCCTAGGGCCGACTTTTTCCCCCTAGGGCTTACTTTTTTTTAAAATAGAGAGATATTAAACAGTTCTCTCGAAAGTATTGATTTTTTGCACGCATGTTCCAATGCAGTGATCCGTTTTGATATCTAATTTAAGTTTCATCTTAAATCAAGCTGGGCAATTTCTAGTCTTCCGTTGCTTTCATTTGCTAATAATATTAATTTTCCGGAGGCATAAATTTTCCCAACTCAGGGATTTTTAAAATTCGAAAACCCCAACTTTTAAGGTTTCAAGTTTACAGGTTTACAGGGGAGGATGGGGGGGGGGGGGGGACATGCTCTCTCCTCCCCCCCCCCCCCCCCCCCCCACACACGTTGCCGCCGTTGTGGTGGGTCTGATAACTGGAAAAGCTCAACTGCAGAACTGCTTCAACGCAATTGTTTCTACTCATTGAAAAGCGAAACGCGTAAACAAACAACAGCATAAAACGCGCCAAGCAAAAATAAGCCTAATTCGCCAACATTTATTTATATAAAGAACGATTATTGAGAATTGGCGCTCATAATAATTCCACATTAAAATATATAACTATTAAGCTACGGGATTTGGATTTACATACATGTTGGCATTTTGCCAACGTTGGCATTTTGCTCCGAAATATCTTTTAATAATAATTATAGTACTTCACATAAATAGTTACATCTAATTTATTTTTTAAAATAGAATTTCAGTATTGATACCATTCAAGAAAGGAAGATTTTACGAATATAACTATATTTTTTTAACGGGAAAAAAGTATATTTTTGAACTACTTAGAGCAGTTATAATTTATCCCTTAAAATTTTACGCGTAAAATTGACGATTATTTCAGACATTTCGTCAATTATTTAAAAATTTATAACTACAAAACTAAATCGAAATTTTACAAACGCTCTGGATCATTTGTAGCCAATAGTTTAATATATATCCCTAATTTTTTATTTATTTTTTTGTTGAAAATTCGAAGACAAGTATACAAAAATGTATGAATTGTTTTCAAAATTTTCTAAAATCATGACTTTAACATAAAATAACGTATAATATACTGATCGTATTGAAAAACAAATATATTCATCTTATCTCTCTATTTTAAAAAAAAGTAAGCCCTAGAGGGAAAAAGTAAGTACTAGGGGGAATTTTCCGTTCTTTCAATGTTATTCAGATCGTATCTCAAAATGAAAAAGTCCTAAAATTACGAAATTAAGTGAATTTGTTAAGAAATGTTTGATGAATAAGAAGAATATATTTTTGTTTCAATACTGTTATTAGTTTATAAGTTATTTAATATTAAAGTCGTCGTTGATAAAATTTCGCTTACAACTAATTTTGTCCGTCGAGTTTTTGAAACACTATTAAGAGGAGAGATCCAATTTTTTTAGGGAGTGTAGAAATAGGTTTGAACTGGAAATCCAAGTAAGCATTTTTTTAAATTCGAATTAGTTTTGGATTTATAAATTTTTGAAACATTTAAACACGCTCCACTTTTTGAAGTTTTTTCACCCTCATTTTTGAAACGTGATTTCTAAATTGCTATAAGTCATTTAAAATTACATATTCTCTTATTCAAAAAAATATATTAATGTTCGTTAAAACTTCTTCTTTCTGATGTTATAAAGATTATATTTCTATCTTTACAATTAAATTAGATATGGTCAATTAAGATAGGTATAAAAAATAGCGAAGAAGGATAAAAATGTCGGATATTTCGAGAAAATTTTAATTTGCGACTTTTTGTCTCATTGTTCCGCTTGCATCTCAAAAAGTAAATGTCCTAAAATTATGAAATTATGCCAGTTTATTAAGAAATGTTTGGGTAATAAGATGAATATTTTCTTTTTTCAATACGATCAGTATATTAGACGTTATTTTATGTTAAAGTCATGATATTAGAAAATTTTGAAAACAATTCATACATTTTTGTATACTTGTCTTCCAATTTTCAACAAAAAAATAAATAACAAATTAGGGATATAGATTAAACTATTGGCTACAAATGATCCAGAGCGTTTGAGAAATTTCGATTTAGTTTTGTAGTTATAAATTTTTAAATAATTGACGAAATGTCTGAAATAATCGTCAATTATACGGGTAAAATTTTAAGTGATAAATTAAAACTGCTCTAAATAGTTCAAAAGTATACTTTTTTCCCGTTAAAAAAATATAGTTATGTTCGTAAAATCTTTCTTTCTTGAATGGTATCAATACTGAAATTCTATCTTAAAAAATAAATTAGATGTAACTATTTATGTGAAGTACTATAAATATTATTAAAAGATACTCCGGAAGGAAATGCCAACATTGGCAAAATGCCAACGTGTATTTGGCTGCCAACGGCGAATTATTATTAGCGCCAATTCTAAATTGTCTTACGCGAGTAGGCCTATTTATGCTTGGCGCGTTTATGCTGTTGTTTGTTTACACATGTTTCGCTTTTCAATGATCACAATTGCGTTGAAGCAGTTCTACAGTTGAGTTTTTCCAGTTAGGGGGGGGGGGGGGATTGGGAGGAAGCATGCCCCCTCCCCCCCTCTGTAAATTTGAAACCTTAAAAGTTGGGAATTTCGAGTTTTAAAAATCTCTGAGTTGGGAAAATTTATGCCTCAGGCAAATTAATATTATTAGCAAAGGAAAGCGACGGACTACTAGAAATTGCCCAACTTTTATTAAGATGAAACTTAAATTAGACCTCAAAACGGACCACAGCATTGGAACATGCGTGCGACAAATCAATACTTTCGAAAGAACTGTTTAATATTACCTATAAAAAAGCTGAAAATGTCTTATAAGTTGGAACTGGGAATTTTTTTATCACTGTTGTGTTGTGCAATTTCGAATAGGTAGGTGTGGTCTGGTTAAATAACGTCACACTAGAGCTGCACATTGAACTACTGGCGTTGGTTCGAGCAAAGTGCCCTTGATTTGTTATTGGTACGTATTTACTTACTACATCAAGGACGCTTTGGTTCGAGGCCTTTCTCAAAGAAAAGACCCGGGAACGATGCCTCATATTGTTAACAGTGGTCAGATAACGAGGATAACACTTCAGCTGGTACCCGATGTCCTTAGGTTGGGAATTTTGAATCGTTCAAGTTCGGAATTTCGGATCGTTAAGTTGGGAAATTTCTTGTCTCAACATACTAAAAATAAATTTGTGTGACGGCACTGCCAGTAATAATTTATATAACTAAAAAAAGTATTGTTGTTAGGACACATTGTCATTGCCTACAGTGTATGAAGCCGGTATTGGTTTGCGAAGCAAACTAAAGAGGATTGCGTAGCAATCCTCCGGGGGTTGGTGGAGCGTTAGCGGAGCAGGGGGCGGAGCCCCCTAGTTACCTAAACATTTCTTAATAAACTGGCATAATTTCATAATTTTAGGACATTTACTTTCTGAGATGCAAGCGGAACAATGAGACAAAAAGTCGCAAATTAAAATTTTCTCGAAATATCCGACATTTTTATCCTTCTTCGCTACTTTTTATACCTATCTTAATTGACTATATATAATTTAATTGTAAAGATAGGAATATAATCTTTATAACATCAGAAAGAGGAAGTTTTTGCAAACATTAATATATTTTTTTGAATAAGAGAATATGTAATTTTAAATGACTTATAGCAATTTAGAAATCACGTTTCAAAAATGAGGGTGAAAAAACTTCAAAAAGTGGAGCGTGTTTAAATGTTTAAAAAACTTATAAATCCAAAACTAATTCGAATTTAAAAAAATTCTTACTTAGATTTCCAGTTCAAACCTATTTGTACACTCCCAAAAAAAATTGGATCTCTCCTCTTAATAGTGTTTCAGAAACTCGACGGACAAAATTACTTGTAAGCGAAATTTTATCAACGACGACTTTAATATTAAATAACTTATAAACTAATAACAGTATTGAAACAAAAATATATTATTCTTATTTATCAAACATTTCTTAACAAATTCACTTAATTTCACAATTTTAGGACTTTTACATTTTGAGATACGATCTGAATAACATTGAAAGAACTGAAAATTCCACCTAGGACTTACTTTTTCCCCCTAGGGCTTACTTTTTTTTTAAATAGAGAGATTAATTAAGTGAAATTAAACTGAAAAATGTTCAACTGTTCCTAAAATATTCATTCCTATTTAAAGAAAAATTAGAGATCATAAAAAAAAATTAAGTTAAAAAGTTTAAATTTATCGTTTTCTTAAACATGATTTGTATATCATTTGTTGCTTCACTATTTAAAAAATAATAAGCTACAGGATAATTACAAATTGATTTTTTGTAATAGATATAACTTTCAAGGTACTACCCAACACTTGAGATTTGAAAAATATTTCAACAACGATTATTTTTATGAATTTAATGAATTTATAGTATATTTGGTTTGTAAGAAAATTGGAAATCCATGGACGACTTAAGTCAATCGGACGGCTAGTTTTGATTTTTTTTTGTACGAAGTGTTTAGATTGCAATGCACACAAATTTCCTTTAGCTGCCATATATTAAAAAGGTTAGTGTTTTTCATTTGTGGGACATTGATTTTCAAGGCCAACTTTGAATATGAATACCAAATAGAATATTTTTTGTGTCTGAACTTTTAAGAATATATAAAAATATAATTTTAAAATTTCATTTCATTTTCCATAGTCGGTACCTCAAAATACAATAAAAGTTATTGATATTAAAACCGTGATATACTAAACTTTTTATTTATTTTAACTGTAGAATTTTGTCGAAAAATTAAGCTTTTTAAACTAGTATTTGAACACAATATCCCTATACTTTAATACATAATAAAAGAATGTCGAATATTACTGTCATAAAAGGGTTCAAAATAAAATCATTCTCAAAACCAATAAACATTTGACACAAAGTATCACATAAATGGTAGACTCCGTAATTATAGAAGCTCGATAAAAGTAATCGTTTTTACTAGTGGACGTAATTCGGCTGTTCTTGAAAAACTTAATTTTAGTCAAAAAATGGTAATTTGTTAAAAACTACTAAATGTATTTACATAAGTCATTACATTAGAAATGATTTCCTTATGAATATAAAAAGCATATACTTATTTCCATAAATAATAAAACAAAATATTTCTCGCAATATCAATTGATATTTTCATTACATAAATATTCTTTTTACGGTAGGTTATATTTATAAATACAAATAACAATCAAATATGCGCCAGTCTGAGTCTCTAGTATTTTTATAAGCACAAAAGAGCAAATTTTAAGTCAATTTCTCTCGTAGTTGTTGTCAAAGAATACTGCACACGTAGAAAATGAACAAGAGAAAGAAAATATGCAATTTTTGTGAATCATTTTGTCATTAGCCGGCTAGACACTTTCTTCTATTTCGTTAATGAAACCTTGTGCCTATTTCAAATTTCTAATGTCAACTTCATAAAATATCAAAACATCTGCTTAAATATATGATGTTTTAGCAAAATGTAATTTATACGAGAATTATATATCAGCAGCAGCAAAACAGTTCAAATTTTCAAGTAGGTATTTTAAAATATGAGTACCTGAACCTACTCGTTTTCTTTGAATATAATTGAATCGTAAATGAACAATGATGTTCTCAAAAATGATCAGTGTGATTTAATATTGCTAATCTCAGATTCTGTTCAAATCATCATAACAAATCGACCTGACAAATTATGTTCAGAGGATAGTTTTCCCCATTATTTGATGTCGGTTGATGTCGTAAAGTTGGTTACGGCAACCATCTGTCGTAAAGTTGTGGTTAGTACATTTTATTTTGCGTTGTGTTATTTTTTGTTTAGTTTCATTATGAATAATGTTGGTTTGGAAGAAATATATAACATACAAATAACTTTTAAGCGGTGCTTTATTAACAAATTAAATTCATTATGGCAGACGAAACTTAGGGTTGGGGATTACGTGTAATATTAGGCTAAACTGACTCTTACGTGAACTGGTGAGGAGAGCTACCGTCTGCGGTGATTCATTGGTCTCCAGTGACTCGTAGAGGTCCGGCTTTCAGGGGCGTAGTCATGAAGTGGGGACTTTGCCGTCTTAGCATGGCAAAATCTTGAATTTCCCACGGTGGTCTCTTGGGATGGGGGTTGAAATTCTGCATGAATTACCATACCCACCAATTGCGATTAGCTCCGCCCTTCTGGGTAACCCCTCTTAACCAATCCTGGTGTGGTCATAAAATAGATCAAAGACGTAACTCTCCCTACATTGTAACACAGTAATAAAACCGACGACAGTCAGTCTAGCCAACTGAGCAAATTGCACAAAGTACATTATAGGTAAGATCCCTATATAAAAATTGCAACGTGTGACAGCACACTGTCACAGTTGATTAAATAGAAACTGAGTTATTAAAACTGAAATATCTTACTTCCAATTCTTTTGGCACACCTTTTTAAAATTTGTTCTGTTTATAATTTCTGCAAATCGTCCGGGTAGTTCAACGGGCAAGGCTCTGAACTGCGATGCCTTAGGATCTGGGTTCGATTCCAAGTAAATCGTGGTTGTAATTGGCGATATTCATTGAAAGTGATTTATGAAGACAGTCTATGTAGACCAACATATGCTCTTTTATTCATTTTTACTCATAGTACTCATTTTTGAGTACATGTCTTTTTCAAAATTGAAACTTGTGTATTTGGAGCCATGATAAACATCGAATATACTCAAAAATGAGTAAATGTTACGTATTTTAGAGTACCTATATTAACAGCGTGCGAATGTATTGTATAATTTTTTATCTATATTTAGGTGGATTTTTTTCGTTGTTAAATAATGTGATATTTAATTAATATTGATGCAATGCACTTTCTATCAAACATACGGAACAAACATTGTTTGTAATAAATATTAAATATTAAAAATATACCAGTTCCAATATTATGAATTTGTTAAAAAGTATCAAGTGTTCAATTAGAAGAAACCTCATTATAAAAACTTTTCGTTAAAAGTATTAGTAAAATAATATTTAAAAAAAAACTACTCTAAGAAAAATGCGCTAAGATGTATAAAATATTTTTTAGTTTTACGAACAAGTTAAAAAATGGAATTATTTACAATTATTGTTATATATAAATTATTTTATTATTTATTACATCTTACCAGGACTTAACCATAGTATATATATATATATATATATATATATATATATATATATATATATATATATATATATATATATATATATATATATATATATATATATAATTTTTGCAGGAAAAATACATTCCAAACACTACGGTAAGAGTGATTTTTCTAAAATTTATTGGTTTGTAGTGTGTGAAACCAATATATATTTTTAAGTGACAAAGTTAGAAACGTTCTATTTTAATTACAGAACGCAACTGGTCAAATCGTCCATAATGAAATATATTTGTAAAATTAGGGCACCAAAATCCTTTTCGATTCACAATTATTCTTTGAACCACTCAGTGTACATGAAAGAGATCAATAACAGACATCATAAATGACTTGCAAAAGACTTTTCATAGCTACACTCCATCCGTAGATTTTTACCGACTTTGGCTTACTAATAAATATTTTATTTAATTGTATAATTTAGTAATACAATATTTTTTTTCAAAATAGGTCATTTTAACAACAAACTACATTATACGATTTCAGTGTAAGAATTTTTGTTTAAAAAGGTTTCTGGCGACTTGGTTACGGGCGCATTTTATGGTGACTTTTAAAATAAAAATATGTGCAATATAAATACTCCTCAGTAGCAGTGGCGGCGATTCGGGAGGGGGGCAAGGGAACGCTGTTGCCCCCACACTTTTTTCGGATATCGCATCAGCACATTTTTAAAAAGTAATTAACTAAATTGCTTTACTGCATTGCTAAACCAAGGAACAATTTCGTAAATACCCTAACCCTCTCCACACCCACTACTACAGACCAGACGAGTACGCATTTACTGAACAAATACATCCATTGCAAGTGGTGAAACGAGGTTAGGCCATCATTTGAAGACTGCAATCTCTTTAACTAGTGTTTAAATAGCTGCCTAAAAATTACGCAAAACAAGGAAATACAAAGTTGAGTGGTCATTTTACATTTTGCTTCTAAAACTTTATAAAAAATTAAGTCAATTATGTTACAAAATTTCCGTAACAATAAAATTAATAATTGCGTGATTTTTTTAAAAAAATTATTGATCACACCTATTAATAATTTATAAAACGATCAATGCTTTCTTAAATTTTTTTTTTTAAAAAATGGGACAATAAAAAATTGAAACCCCCATTTCTTTCTAACTTATCGACATTTTTCATTTTTTTAATATATCTTTTAGGTAATATTAAAAAGTAATCTCACAAGCATTGTTTTTTGCACCCATATTCCAATGAAGCGTCCGTTCCCGTTAAATTATTAATTTTAAATTATTAATTTTAAATTATTTATTTTAAATTATTAATTTTAAATTATTTATTTTAAATTATTAATTTTAAATTATTAATTTTAATATATTAATTTTAAATTATTAATTTTAAATTAGCAATTTTAATAAATTTTAAATTGGTAAATTTAAATTATGTTATTCTTAAATTTAAGCAGTAGTTTTAAATAAAATTTCTACTTAATAATTTTAATCAATTAAATATCTATATAAATTATAGATTATTATAATAAATATATATGTAAATTGTTAGCTTAATTTTCGCATGTAAATCTTTAGTCATTTCCTAATTGAAATTACTAACAAACCTGGCTGACATTTTACTGAGATTTAAGTCTGTAGCTAGATATTGATGGCGGGTTCCTGATTGAAGCAATTTTAAATTAGTAATTTTAATTAATTCTAAATACAAAAATTCTAAATATTTTAATATAAAACATTCAATTTCATAAATTTCCATTAAATCGGCATAAACATTTAATTTCACAAATTTCGCGAATGCTTTAAACTGATTTTTGATGGGAAAAAGTAAAAATTAAACTAGAAATGTCGTTACAATCAAATAACTAGGTCTCAAAAGGTTTATTGGGTCGCAACTTATTTCTGGAAAAAGTAAAGTTAATGATTATTTTAAACAACCAATTCATGCACAAACCCATTTTTTGTGTTACAAGTTAAGTAAAATTCTCCATCTGGAAAACTAGTTGAATGGAAAAACAAATGAAAAACCTGATCAACTATAAATACTCCCAACAGCAACTTTATAAGAATAAATTTGCATGCTACTGAAGCATTCCTAAGATACTTGATTCTCAATTTGATTTATCAGATTGGCATCACCGCTTCAATGAGGCCTTAGCATATTGCTTATTCACTACATTTCGACACGAGAGTAAAATCGTTTGGCGGAAGATCATTTGTCTTCGTTACAGTGACGTCAAGAAGGTGCCCGGACTCCAAACGACATTTTATTCCGTCAAGAGAGTAGCCATTTTGTTTCCTTTTCTGATCTTTTCCTTTTCGCTTGAAAAGTTAGCTTTTTTTTATAAGGTTGGGACTGTTTATTTTTTAAATTGCATGTTTCGAGTTTTTTTGTTACTTTGGGAATTCTTTTGTGATTTCAATAAATAACTTCTTTTCAGCTTAAAAGCATGAAAAATTGGATTGCATTCTCTAGCGGCTTTGCAGAAGAATAGACGAATAGAATAACAAATAAATATCTAAACGGAATTTCGATAACAAAATGGACGAAGTCAAATATTCGAAACAAAGTTAAACTTACCATTTAAATTAAAAATAAGAGTGAAACAATTTTAAAGTAAAGTAAAGTCAGACGATTCCTAAACGTATATTTCAATATAAATTTTAACGGAAGTATTATGAAATAGTTAATAAATACATGGATATTGTTGATACACAGGTTGTTGGGTTGTTTAGCTAAACATAATAAACGTTCTTTTTTATATACTTTAACTACTTAGTTTTACGACTTATTTAAATATAAGCGAAGTAGTTGAACAAAAAATAATGGTTTATTATGCCAATATAGCTAAATGGGATACAGCCAAACAATGAGCATCGACCACATGTTTGTGACCTCTGTGTATAATGTTGGCGGCTAGCATCTAAAAGTGGTCAAAACAAGTGTTATTAAAGCTATTGTTTTATTAGTTTGCTTCATTAATAACACTGACAAAAACAATATTCTGCTTGCAATGGTTGTAACATGGATACTACGCTCTTTTGATTCTAATAAACTCGCCTAAAAGTGTAGTGTTAGAGTACTGGATTGCCACGCAATGGGTTCGTGTTCGAATCCCGGCTTAGACATGGATGTATAATATCATATGTGGTGGTCACTTCATATATTTAATACTCCCACTTTTGTTGGAGTAATTACTTTAGAACGATCAGTAGAGTATTGGCGAAGCATGTGCAACGTTTCGGGGTAACAACCAAAAGCAGCGGGCGACACCGAAAATTTTCAAATCAGTTTGGAATAGTGGAAATACAATCACAATGTTAGACTTAATGAAAATTTAAATAATCAACGTTTAAAATAATCAATGTTTAAAATAATAGATGTTACTAGCAAAATCAATCTACAGCTCAACTGTCTTATACTTTTGTCATAATGTCTTCTAAGCTATTTAAGCGAAATACAGCCTTTATTTACTAGAACTGCGTTTAGAAATAACTGTCGAGCAACATAATCTTCTTTTACTCAAACCACTGAGCTAGAATATAATAAGCACTGGAGCGAGGACTCCTATTGAGCGACAATGTACTTTACCGTGCCACGCGGATGAATACAATTTGGAAGAAAGGTTTATAAAACATTCGTCCTTGGCTATGCGGGAGTCCCCCGTGACGTCATAAAAATGTTTAAAAATGTTTTTTTTGTGCCTTATATCTTCTTTTCTTGTAAGCAAGTAGATGATTTTATATAATATAATTATATTTAGATAAAAAAAATATAGGAATATTCATTGTTTTGAAATTCATAACTAATATAGATAAAGACGTGTTCCCAAATTCATTTTCATATAGTAAAAATGTGTTGTGCTGAGTCTACTTTTGATAACTTTATAACTCAAAATATTTTCAGAAGTAAATAAAAGTGCATGTAAATAAAAAAAAATAGAAAAGAATGCAATAGTAAGTGAATATTATTATTTAATACCGAAAATTTTCTTTTCTGCGATGCCCAAGGATCTGGGTTCGATTCCCGGTAAGTTTTGGTTATAATTGTCAATATGTATTGGAAGTGATATTTGAAGACAGCCTATGTAAGCTAGCATATGCCTTTTTCTTTTTTTTGTACTCATTTTTGAGTAAATGTCTTTTTAAAATCTAATGTATTCAGAGCCATGATGAGCATCGAATGTACTGAAAATTGAGTACTCTTTACTTATTTTTGAGTACCTGTTTTTAAATGTGTGTGCGCAGAGAAAGTAGGTGTTTTGCTATCCACTCACAGAAACTTTATTTTATTATTGACTGAGAGTTAGCGACGTTCTGTTTTAACTCGATCTTTCAGCACTTCGTCTGTAGATTTGTATTGTTACGTAGTCACGACCAAACGCGTGGTTCGATTTTCTTTAAATTTGTCAGTCGTTAAAATCGCTGTAAGTATTTTCATTTTATTTTATTTTTTATAAATAGCTAAGAAATGTCTAGTAAGAAGTTTAACAATTAAAAAAAATTAAATCAGTTAACTAGAGGATAAGTGGTTGGGTCCAGTATTCAAGCCCTTTCATTTTAGGACGTTGAGTTGCACCATGTATTTCTTTACTAACAGAAAACGAGCAAAATAAATAGTACCAGTTATGTAGAAAAATATATAAAAATGCATTATTAATTGTGCTCTGAATGACTGGAATTTCTTTTTGTTGCCTTTATATGTACTTCAAAGGAACATGCACCTTTATTTGAAGATAAAAACATCCCGAAAAAGAGTTCGTTGTTTCAAAAGCATCTAAACAGTGTATGAAAGATAGAAGTTATATGTAGGTATAAAGCACTTTTTTATGGGAGGGGTGGGGTGGGGGGGAAGTAAAGTATTTTCAGTCTCTTCTTTACAAGCACTTGCTAACTTTTTCGATAAATTTCTGCTGAATTTTTTTCTTCGCAATCAGTGAAAGGTTTTCAAAGCTCGTGATTCAATCTAGAGCTGTTAAGGAGAAAATTGGGATATTCAACTAAAAAGTTTGGATTTCGTGAAGTATTGCTTTTTTTTTTAAATTAATATTTTAACCGGTGAAAAAAAAGTCGTATTTCAACTATTTCGCTTCTAAATATTATTGTATTGGATGTTTAATTAATAAAATATACCAGGGTGTTTAATTAATTAAAATAAATAAGATAGCTAAGTGATATTGCTTATTAATACAACTGCAACACATGAAGCTTTATTTTGTACACAGTTTTTTTCCCCAAACCATTAACGAACCATTCAACACACAATTCCAAAACCATTAATGCACCAATACACCCGTAACACACTCAGCTTTCACATGAAGATGGGTGTATGAAAAGTATCTTTACAACATTGACACGAAATATAACCTAAAGGCCATAAGGTAGGCAAGTTATGTTGCTTCTACATGTAACTGCAACAATACATAATGTTTGTTTATAAACTGTTTTAAAAACAAAAAATATTAATTTTTTTAACTGCGTTCAAATAAAATTTGATGTATTGCTATTAGATGCATAAGAAACATAACTTATATAAATTTATCTTATTTGCTTCAGGTTTGTTTTCGAGTTAAAGTTGTAAGTATGATTCTTAAGCATCTTGTCTATTGTAAGAAATTTTTAATAATAGGTTCGTGTTTTTTTTTTAAAAACTAGGATACATACCCGTGTTTTGCACTAGGTTAATTGAAACAATGTACCATAGTTTCTCTGAAAGAACGTTAGTTATTACGATAGTATTGACAAATTACAGTTACTTTTAATCTTTTAACTGCTATTAGGTATTTTTTCAGAGAAAAATAAAAAGGGAGGGGGGGTACTATAAAAATATGTGTTCGACCTTAATCACTCGTATGAGTGACTACGCTGTAAATAGTTTCTGTATTTTAAAGTAGCATGTTCTTTTATAGTAACTACATGATATAATTTAGCACATTATTCCTTGCTTATTAGAAAAAAATAGAAAATTAAACACATATACTATTACAAAAATAACATTTCATTAAAATTTTTATATTTCGTAGAGCCATTAAAAAAACCTAATTTTAATGCTGCTAATCAAGTATTTTTTAGACAATTTATACAATTTCAGTTAAATCGGGCATTCAATTTGTTTCTTAAAATTTTTTGAACTTGTTTACTTTCTGTCAAATATATGTACATGCCATTTCTGAAGACAATACTAATATATATTTTAAAATCCAAAAAAACTCTATATGGTTGAAATGACGAAATTTTCTGAAACTGGCTCGAAATAGCTAAATAAGTGTCGAATTCAAACGCACACACACATGCATATCCCTTTACAAAGACATTTTATCCCTCCCTTCTTTCATTCGAACTTGTTCACAAATTCTCTTAGACAGTTTCATAAAAAGCGCACCCGAAACATTACATGGAATCCCATTTCTCAAATAAAAAAAAAACTCTGTTTTTCCTCACCTGAAATCCTTCATCCGAGAATACGAAGAGGCAATGATCACCCAAGAACCTCCGCACAGTGTTAAAACCTTCGAGTATGGATCCTTTGAAGTAGAGGAGTCATCACGTCACGCTCGCTAACATTAAAGTGAAGCCAACATGTAAGTCCCAATACACGTGGTTAATTACGTCATTCCATTAATAAATTTTCACAGCTACAATTTTCCCAATTCACAAACCAATCGCGAGTATTTTTTAATTCATAATTTTGAAGAGATGGCACGTGACATGGGCCTTTCGCTCTGAGATCTGGGCTTCACAATTATAACGTCATATTATCTCGACTACAGTCTATTCATGCTCGAAGGATAAAACCACATAATTAAATGAATCGCAATTGATGTCTTTCGCCGAACACCCACTTTGCCGAATAATATTATAAACAAAATACTTCACCTATCCGGAAAACCTCCCAGACATCAATTAAACTCTGCTATCCTCTTCCCACAACACAAGATCATTAAAATATCCCGATTGAATCATAATCATCGATTACAAGATCGATAATCTCCTAAATGTATATTTTGAATCAATGAGTTCTGATATTAAAATAATTTTTATCGTAATAAATATTACCAGTATCGAGAAATTATTTGGATCGTTTTCAGTCGTTCCTACGATTTGAACATGTGCCAATAACGAAGTAAGGTCCTGGCTAGTTACTGCGATTTGCGATCTTTCTGAGATGCGATCTTTTTGCGATGTGAGCGGAACATTATAAGTAATCAAGGAACAAGTTTGTTTCAAACAAGGCCGTCTTGTAACTGGGAGAAGATCGTTTTTCTGTTTTGGTTTCTTTTTAGTAATATATTATCTTTTTTTTACCTATTCAATTTTTAACCATGTCTTGTTTTAAACATGCCCCGTCTTAACAATTTCACCGTTTCTGATTAAATTAAACAGCTCAACTATTGGTTGTTTGAGCAGCTTATTTTATTCAATATATATTTTTTCGATTTTTTAATACTATATTTTATAGCAAATAAAAAATTGTTAGTTTTTTAAAAAAATATTTTTAGTTATCGAAAATAGAAATGATGATATTTTTAACTGTTATTCTAATATCACTCAATCCAAGTAAACATAATGAATAAAAATGTAAAAACAAACAAACATGCACCGCTAGTTTCGTTTTTCAATAGGGAAATTAAAAATCAAGCATTTTTTTAAAAAAAAAAGATAATATAAATTAAAACTTTAAAATTTAAAAAAAAGTATTGAAAGTTCTTCTTTATCACAAATTTTAGGGCTAGTTAAAAAGTCGTCAATAACTTCAAACAAATTATTCCGGCGTGTATACGGGACAGGTACACCATAAATCTGATCGGGGTCCAAAATCCTGACGCCTATTGAAAGCGTGGGTGTCAACTCAGGTGTTGTCTTCGTCATTTGACCACGGTTAAAAAATACGAGGCATTGTTCCCGGTTTTTTTTTCGAGATATGCCGAACATTTGCCAATAGCCCACTGGGCAGCTCTGGTGCAACGTTATATAACCAAACCATTTTTAAATTTCGAAATCGAGTTATAGTTGGTTGGTTAAATTAACGTTGCACTAGGGTTGCACAGTGGGATATTGCCGACGCTTCTGGGGTTATCTCGGAAGAAATATCCGGGAACATTGCGCCGTATTTTTGAACCACGGTCAAATGACAGGGATGACATTTCAGCTGGCAACCGATGCAACCTCAATGGGCGTCAAAAAATTGGGCCACGATCAGATTTATCGTGCAGCAGTCCCTTACATTCGGTGGACATTTTTTGATCGTGAAAGGAACGAATTCAACAACCTTCTGATTACAAAATCGCTACATACATGCCAGAGATTGAATCCTCACCATCGGATGCTCGTCCGAGCCCTTAAGCATTCGGCCATCAAAAGCCAAATCGACTTATAGAATTAAACATATACTGGTAGTTCTGGGAACTGTAGACCTCGTGACCGAAAAAAAAGCTGATCGTTAGCCAACGTCACATGAAAAACCCCACTTTACATGAAACGAACTAAAAAGGTCACCACCCTGAAACGGAATCAAATAATAAAACGCCCAACATTTTGCGACGGAATCAAATAATAAAACGGCTAACATCTTGAGACGGAATCAAATAATAAAACGACCAGCATCTCGAAATGAAATAAAGAAAATTAAAGAAAACAAAAAAGAAAGATATACGTCGTTTTGATGATTTCAAGAAACATTCATGGCACATTTAAAAAAAAAAACGAACAACGCGCTTGGTCGTTGCGACTGCGTAAGAAATAAATTTACATGCTCAAAATGCCGAACTGTACAGTTGAAACAGACTTCCCTAAAGTTCGGAAAACTATGTATGTGTAATTTTGTCCGGATCGTAATCGTAATTTTGCACCCGAGACCGGAGTAAATAGACAAAGATGGCCGGCGTTGTTGTACTGCCGACTTTTGTGTAAGTAACTTTCGTCAAAATTTAGGGAATTTATATTGCATCGTAATTCATGTGATCAAACAGCATACGATTGTGAAGTTTGTCGAAATAATCCTTGACTAATGCAAAACGCTAAAAATTAGAGTGCTATTTGTAAGAGTGTGTACAGCTGTTAAACTTTACTGCCAAGTCTGCTATAAAAGTTCAATTCGACACTAACGAAAAGGATCTTGAGGACATCATTTTAGTCTTTAGAAAATAAATTCGAAAGATAATGAAGAGCTTTTGCGTTTTACTTTTGGCGTTCATTGTAAGTATATATTTGACATAAAATATGTGTATTGAGTATTTAGAACTAGGTTCTTTTTATTTCCTTTACTATTTTATAATTTTAAACTTTTTCCAAAGAAACTTAGAATGTGTTTATACTTTTTTGTGTTTAATGTAATGTTTGTAAAAGTATTGAAATCTAAGTGTAAATGTTATTTCGTGTAATGTAAAATATCTAAAATAATAAAAGAACATTTGTTTATTGATCACGCAAACCTACTTCTAAATATTAGGGAGGGAAAGTTCTGTCGTATTTTAAATAGGCAGGTGATTTTTCTTGTAAATAAAAAGAACATCTGGCTAGTGAGGCAATAGGATTTTTTTTGTTTTTTTAGATGCTGTATAATATAAAAGGCGCCCTTTTTTACCGTTCATCATTTACTTCTGATATTTAAAGTGTAAAACATGTCAGTAGATAAAGTGCATTTACGACACTGCATTTTATATGAATTCCAAAAAGGAAGCAATGCATCGGTTGCATGTAAAAATTTATGTGCGGTATTTGGAAAAGATATTGTAAATGTTCGTACTTGTCAAATATGGTTTAGCAAATTTCGTTCCGGGGATCTGAGCCTCAAAGAAAGAGATCGATCTGGACGACCATCCAAGATCGATAATGATGTTTTGCGATCCATGTTTGAAAATAATCCACATTTAACAAGCGATAAATTGCAGAAGGGTTTGGTATTCATCATACAACCTTTGGAGATCACATTAAATCTGTTGGGTTTGTGTTAAAGCAAAGTGTTTGGGTTCCACATGAATTAACGACGGAAAAGAATTTGTCTGATCGTGTAAGAATGTGTTCATCACATCTGATTCGACACAATGTGGAGCCATTTTCGGACAGGCTGGTTACTGGAGATGAAAATTGGATTCTTTACGAGAATATTAAAAGAAAAAAATCTTACTGCAAAATTATCTAACGGTAAAAAAAATTCACGTCTTTTGAAAGTGTATTTTATGGCAGTTACTGACTATTTTAACTCCAAGGATGAGAACTTCTACAAAACAGGAATTCACAGATTACCTGAAAGATGGCAATAGGTTGTAACAAATAACGTAGCATATATAATTGATTAATATTAAACACATATTTTTATAAATGAATTCAAATATTTTCTTTAAAATACGACAGAACTTTCCCTCCAACCAATATAAAAGCACAAAAATAATATATAGAAACTATTAATCTTCAAACTATACACACAATACTCGAAATTTAAAAATTTCTTTTAGATTCTTAAATGAAATATAACGGTTTTAGAAGCTATATTTTAAAATTTCCATTTAAACAGAAATATCAATATTGTTATAAAATGATAAGATGTTGCCAACAATAAAATACTACGTATATGCAATATATGTTTATATATATAACTAGGGGGCTCCGCCAACCCCCGGAGGATTGCTACGCAATCCTCTTTAGTTTGCTTCGCAAACCAATACCGGCTTCATACACTGTAGACAATGACAATGTGTACTAACAACAATACTTTTTTTATTTATATAAATTATTACTGGTAGTGCCGTCACACAAATTTATTTTTTGGATGTTGAGACAAGAAATTTCCCAACTTAACGATCCGAAATTCCGAACTTGAATGATTCCAAATTCCCAACTTAAGTACGTCGGGTAGCATATTACCTACCTATACACGAGTAGACGCATTGGAAAATTTCGAGCCTTCTGATTCGTCGGTTTCACTACGTAGCTGTGACGTCACATTATTTTCTCATCCATTATACTTACATTTCAATTGTTGGTCAAAAACTTCTTTCTTTACTTTTAGCTTTTATTTTTACCGGTCATTTTTCGTCCGAATGTCCGTATTTTCATTTTTAAAGGAGGCAGAATCAAATTCATTAAATTTAACTGTTCAGCGGAACAATATTTAGAAATATTAAAGTTTAGAAACATTTTTATGAAAATTTTTGGTGGCGCCATCTTTTTCTCTGAATCTGAATCACTAATGCTTGTCAGTTAATTGCTTAATAAGGTGAATATAAAATGGGGGGAAATGTAGCTTTATAAAATATGGAACATTTTTGGTAATGGGTTTATTTAAGTAGAATTGCATTACATTTTGTAATTTTATACGAGTGTTATTTTTCTGCTGAAAATTAAAATTAAATGAAATTTTTCTAATTAAAACGTTGAGAACCAGCATTTAAAAAAAAATCATAGCCTGCATTCATGTACTTCATAAAAACTCCCTTCATAAAAAAAAAAATTAAAAAAATGTTAGTTTCATGTTTAAGAGTTAATAAAATATCTTAGGACAACTTGAGAGTGAGTTACCGGGCAAAATTTATTATACATGAAAAAGAAATGTTAAACAAAAAAGCACCCCAAAAACTGGTGCAAATGAATAAAATAACAAAGTACTTACTAAGTACACCATAAATTAAATTAACTCTACGATCGTTTCGGAAGAAAAAGCTCTTCCTCCATAAGGAGAAAAAATTTGCGTGCGATTCACGTAAAAAGAACAGCTGTGTTCTTTTTACATGAATCGCACGCAAATTAATGTAACTAATGCCGCTTTGCGTTGGGTTGATTCAATTTTACATTCAAAGATAAGCAATGTTTTTTTTTTTTTGCTTGGTCGAGCACCAGCTGGCCGTCCTACTGGCAAACGTTTACTACCTTTAGTAATATTAACGGAGCGTCTAGCAATGGAAGTAGGCTGGACTCGAATAGCAGCACCATCTCTTCGTCTAATAGGCACACTGCTATCAGCAGTATGCAAAAAGCTTTCCCAGCTACCAGAAGATCTAATACTTTTTAGTCGTTTTAGGAATTTATTCATGCCACTTAAAGATGATTTATACTTTTCGTCGTTCAGTGAAATTTCACTAACAATCTCTTCAAGGACTTTTTTGTGCTTTTCTGCATATGACTTTCCATCATCTTTATAATCGCATGCAGGAGTATTCGATACTATTTCTTCTGCAGCTGGATCAGCTTCTTCTGCAATAGAAGAGATAATATTTTCCGAAAGGAAAGGTTCGAAAAATTTCCTTGGAGGCGCCTTCTCTCCTAAGGCAAGGATTGCTACCTCATGCTTATCTTTTGGAAGCACAGGAGGAAAGTTTTTGGATACAATGTCATAATGTTGGTATATGCAGTATTGGTGCTTGCAGAATCGCCCATACAAGCCTACTGAACATGAACAACATCCACTCTTTGTGTTGACTGTATAACAATTTTCATCACTTTTTACAGAAAAGGTGCAATAGTCTATCATCTTTGTGTCATCTTTAGTTAGGTTGGATGTTTTGTTCTTTAATGATAAAAGATATAATCTGGCAGTTGTATATCTATTATAAGCAAAGTCTCTGAATTTTTTTGTATAGTGTTTCTCTAGATGAGTCGACACAAAGTCTAAAATAGTCAATACATTATATGCCTTTACACGACATAAGACCTCATCCTTAAAAATTCTTATACACACTTCGGAAAAGTTGTTTGTGTTGTGGCCCCTTACATCTTCATTTCTAAATGCAAGGCACCACAACTCTTTTTTTCCCCAATAATTTTGCATATATTGATTCCAATTTTCGTACGTGGACAAATAAACCCCAATGTACGCACAGCAGTTTTTATATGCCTCCTCGGCCTGTTGGACGGTTGGAGCATATAAAATATGCTGAAATGTTTTCATTAAGTAGTTTCTGTGCTCTTTTGCAACTTGGTGTTTAGAGTCCCATAGCCATCTCCAAACAGCTTGCGCAACATGAAATATACATAATAAATTTTTTGACATAGGCCAAATGCTTTGTATCGCATTAATTTCGGCTTCTGAGTCATCAGTCATTACAATATTTGGGTAGCGCTTGCCATTAAATGGTTCCTTTAAGGTCGTATTCAAGACCTCAAATCCTTTTTTATACGAATCCTCAGTCTGTCCTTTTGTAATGATAACTCCAAGGGGAACAGCTCCAGCTGAACACGGACACAGCATAAATGTAATGCTATGGTTATCTGGATCACATGAAGAAGTGCTGTCAACAAAAACAATTTCCCCTGATGATTTTAATTCATGAGCTCTCTTCATAATAGGTGTCATAATAACAACAGCAAAAGAATCTTCGCTGAAACGGACAGTGATTTCTTTTTCTTCGTAAACTTTCATTTTCTCCTTTAATTTCTGAAACATTTGAAAAGGAGAATTGAATTTATTAACAGTTTTGTTAAAATGTGTTTTATAATATTTAAACCATTTATAATAAAAGTTTTAATTTGATTTGTTTATTAGGCAAAGCTACACGAGGGCTATCTGCCATGGGTGGGATTCCCTGGGTGGGTGGGTGGGACCTTCTAAGGAACCTTAACTCTTTATTTATGTTACATTCGAGGAATAACCACCCGAAACTCCGAACAGTCAGGCCGATGAGCGTGAATGGGGTTCGAACCCCGAAACTTCTCATCTCTCATTTTTAGCGGAACGAATAAAAGTTTTTTAAATGTTTTTAGTGTGGCAGTTTATTAACAATAAATATTTTTTTTTTTTAATTTCAACTTAAAACAGTAAGGCAAAGTGATTAAAAAATATGTACATGTATTTTTATTTATCTATTTTTAAGTTAACAAACTTTTATGAAGTGATTATTAAGAGAATGTAAATTGCAATATCTATAGCAGAAAGTTTTAAGACTTTATACGTAAATATAAAAAAGGGGATTGGTGAGTTCATATTAAAAAAAAAAAAAAAAAAAACTTTTATCACAACTTACTTCAATGAGACCTTGACCAGTTCTAGGACCAATATTTTGCAAACGCCACTGTTCATACCAGTATTGAACAGCTCTGTAGGTAGGATTGATTTGGCTATTAGCCATGTCTTCCTCTGTGAATTTTTCTTCCTGCTCAAGGATTCCTTCATGATATTTAGCTGCTACGGTTATACTCATACCATCATTGAAATAGTCAATAAATTTTTCCTTGCAACCAGCAGGAGGTAGAAATTTCAGAGCTTCAGCTGTGTTCAAACTGTGGTTATGGACATCTTTAATTGTGATGACAGCAACCAGACCCTTCTGAAACCAAAATATTAATTGCCTTTTAACAGTTGTAACTAAATATTTTACTCAAATAAGCCATAAACTGATGTGAAAACAAAATAAAGTTGCATTTTATATTTTTTTAGCTTTCAAGAACTTGTCTTAAAATAACTGCTTACAACTTTTAAAAAATATTTATATAGTTCTTAAAACTATTAAAAATAAGCATATAAAAAAAACAGTAATAAATAGTAATAAATGAAAAATGGTTTTTAAATATAATTAAATTTATTTTCTTTTAATTTACACGTTTTATAGATAAATTTAAAAAAAATTATTAAGCTTTAAGTTTTTTAAAAAAAATTAAGAATAATAAAAGAAACTTACTTAGTAAGGTTAATTTATATAAATAAATGTTTTTAATTAGAATTTTGAATATTTAAATAAAATAAAATTAATTGCAATGATTTGAATTTCACTAACTTTAAGAAAATAATCAGTTCTTCTTGTTGCTTTTGTATTCAATTTCACTTTTATACATATGGTTGCCTGACAACTAGAGTTTTTTGTAAAGCTTCTTTTATTTGAAGGAGCCGGCACTTTTGAAATGCACTATGGTGACAAATAAATGCCTTCCTATAAATGAGATAGATAAATAAAAAATGTATGTAACCAAAAACAAAAACTACAATATACAGTGTACAAATTAAAGAAATAATATAGCATATTATACTACACAAATTATTTGAGAAAAAAAAAAAAAAAGAAGAAATTTCCTTATTTATTGAAAAAAATTTAAGAATTTACTTTTACATTTCGATTGCAATTGTGTTTATTTATTAATTATTTAGCAATCAATAAACAAACAGATTTATTATCATGAAATCAATTCATTTAACCAATTAAAAAGGAATTTTTATTTGTCATACAAGAACAAATAAAAATAGATACAAATAACACTAGAATAATATAGATTAATTTCTTACGTATAAAATTAAAGTAAGGAATAGAATTTCAAATGTATCGTTATGTGTATTGTTATGCATTACGTTAACAGATGGCGCCACATAATATTTTGGAATTATGAAGTTTTTTTGCATTTGAAAATTACAATTATATTTGTATATATATATTTCAATAACAAATATATTCAGTTGAGAAATAACCAAAAAGCAATCATGTAACAATCAAATATAAAAACCGAGTTCCATAATTACTAGCAGATTTGTGCCTTCCTTATTAAATTCGGGGTTTTTGGATGGATTATAGGAATACACGCGAACAACACGGCGTAGTTAGTCGCAATAAAAATTATATCTAAATTTAAAATAAGATTATTTTGAAAAGAATACTTACGAGCAAACAAATCTTTCTCCACTTGGCTTAGATGTCCTAGAATTCCATCTAGTATTTGTAACTTCACCAAATTCTTTTACCCATTTATTGCACTCTTCTAAATTTTTAACATTGCTACGCAGAACAATTAAATTTGGCGAATTCGTTTCTATCTCATTTGAAAATGAGGATGGAAGTTTATCTTCCGAAAATACGGACATTTGGACGAAAAATGACCGGTAAAAATAAAAGCTAAAAGTAAAGAAAGAAGTTTTTGACCAACAATTGAAATGTAAGTATAATGGATGAGAAAATAATGTGACGTCACAGCTACGTAGTGAAACCGACGAATCAGAAGGCTCGAAATTTTCCAATGCGTCTACTCGTGTATAGGTAGGTAATATGCCGTCGGGTACCAGCTAAAGCGTTGTCCACGTTATCTGACCACTGTTTAAAATATGAGGCATCATTCCCGTGTCTTTTGTTCGAGAAAGGCCTCGAACCAAAGCGTCCTTGATGTAGTAAGTAAATACGTACCAATAACCAATCAAGGGCGCTTTGCTCGAACCAACGCCAGTAATTCAATGTGCAGCTATAGTCCGACGTTAATTAATAAGACCACCCTTAGCGATTCGAAATTCACAACGCAACCGTGCTAAAAAAATTCCCAGTTCCAACTTATAGACATTTTCAGACAATTATATATAATTGTAAAGATAGAAATATAATTTTTATAACATCGCAAAGAGGAAGTTTTAACGAACATTAATATATTTTTTTGAATAGGAAAATATTTAATTTTAAATGACTTATAGCAATTTAGAAATCACGTTTCAAAAATAAGGGTGAAAAAACTTCAAAAAGTGGAGCGTGTTTAAATGTTTAATAAATTTATAAATCCAAAACTAATTCGAATTTAAAAAAATGCTTACTTGGATTTTCAGTTCAAACCTATTTGTATCTCCCTAAAAAAATTGGATCTCTCCTCTTAATAGTGTTTCAGAAACTCGACAGACAAAATTAGTTGTAAGCGAAATTTTATTAACGACGATTTTAATATTAAATAACTTATAAACTAATAAGAATATTGAAACAAAAATATATTCATCTTATTTATCAAACATTTCTTAACAAATTCACTTAATTTCGTAATTTTAGGACTTTTACATTTTGATATACGATCTGAATAACATTGAAAGAACTGAAAATTCCCCCTAGGGCTTACTTTTTTCCCCTAGGAATTACTTTTTTTTAAAATAGAGAGATATTAAACAGTTCTTTCGAAAGTATTGATTTGTCGCACGCATGTTCAAATGCAGTGGTCCGTTTTGAGTTCTAATTTAAGTTTCATCTTAATACAAGTTGGGCAATTTCTAGTCTTCCGTCGCTTTCATTTGCTAATAATAATATTAATTTGCCTGAGGCATAAATTTTCCCAACTCAGGGATTTTTAAAACTCGAAAATCCCAACTTTTAAGGTTTCAAGCTTACATGGGGGGGGGGGGCATGCTTCCCCCAATCCGCCCCCCCCCTCGCAGTTGTGGTGGGCCTGATAACTGGAAAAACTCAACTGTAGAACTGCCTCAACGTAATTGTGCTCATTGAAAAGCAAAATATGTGTAAAAAAATAACAGCATAAACGCGCCAAGCATAAATAAGTCTAATCGCCAATTTGTATTTGTATAAAGTAAGATTATTGAGAATTGGCAATAATAATTCGCCGTTAAAATATATATTAAGTTATGGGAAACATGTTACATGTTGGCATTTTGCCAATGTTGGCATTTCGCTCCGAAGTATCCTTTAATAATATTTATAGTACTTCACATAAATAGTTACATCTAATTTATTTTTTAGAATTTCAGTATTAATAACATTCAAGAAAGAAAGATTTTATTAACATAATTATATTTTTTTAACGGGAAAAAGGTATACTTTTGAACTACTTAGAGCAGTTTTAATTTTTCCGTCGATACAACGCGTAAAATTGACGATTATTTCAGACATTTTGTCAATTATTTAAAAATTTATAACTCCAAAACTAAATCGAAATTTCACAAACGCCCTAGATCATTTGTAGACAATAATTTATTCTATATCCCTAATTTTTAATTTTTTTTTGTTGTATAAAATTTGAAGACAAGTATCCAAAAATATATGAATTGTTTTCAAAATTTTCTAAAATCATGACTTTAACATAAAATAACGTCTAATATACTGATTGTACTGAAAAACAAATATATTCATCTTATTAGCCAAACATTTCCTAATAAACTGGCATAATTTCATAATTTTAGGACATTTACTTTTTGAGATGCAAGCGGAACAATGAGACAAAAAGTCGCAAATTAAAATTTGCCCGAAATATCCGACATTTTTATCCTTCTTCGCTACTTTTTATACCTATCTTAATTGACTATATATAATTTAATTGTAAAGATAGGAATATAATCTTTATAACATCAGAAAGAGGAAGTTTTTGCAAACATTAATATATTTTTTTGAATAAGAGAATATGTAATTTTAAATGACTTATAGCAATTTAGAAATCACGTTTCAAAAATGAGGGTGAAAAAACTTCAAAAAGTGGAGCGTGTTTAAATGTTTAAAAAATTTATAAATCCAAAACTAATTCGAATTTAAAAAAATTCTTACTTGGATTTCCAGTGCAAACCTATTTGTACCCTCCCTAAAAAATTGGATCTCTCCTCTTAATAGTGTTTCAGAAACTCGACGGACAAAATTACTTGTAAGCGATATTTTATTAACGACGACTTTAATATTAAATAACTTATAAACTAATAACAATATTGAAACAAAAATATATTCATCTTATTTATCAAATATTTCTTAACAAATTCACTTAATGTCGTAATTTTAGGACTTTTACATTTTGATATACGATCTGAATAACATTGAAAGAACTGAAAATTCCCCCTGGGGCTTACTTTTTTTAAAATAGAGAGATAATATATGTTTGTTCTTTTAAAGAGTTGAAACACATATTTCTTTAACCTATGTGTTTAAACATACAAAATTGAACAAAAAAAACATGTTTGTACTCATTTTGAAGTCATTCTTACTTACATAATAAGAATTATTAAATTTATACTTAATGAAAGAGTTGATGTGAAAAACTAAATCCATACAAGCATTTCTTGACATTGGTTTAGAAAAAAAATAGCGTATTAATAATTATTTTTTAAATAAAGTATTTTTTATTGTACATCGTTTCATTTAACTCCAAGCAAAGAACAAAAGAACGGGTACTTCTACTAATCTCAATATTTAATAATCTTAAAAATGATGTTCCATAATGAATGAAGAACTACAAAAACATAAACATAATTGAAGGGTCTAGGTGGAGAAAGATGAACAGACGTATACATCGTTTTAATACGTGGGTGTATTATTGTTTTGGACTATAATCGTTCTTCCTTTTTAATAATCTGGTGTACTGAAAGTACACCCCTATATATCTGCCATAAAGTTTGGAGATTATGAATTAAACAAAAGATCAATTTACCTCTGGACCCTTCTATTTTAATGCAATTTTATTTATATCACTGTATTTTATTGTATGTGAACATTTTATTTAGTTACTAGCAACATGGCGCGGCGTTGCTCGTGGTCAATTTGTGAAGTAAGAGCTGTGCTACTTTTTTAGTTAGCGCAGACAGTCGATTATCGCTCTCTATACCCTGTCTAAATTTATTGAATTATCTTGAGTAGTTACGGAGATATCTTAACCAACGATTTTTGTAATTTTTAAAATCACCAGACTTATATGCTATCGCGTATAAATTGATGTTTTGTAATATATATATACATATATTTTGCAATATAAAAATCCCTAAAAATTAATAATTAAAAACGCCTTTCCTAATTTTAGCTTGTAATACGATGTCGATAAAAATAATGAACTTAGCAGAAAATTAAAATAAAACACTTGGCGACTTTGCTTGAATGCTAAATGGTGTTGAAAGCTTATATAATTTAAAAAGTAGTATATATTTTTTTATAGAAATTAACCCCAGTGAAAAAAATGCAATTATTAAACTTCACATTCATTTATTTTAATATTGACTATGCAATAACATATCAACGCTAAAATATATTCCATTCTTCAAATTGGAAATAATTTATTGTATTTGGCAAAGTTTTTTGGGTACCGATTGGCGACCGGAATTTTGGTGTCCGTCTTTAATAACTATTTCTAAGAAAAATAAATACAGCTTTATTTTATTTTGTAAATGTACACCCTGTAATTTCACTGAATTGTGACAGATAATAATTTTAAATATGTCTGCATTAATATTTATAGGTTTTACTTTTCAATTAAAAATGAATTTTCAAATATTTATTTCTGAATTTCAAAAAATGATTCTGAAGTGAAACCTTTCAAATAAGGTACATAGAGGTATAAATATAGATTCCCTAATTTAAAATTTTAGGGCATTCCGACAGTATAGCACTGTTCCACTTCGCAACAAATAGCACTATTGGCATTAATGTAATAACTTTTTATTGGAAATTAGACACCGACACGTTTAAGATCTTGAAACAAATTAATGTTCAGGGCACGCACGGATACACATTGCGTCAGACGAAACTGCTGGTTTATCTTCCTCCTTCGGCTGGCGAGGGTTTAGTTAACGACCGATTCCTATAATCAAGCAGATAATATAAATAAAAAATGCGTTTTTCAATGAAAAATCGCAGTAATAGAAGGCAGCAAGTATAGTATTGTCAAAAACATATTTTTGGTCGCTAAGGTGATTTTTAAAAATAACGTTATGAAGGGAAGATCTAGATGTAAATTTCCCATAGCAATAATGTACAGGAAAATGGAAAAAGTTCTATAACTTTTGAACGGTTGCAGATATCCACATGAAACAACGTGCAGATTTTAATCTCATTCCGATTCGAGAAATGGACACAAGCCGTTGAGAAGAAAGATGCCTCATTCATTAAGTTTATGGCACACGAAGTATCCCTAAAGTATTGTTTTGTTCTTGAACCCTGCATTCAATTATTTTATGATGGGGGTCACAGTAAGAAAGTATGGGTCTTCTTGGCACCTGAGTAGGGAATTTCCGTGAGAAAGTGTTGGGGGGGGGGGGGGAAATATTGTAAGATATTTTCTCGTCACATTAACAAACAATTATAGTGAAATATTGTAAAAATAAAAGTAAAAAAATAACTTAACGGAAGAAAATAAATCGTAAGATCACTTATTTGAATATTAGGAATATGTTTTAAATAATTTTTACATCATTTTAATTAACTCGGGAAGAAGTTAAATTGCATCGAGATGTATTTTAAATAAATACTTTTTATAATCTTCATGATGTTAATTATAATTATGTTTTCTACCTAGCTGAACATCGGACTAAGTGAATGCCAGCTATGTGTTGTTTCACAAACTTGCCGACCAGGACATTGCTGCGTTGCATTAGATAACAAACTTAACCTCGGTATTTGTAAAGCACTTTCTACACAAGGTATTGCTAAATACTGATTTGTGTTTACATTTTCATTTCAGATAAAGGTTCTTTTACGTATTCTTGATCTAAATTATAATATAAAGGACAATAGAGGTTTTTAACGTAATCTGCTAAGAAATCGCATATAAAAATTTGAAAGCCTAATTTATAATTTTGATAGTAATGGACTGAGTTAGCAAATTTAATTTTAATTGACTCGTTTTATACCCGCAATATAATTAATTTATTCCTCAAGATTAAACTCGAGGAATGCTGAAAAATCGAAGTGCTATTAATGATAAGTTATTCAGATATGTGGTGTGAGAAGCCAAGGGGTACGTGACTAAAAAAAAGATAGTTAAGTGCGATTATAGATAGTTAATACATACGAAATGTTGGTAGCAAAGGAATATAAGTCAATGCCAATCATTTGCAGAGATCTAGCTATCGCAACTATTTCTAATATCAGCTGTTTTTTATTAACTTTAAAGTACGTTTTCACAAAAAGAGGAAATTGTCACTCTTTCACATTGTCACAATCACTTACTCTTTCATATAAGATCGTTTCAAATCAGCCAATTTCTAATTATTTTTTTATTAATTGTACGTTTTAAAGGAACTATAAATATGAAAGCAAATAAGTTTAGAAATGTGTGTTATTGTAGCAATGCTTTAGACAAAGATATGAACAACAGTGCAATTTGTGTTTAGAGAGTCCATTTCATGGAATTAACGTCGCAGAAGAGTTGCACATTGGATCACTGGTGACAGGTAAATGTCTATTGTGAAGGAAAGACCCGGGCGTAGTATCGTAATTTTATACCAAACGGTCAGTGACGAGGACAATGCTTGAGCTTGCACCCTACTCTATAAACTTCCACAACGCGATCAACACTATGTCATTTAAACCACGGCAGATTTAACGTATGCCAGGCCCTTTTATACGTTGGTTGGTTGACAAACCACGGGGCCCTAACTTGTAAGCCTTCGATTATAATCTCGCTGCTGGTCCCAAGACGAGGATCGATCCTATGATCCTTAGATATTAAGCGATCCACCGCAGTCCCTTTTGGTATGTTTAAATTATTTTCATGTAAGTGGGGATATAGGTTGATTCCAGGTAAAAAACAACAACAACGCTGAAATTGTTGGTAAAATAATCATCGCTAGATTAAAAACAAAGAACCAGGACCCAATTCTATTAGGTTTGGTTTGTTTAATTAACTTTTCGCCAGAGCTGCACATTGGGCTATTGGCGACAATTCAGGGTATCGCTCCGAAGGAAAGATCCGGGAACAATACCTCGTAATTCTGAACCATGGTCAGATGACGAGGACAACACTTGAACTGGCACCTGATGCAACCTCAAGAGGCGTCATTACATTGGACTCCGACCAGATTTATCGTGCACCCGTTCCGTGTACACTCTAGTTTAATTTTTTAGATATTTTTAGACGAATTTATATTACTTCAGTAGCGAAGCTGGCAACCCCCCTCCCCCCGACCGCAAGATCACTACATTTTTACATTTATTTATCAAATTTTATCAATCGGGCTCGAACTCGCAATTCACTGATTACTAACCGAACTCCTTTATCTACTGGGTAACTGGGGCCTCCCACTTCACTGTTAAGCACCTTAAATCTGTCGAGGGTGAATAATTATCTTGATGTTGATCTTTGTATGAAAGTTTGATTAATGGAGTGTCAACTCGGGTTTTGCTTGGTTGCTTGATTGTTTACTATCGACAAACCTATAAATTACTATGAATTAACCCTGCAGAGGTCGCTCTACGTAATGCAAGGTGAATCGAATTAGAGGCGAGCACAATTAAAAAATACTTATTTTAATGACGTCACTTACTGTTAGGAACCGTCACTTATTACGGCTGTGAGGTTCGGCAAGAACTAACAAATGATCGAGGGTGAACAGAGGTTCGAGTGGTTGTTGGTTTAATTTCCTTAATTATTGTATTACATTGTGAATAAGGGGGGGGGGGATGCTAACAAAGATATGATTTAATTTACATGATTTCTTTAGTAATTTCTGCATAAAGATTGTAACAATTATACAATTTATTTTTTATGTTACAAATCGTTTTCAAATCTATTGAAATGTATACGGCGTATGTAAAAGAGTAGGATTGAAAAAAAGTATTTAAAAAAATCAACAGTTCCAAGATAAAAAAAAATCAGAACCGTTCAACCAACGAAAATTACGGTCGTTAAGTTGCCGCATTATGAATCATGGTAGGGTTTGATGAAAAACTAAAACCGTTCAATCGCGGTACGGCGCGTAATAACCGACGGCTCTTAACAAGATTGCGTTATGTCGGTCATTATTTTTTCGATTTGTTTCGGATTGTGTCTCTCAGGAATAGCGCGACCACTGCAGGGTTAAAATTTCGTGATACTTCCCGGGTCTTTACTTTGTATCAAAACAGTCGAAAATAGTCAATTATGTAGATTTATTACAAACTAAACTAAATTTAACCATAGCATTTAAATTTATATTAAGTGTTCTTGACTTCTATTTTATACAACGAAAGTTCATTGAAGTGTAACGAATTGTTTTGTTTCCATTGGAAACAGCGTCACATATAAATTATGACTATAGAAATGCGGATGAAGAGATTAAAACTTTTTTCTGCGTGTTTTACGTCGATGGCAGTATCATTTCAGATAATTAAACAGATTCCACCTGTTTATTTTATTCATATTCCTATATTATGTCTCTTTCTTAACATAGTATCTGTTAGAACATTTTAACTAAAATTGAATTTATGTGCTTGTCGGATATTTTATGAAAATTTTGCAACTTTTATTGTTTTAATCATCGTACAGATAATCACTTTGCAACGTTTTTCTGCAAACTTCTAGTACGGTTTTAGAACGGAAGAACCGATTGATAATCCTCTCTCTCAACTCTCTCCTCTCTCGTGTATATATATATATATATATATATATATATCGAGAGAGAGATATATAGAAATATAGATAGATATTAAGATATCATTCTATCTATCAATTATATATATATATATATAATGAAAAAAAATTATTTTAAATAATACACTTTTGTTAATAAGAATAAAAATATAGCAAATGAAATGAACGCCAAATAATAAAACTAAACTATGAATTATACTAGTAAAAATTATACTGATAAATATTTTATTAAAACGTGAAAGACATAATCAAAACGGTACTTCATCAAGGGGTAGGACTGCAGTGAAAAGTCAAATAGAGCTCTTTCTGTATTTGCAATGTAAAAACAAATTGCCAACCCCAAGAGCTCTAAAAACTTCTTTAAATAAACTAAAAGTTACTAAATATATACAAGAATATATACAAACTATTTACATAGTATATACAAATATAAGCCATCAGATTAGACAGATCAATTAATGACAATAAATGGGAAATTTATAAACTTACAAGAGGCAAGCGAAAAGACATCTTAACTGTACAAAGTCAAGGCATGATGTGAGGTCTAAACGAGGCAGACACCCCCCTTTTTTTCCCACGAATTTTCTCCCCCTCGACTTCTAGACGTATCAGCTACCGCATAGAATAAATGTGAAGCAGTTCTAAGCAGTGCGTAATATCAATGAAAAATCCTTATAAAGTGTCAGTACTACCACAGTAACGTTTAATAAAATTAAATGGAATTTCATTGTTCAAAAGATTTTTTGTTAGAACTGAAATAATTTTATGAAGATCGGAATCTAAATTGCAAATTCTCTTCATTCGGGAAATTTGAGAGATAATAATATTTCTGTAAACTGTAATTGATATGTTAGAGTTACAAAAAATCAATCTATTAACATGAAAATTAAAAGCATTCCGTTTATCAAAAATGTCAATAGTGGCAGTGTTATTGTCTGCAATTATATATAAATCTAGGAAATCGGAGAATAAATCGGTAGCATCAGTTTTTACTAATTTAATAAATATCCGAGCAAAAGGAACCAAAATTAGGAGTGTTGAATATTATTAAGTCATCCACATAACGGAATACAGAGGAATATATAAAAGTGAAATTCTTTTCATAATAATGTAAAAATAAATTAGCAAGCAGACTTGAAAAATTACAACCTTGTGGAATACCAATTACTTGTAAAAACTACTTTCACCATTAAACAAATAATTATTGAAAAGACAAAAATGAATGAGATTGTCCCAATAATTCAAATCAAAATCAAGTGTATTCAAAAATTCATAAAAGTAAGATAATAGTACATCCCTAAATTTATCCAATGGAATACTAGTAAATAGGTATTTTAAGTCATAAGATTCAATATGTGTAATAGTATTGTTGTTGATAAATTCAAAAACTGGTTTATTTTTATCAATTAACCAAGAATTTAGATAGATACATAGATAGATAGATCGCTCTCTCTCTCTCTCTCTCTCCCGCTCTTGCCCTCTCAATTATATAATAATTTTATATTTAATAATTATCAATACTGTTCTTTTTTACGAACAAGTGTATCATATGTTTTAAAGTATTTTTTATAAAATAAAGTTGTATCTGTTTTTTGTTTTTTTCATTTCAAAGATAACAAAATTTGGGGAAATAAGAGTACAAACATATTTCTTATATACATTTTATATATACATTTTCTTAAAATTACTCTTTAAAGTTTTAAAAAAGTTTTGTAGACATTTATATAAATATTAGAAATTACGTTTATTTTAGCTGCTTAAAATTTTATAAATAGTTTTCAAACTAAATTATTCTGCTTTTCTGACATTTAACAAGTTATAAATTGAGTTCAATAAAAGGAAAATTTGGTATTATTTTGAATGCATATAAATTAGTATTTTAAATATTACTGAAATGAAACAAATAATAACTTGTTGAATATAAAATTATTCTGTTGATGCAATAAAATAATTAGCAATTTAGATTTTATGTAAAAACGCATTTTTGTATAATTTACACTAATTGTATAATGACATTTAATTTATTATATGTAATTCAAGATTAAAATGAAATTCAACATGTTTATAAGTATAAACGTTAATAGTATATAACAAAAATAAACATAATTATAATTATAGTTAATGTCAATTGATAAGCATAATTATAATTAGAATTAATGGTAATTGGTTAGCATAATTACAAACATCTATCATTAGGAGAGATGGTTATTTAAATAACTAAAAAAAAAGCTAAAATAGTGTAACCTTAGGGGGGCTGAGCCCCTTCAAAATATTTCCTGGCGGGATAGGGGAGCGGGGGGGGGGAGACTCCCGTCCACCCTACTTTCTATGCCTATTTTGCTTACTGTTTTTTGAATATGATTACATCCCTAGTAGCACAGGTTATCGTGTCGATATCGAAAAAATCACCAAAACGATTTCAGGCCAATATCTTTCAAGATATCTAACTATGTTGAAATGGCGTGACGAAGTCGTTTTTAAATTATAAAACGATACAGGAAACGATATCCTGCCGATGTCGATGTACGTTTTTTACGATGTCGTGTGGATATCGGGAATGGTATCGTATCGGTATTGAGGCTCAGTAGCGTTGCTATAACAGAAAATTAAATTTTCTTTAAAAGCAGATTCAATACCTGGCCGTGAAAATGTCACTCTTGCATATAGTCGTTGCAATCTATAATTCAGACATGGAGGATTTTCGCTCGCCTTTCATTAATACAAGTTCCAAATATGTAGTATTTGTATTCTGAAAGTTGAGCAAAATTCAGATCCATAGTGGACTTTGGAATATTACATATTAACAACTACATGCAAGAATGACACTTTTACGGCCAGTATAAGTGGAATAATTGTTTTAATTCCAAAGCACTAATTTTAAAACACATGAATATTCATTGTTTGGAAAACAAAATAAAGATTTCATTTGCTGATCATAAAAATGCCCTGTACTTTATCATATTTTTATTGATATTGTGTAGTAGTCAATACAAGACGCAATAGCTTGTAGTAATTTTGAAAAATTAAATTTATTTTAAACAATACCAAAAGATGTAATTTAAACAAATGAAATATTTAAAGTGAATATATCTTTTTGATCCGTTAATATAGATTTTAAAATGGTAAGAATTATTAATATAATAAAAATGAAATTGAATATATTGAAATTAAAATTATCTTGTTGAAATGCTAAATTTGGCTTTAAAAATAATGAGCACTTAATCCATTGTAATACACAAGAGTGAGCCTTCTCTCTGTTGGTACAACTTCTAAATATTTAGGTATTGCCAGTGTAGTTGATGGCTGTTACTGTTGAATAATAAGTTAACTGCTCAAAGCTATAAAACTAATTTGAACTGACACCATCATTCCATACAATTTTTTAAGAATGTATTTATTTTATATTTTTTTAAAATTAATTCCTTCACACTGTATTTTACTGTTTAAGACAATTATTTCCATGTTTATTTACTACAAAAAAGAATCAAGGGTAAAATAGAAAATTTTATTGATTTCTACTGAAGATACAAATTCCTAATTTCAGAGCTTGGCTTCTGCCGAATGTTCCACTTCCAATCAGCAGATAAATTGCCCTTCCCAGTTTTTCATCAATATCAGCATCAAGTCGCATCAGCACAGAAGCTAAAATCAAATAAATATCAGAATGCGCAGTCTAACACAATTGACAATGTAGCCACACTATCCTTTAAAATTAACTTTAGATTTAATCATAAAAATAAACTTATTTCATTTCACTTATGCACATCCATAATCACAGTTTCTTTATTTTAGCGAAAACGTGTTGCTAGGTTTTTTTTATGATTAAATCCTTACAGCGTGCAGCGTAAACAACCGCCATTGAAGAGAAGAAAATAGCAGTCCCACTCGTTGCCAAATCCCCTTCAATATTAATATCGCTTATACGGTACAGTGAGAACATCGGACAATATCGCTAAATTGGCATTCAAAAATAGGGAAATTATAAATTCAATAAAAGTTGTAATTTCTGAAATTTTAATTAAAATTCATAAATAAATGTAAGTTTAATAGTAATAAGAAAGCAAATACAGGACGTTACATATATTTAAATTCGTAATGTCGTGCTGATAATGTCGTCACGATATCTTCTAATGTCGTATATATGATGAATGATATACTACTGACTTGACTGTGTCGTAGCGATATCGTGTGGTGGTCGTACGATGTTCGTGTGCTACTAGGGATATACCGAGCAGATCCAATCACAGTTGCGACAAGACACAAAAGCTCTTAACAGCTTCATCCATACCAAAATATTATTATAATTTTTTTATAATACCTTAATTAATTAACCTATTTACTTATTAGACTTGAGAGGATATATGTGGGTACAAAGTATTAAAAGTATTCATATATTTAGATCAGCCATGTGGACTAGAAATCATAGCAAACCTTTACCTTGGTGCATGCCCCTGTATTGCAAGTCTAAATTGTAATGTAAGTAAAAATTTTATTAACAATTTTGAATGAATAAATTTTCTTAAATACGCATTTGCTTATTGTTTCAGACAGAGCATGTACAAATAATTTCGTTATTAGTTTAAAATATAAAAATATTATATATATATATATATATATATATATATATATATATATATATATATATATATATATATATATATATATATCATGACCGCAAACATTTAATCAGGGTGCTTATTATAATATTAAAGAAACAAAATTAAAAATCATTTAACAGCTAATTGAATCGTAAATTAAAAAGTTCGACTTGATAAAGACTTTATTCGGCTTAAAATGATTTTTTTTATTATTTACCTTAATTGAAAACGAATGATTTAAGTTTTAAAAATTTACTAAATATGATAATAATAGGTTGAGACTATTCAAGTTACTTGATTATTTAGAGTTCAAGTATGCCATCAAAAAATACACATTAACGCTCATGTCAAATAATAAAAAATGTTTGAAACAATAACTTCATTAATACAGCATTGGTTATCACCCGCCAAAATGACGGGTAGCACTGAAATACCATTGACAGAGGTGCCATTACTGATGCAGTGTCAATGCGCGAAATATGATTTAGCTTTAATAATTTTATGAATTTGACTAATTAATTTTTGTAGCATGAGTGAATGCAAGAATGCACGTTTCACAATTTTCGTTATTTAACTACAAGTGCACCTCATAAGAAAAAAGATGGTCAGCTTCGTGTCATTGAACACTTATTTTAAGAATAAATACATGTAAAAGATAATACATTAGTATAAATAACTTTAACGGATTACAATTTTCATTGATTAATCGCAAAATAAATGTAATAGATTAAAGATTTTGATCTTACTTTTTCTTTTAAATATACTAAATGAAAATTAACTTTAATCAGAGATAAACGGGTGGCACATATTTCCATGTCAAATATATGTGGCTTGGAATAAGAGCAACCAGTACAATTACGGATTCTTATTGATATTGATCGTTCTTGTTTAAACCACAGATACATAGCGTTTAAATAACATATTTGCTGCAATATGAAACGTTTTATGCGGTCTGCATAACTTTAGACGTGTGACTGCACTGCAAATTTTGAGCTTTTTCAATCCGATTTATAATGTTACCTTTTATTGTAAAAATGTATTAAAAGTATTCAAAGGAAATAATTATTTAAAGCATATTACTATTTTCTAGGCTGGAACATGCCAACAGCCGTAAAAAATACCGTCAGTAAATATTGTAAGTTGTTGTATTTTGAATATTTATTTTTAAACGAATACAGTTTATGTAGATTTTCAACGCTCATTAACGAACTTATATTCTATTTCAGGTTTCTGGTATGCTGATTGACGAGCATTGTAAAACGAATCTAATTAAATAAAGATTTTGTATAAGATTGATATTTTACATTTTTTTTCCATAATTTCGCTGCAAACACGAAATACAATCCAAGAATGGCCTGTTCGCGTGGTCAGCTATTCTTTTGTCTGCCATCTTGGGCACAATAATTAGGAACAGTGACGTACAAAAGTGGGAATGGTTGAGGGGGGTTGGAAGCCCTCCCATTGGTCTGTTAAAAAAATGTATTACCTTATATTAAAAAAAAAAAATTAAAAAAATTATGCTAAAGACTTCTTTGATAAAGTTTAGGATCCGTGTTATTAATTTCCAAGATATTTATTCTGCTTCTGTTGGGGACAGCGGCAAAAAAGCCGAGGACACAGTCACACGCCCTACGTAAATGCTGGTTAGGTGAGGAATGCTATGAATTCACAGGACAGCCCAAGAGAGGTTGCCATTGCTTGAGAAAGTTTTGTTTTTCAGTGATTCTATTGTTCATTTATGGATGTGATGTATTCAATTTAATTTATAGGAAAAAAAAAATTTGACTCTCAGAGGCAAACCATGAGAATTATAATTTCACAAAAATAAATTTTCAGACTTAAATTTTAAAAGTATATTTAAATTATTATAATGCAAGATATAAAAACAATAAATCTTTGGTAGTATCCCCAATTATATAATCTCCAAGGAATTTGTATCATAAGATTAATGTTTCAAAACACAAAAAACAGGGAAACTATCGAGAGAGTTTCTGGGAATAAATTATATATTTTTTGTTTAGTTTTATAACCAGATACATATTTTCTATTTTAGTGTAACAAGAAATGTAAATTTTTTCGGCCACTTTATTGCTTACTCCATTTGATATAGGTTTCGGAAGGTTAGGTTTAAAGATAACAAATAAGTTGATGAGTGCCATAGTAATTTAGAAAACAATAAATTTAACAACGAGAGAATAACAGTTAAAGATTTACATTTACAGGTAAATTAAAGCCATTACAATTATGATCAGGAGCACGCGAGAAACGCGTGTGGTTTTGCTTGTTGCCTGTCTAGGAATGTTTCTATTGAGTCAGTGTGTATCGGTATCGGCTGCTCCTTTCACAGGGCCTCAATGTTGAAAATCTCGCATTGGTTCTGAGGTATAAACACTGGAAAAGCGGAAATGCTTTCTGTGAATTGCTTGAAAAAGAAAAAAAGTGAACGAACTGCAGTGGCGCTGCAATTTTTTTTGCTTAATACGAGTAAAACGTTAAATACTCTTAGCCTTTTAGGAGATAATTGAAGGGGCAAATGGAAGAAGAAATTCACTAACATTTTTGAAAAATTTAATTTTGATATAGTTGAAAGATTTAAGTACATATGCGCCTTCTCTCAAAATTGTATGTACGTTATTTATTTAGGCAGATACAGAGCAGTAAAATGCATATGTTTCAATTGTAATGGTTTGATTTCAATCAGCGAACCTAAATGCCAAATGTGCCAATTTTGTTAACTTGCCACCACTAATCACGCTCACGGTCACTGAATGGGTTGGTTGGTTGGTTGGTTGGTTGGTTGGTTGGTTGGTTGGTTGGTTGGGATTTAATGGCGGAAGGGCCAAATATGGCCAAGCTGCGCCAAACACTAGGTAGTCACTGAATGGGAAAAGTATCGTGCCAGTTTGTTTTTTTGTTGACCAATAGTGGATTCTCAACGGAAAGCAACCCTTTTCTTCAAGATTGTTGTCGGTGAAAAAGCGGTTTATATTGGAAAATGATTTTTGTCAATTAACCCCTTCTTTTAATCGTCCCTTCCATTGTGTAGATGAGATGTTAATTGTTAATTTCCTTTAAACGAAAACTAGATTTGTTTTGTTTCGGAGTAGAATGACATCTATAGTCATAAATGCAGGTAAAACGTACTATAATGAAATAATATTTTAATATTGATATATCTTGTACATTTTGATTATTAATTTTACAACAAAATTTTATTTATCTAGATAAAATGCCTTTCAATTCAGAAAAGTTTTACAAGGAAATATAAAGAAATACAAGTATACTTAATTAGATAAATAAGAATCAGAATATTAATTATTACACGGGGGTGTACGAAAGGATGAAAAATAGAGTTATGATGAACGCTTCATTAGCGTTTATATTGAATATATACACATCAGTAAATCCCCGGAATGTAATTTATGTTATTGCAAAGTATACCACACTACGAAATATACAACTTTTTATTAAAAAACAACCACTACCTGAACAGGAAAAAAGGAAATTGATATACACCGATCCAGAAACAAATATTAAATAAAAACACCAATTCCCGAAATGGGGTTTTTAAAATTTAAATCATCGTTTATTTCCCAAAAAAAACTGCGAAAAAGCGTACTTTGGCCCCGTACAAGCGTACGGGTATAAAACCAAATAAAAGAAATTCAGGGCGTATTACAGAATTCAATACACCAAAAAGCGTGAGAGAGGTAAAAAGACTGATAGGTATGACAGGATTTTATAGAAATCTAATCCCAAATTACTCAAAAATCGTGACTCCATTGGAAAATTTAACGTGCAAAAAGACAAAATTTCGGTGGGACATGGAATGTGAAAATGCGTTTCAGGAATTACAAAAACAATTTTTCAACGAACCGTTCGTAATCCAACCTGACTTTAACAAAGACTTTGTAATAAATACGGATGGATCAAAGGAGAATTTATCTGGAATATTATTACAAGAGGACATTTACGTCCAATTGCTTATTTCAGTAAGAAACTGAACAACACGCAGTCACGTTACCCTGCTACAAAATTAGAATTAATAGCAATTATTGAAACTGTCAGACATTTTAGAGATTTCTTATACGGAAGGCATTTTACAATACTTTCGGAGCATTCGTGTCTTAAGTATCATTTAAAAATTCAAAATCCAACGTCTATTATTTGCAATTGGTTACTAGAACTAAGCAGTTATGATTTCACATTCCAGCACATTTCGGGAAAGAGTAATTATTTGGCAGATTATTTTTCGCGAATGAAATTACAGGAATATGATGATCAATTATTTCCTGAAAAATCGCTAAGAAAAGAGGAAATATTGTCTAGACAGTCGAACGGAATAGATATAAAGAGTGTTTCAGAAAGGGTTAGGTATGAAAAAAATTCGCAAAATAACAGTAACGTGGGAAACTTAAATGTATCTCAACCTTTGGAAAAATTGTCTATTGCTAAAATTCTGGAAGAGCAAAATAAAGATAGAGCTATCTCAGAAATTAGGAAAGATTTGGCTTTGGGGAATATAAAACCTAAAAAGAATTTAGACCAGTTTTATATTGATGAGGATTCTCAATTGGTAATGTGTATTAAATGGGAAAAGCAAGCAGAAGTTAGTGAAATAGGAAAAAAAATAGTTCTGCCGGAATCTCTACGAAAAGAAGCCTTAAGAATAGTACATAAAACTCATTTAGGGGTAGACAAATGTTATGAAATGATTAAAAGGTTATATATATGGCCAGGTATGTATTCCGATTGTTCAAATTACATAAAGTCGTGCATTTGTTGTGGCAAGACAAAACTTAATAGGCAAAGGAGGTTTCCTGCAGGGAGAAGTTATATTGCAGATAAACCGGGCGAAGAATTATCTGCAGATATAACTTACGTTGAAATAGGGCGGAAATATATCCTTACTATAATTGACACATTTTCAAAATTCTTACAGGCGTATATCATTAGCGATATGACTGCTTTGACAATAGCTAAGTGTTTCATAAAATACTATACAGCTTTTTCGCCTGCTAAACGAATAAAGACAGATCTGGGATCAGTTTTTACAGGGGAGATTTTCAGAAAAATGAACGAATTATTGGGTGTGAAAATTTCAAATTCATTGGCGTTTTCACCGTTTCAAAATTCTCAGATAGAACGACCGAATTTAAGTTTAAAAAATACTGTAAAGGCATTCAAACTCGAAGGACAAAATTTAGAATTGGCTGTTCAACTGCACGTTTATTATTATAATACTGCAATCCACTCGACAACGAACAAAACCTCAGCTGAGGTATTCTTTGGAAGACAACTGCCTATTTTGTTCACTGAAAAAATTGAGAGTCTTGCAGAATTAGATTTGTCTGTACCAAACTACGTTTTCCGGTTGAGGGAACAGTTAAAAAATGTTTATGCGCAAACAAAACAAAACATAAAGTTATGTCAAGATAAACAAATCGAGAGGCAACTCAGTAAAAGCTGTCAAATCAATTTTAATATTGGTGATAGTGTTTTATTAGAAGATAAAACAAAATTTAAATCTCAATTCATCGGTCCTTTTGAAATCGTCCGGGTAAATTCAAAAAATATCGTGACAATAAAAGATGAATTACAGGTTGAATATAAAGTGTCAACCTCAAGATTAAAAAAAATTGAGAAGCGTAAAATCCATTTGAATTAGTTTGAAGGTGTGGGAGTTTTGTATACTGTTGTATAATAAATAACTCAGGTAACATGGTGTTATGTAATACAGCATAAACAAATAAATAAACAGTATGCAATTGAGGTAATCAACAAAAATATGAATGAAATAATTTGTGTGAAGAGACATACAATTGTGTTCAAATTCAATAAATAAAATATTGTATGTAAGTATAACATAAAATAATGTGTACAAAAAAAAATGCATAGGGTAATTTGTGGAAAATACATAAAAATAATTTGTGTAATTAGGTAATTTTGTGTAAAGACATAAAATTATTTTGGAATAAAAAAAAAGTATCTGGCATTCAATAATAAAATTAAAATGGAAAAGAAAAAAATATCACCCATTGGTAGATCGGCTAAAAAGCGATGTCAGCAAACGTTTTTTTTTTTTTCTCTTCTTTTGACTAAACCCCGAGGGGAGGGGGAAGACGAGTTTCGATACCTCTGTTGGAGGTCAGCCGCTCCGTTGGGGAGAGGAGAAAGGTCATTTTTTTTTCGTTGACCCGTCGACGTTTTAGGGTTGCAGGAGAGAGGCGCGTCTTGGCATCATTGATGGCATGTAAAATAAATTGGCGATTATTATGGGAAAATTAAGGAAAATGGTTGTCAATTATTAAATGCACATAAGATTTTTCCATTGGGTAGAAATAGGTGTTGATTGCTGAAATAAAGGGATTAGACATGTATTAATGTAGAACATTTTGTTCTGCCGGGTAGAGATTCTTCGGGCAACAATTGAAAATTTATCTCTTGGCGTCGATTGAAATGTGTATAAACTATTTCATAGTTAGGTAAACTATTACAAGGTTAAATGGTTATGCATTACAATGAGTTATATATTCTCAGAATTAATTTCAGGGACCAATTAATTGTTTATAGACAGGAAAAGAGAAAATTTTTTCTTTTACAAAATTGGCGTTTGGCGCCAATTTGGCGACAAAAATTTGTGCGAGCACATGTGAGAATTAAACGAACTAAGCACGTTTAGGGGAAACAATTCTTATTGGTTTATGACAATTCAATCAATTTACAATAAAATGTATTAAAAGAGCGTGTATACAAAACCTTTCTGGATTTTACTGGAAAAGCGGTCAGACGAGCGCTATACCACATGGTCTCTTTTCGGAAAACGCGTAAACAATCGAGGGACCGAGCCCCACTTCACTTCTCTTCGAGGGGGGGAAAGTTTTTTTTTTTTTTTTTTGGTTTAATTGTTAAGAGGACGAAAGTCCAGGGGTTTGTTTCGGTTGAATGGGAATCGACCTTGGTGGGACAATATATTTTTTCGCGAGGGGTTTTGCTAAGCACTGGTGTTGAGAGTGTAGCAGAAAGTTGCAGACGACGGTTTCGGTTTGAAGACGCTGGAAGATTGCGCGTTAAGTAAGGGAGTTTGGCGTTTGTGTAAATAATTGAGACGTTACGTATTATTTCTGTGTGAATTGAAGTATGGACAATTAGAAGCGTCTTGATTATTATTGATTGATATTGTGTAGAATTAGATAATGATAGTTTTCTATATATATGTGTTGTAATGATATAAAAAAAAGAGAGGAAAAATATGTGTGACGTGTTTACAGTGTAACGTATTTAATTAAAAAACTGTTAAGAATCAATGAATTATGTGTGATTGAAGAGACTATCAAACATGGTTTTGTGTATAATTGAATAATTATATAAATGATTTGAACTAATAATGCAATTAATTGTGACAGTACGAATAATTGTAAAAAATTGTTAGTATAAAAATTAGGTGATGAGTTAGCGTAAATATAGGAGCGCATAGAAAAGTATTTTGCGACTCATTTCGCATGGAGATATTTTGTGTTTTAAAGTGTATAAGTGTATTAAATTTTGTGTACTTTAATTTTAATTTTGGTGCTATTAATTAGAAACTAATATGACACTTTTATAAGGAAAATCGAACTTTATACAGACAATATGAACTCTTAGAAATATAAACTTTTGGGGATATGTGTGATTTTGGCTAAGTGATATGACTGACTTTTTATAACTTTCCATTGAGATTTCCAGAAGATAAAAAGAAAACCGAAGGATGTCCATACAAATGTTTAAAGAACTTTTAACAGGACAATTTTCTACATACAAGTATCCATGAACAGGTAATGCGAGAACTCAGGTTTTCGCGGGAAAAGTTAAAGACTTTCCTACGTAATTTGCCTTGATACAAGGAGGTTTAAGACCTTCATTACAAATTAACATTCTGGAACAATTATAAAATGGGTAATGTAAAATAAGGTTCAAGACCAAATTTTATAAATTTGAGGGTTACCAAGTGTGTCAGTTGTGTTTATGAAATGTAAAAATAAGGTTCAAGACCAAGTTTTAAATGTTAAAAATTACCAACCCAAGTTTGTTATTTGTAAGAATTGTATTTTAATGTTTTTTTTTTATTAGTGGAAGGGGGTACTGTGACAGTGTGCTGTCACACGTGGCAATTTTTATATAGGGATCTGACCTATTTTGTACTTTGTGCAATTTGGTCAGATGGCTAGACTGGCGGTCGCCGGTTTTATGACGGGGTAACAATGTGGGGGAGTTTCGTCTCTGAGCCGTTTTTACAACCAAGCCAGGATTGGCCAGGAGGGGTGACCAGGAAGGGCGGAGCGAATTCCAAGTGGTGGGTTTTAGTAATTATGTAGAATTACAACCCCCACCCCAAGACAACTCCGTGGGAAATTCAAGATTTCCCACACCACTTACAACTCTGCCTTTGCCCAAGAGATACGGGTAAATTTTTGCTATATCGTCTCCCGTCCTCATGTCCATCTCCGGAAAAGTCCCGAAGCCATGAGACCAGACGGCAGCGCTCCCACTTCATACCAACGCCACTGAGCTGCGGAACCAGACGAGCCCCTGGAGAAGGAAAGGTCCTGATGCCAGGACACCAGACGTCAGCATCCACATTTATGGTAACGCCCCTGGTAGCCGGTCATCCACACCCCAAACAACCAGCTCAATCGCCTCAGACGGAACTCTCCCCAACCGGTACACGTGAGTCAGTAGCACATTGTTGCACATAACCCCCCCCCCCCCCCCCCAACCATAAGTTTTTCTCCTATTTAATTATTTGATGTGTTAATAAAGCACCGTTTTAAAAGTAAATTATTCGTATGTATGTATTTTTGCCAAGACAGCATTATTCATAAAGATACAAAAAATTAACACAACCCAGTCCAAAAAAAAATGTACTAACCACTCCTACGACAATATGTATTTTTTATTTGCTTTGATTTGACATGTAAACATGGATCCTTTAAAAAAAATATGAAAAAAATGTTGAATTTATGTAATTTCTTTGTTTTTCAATCTTTTAGAGTGAATAGAATACGTCTTTAACCCTATGTGCATGATTTTTTCTTTTTTAATGACATGATTTTTTTTTTCGTTTTCTTTTTGCCCCTGCACTGCTGAAAAAATATACAAAAATAAAAATTCTAAGTGCCTATTTAATTAAATAATTAATTAAAACCGTTGTGTATCGTATATGCAATATAGTGTGTAGTTACTAAAATAATTTACAAAAAGTTTGAAAATGTAGTTAAATGCAATCTATCCACAACTTTGGTATTAGCTATGATTTTTTATAGAGCCATATTATACTTATAACAAATATAAAACATTCTTCGAAAACTTCACCTTCACGGGCCAGAGCAACTGATTGCCTTTATCACAATCATTTTGGAAAGATACGGAACCTAGCGGCGGTTGTAAGAACTAGTCACATGGTTACCAATGTGCAAATACTATAATAGTTCCCATAAAACTCAATAGATGCAACTTGCAGTCATTTTAAAGTTGTGTAGCGTATATGCTACATTAAACAACAGAGGGTTAAAATGGGTACATTAACATAAACTTGAGTAACATAAAAATTGTAAGCTTTTAAATCTCCGTATCTGCAGGGGAAAGTAAACTGTTCAGATATATAACCTACCATCGTGTAGAAAAAATTGGGCTGCGTCGAACAAAATAGTTATTAACACTCTCCTTTTTTTACTTTTGTACTGCGTGGGAGGCAAAATAATTCAAATTTAGGACGTAATATGACCTCATTAACCGTTGTAATTTGAGTTCAAATTAGCAAAAAATGGTGACAGTGTTCTTGAATTAAAGAGAAGGATTGTTTCTAAATCTTCATTTGGTTAGTTGTACAGTTTAAACAATTTGTGAGAAAATTTCATGGAAAGTTTTGTAATTGATAAACTTGAAACAATTCACTAATCGATTTGAATTAAACATGAAATCCCATAATTTGATATCAAAAGCTTTTCAAATAACAAGTAGTAACAACAATCAATAATAATAAACAATAATTTCAAATAACAAGTAATTTATTCATTGAAGAAACATGCTAGATAAGTATTGTTCATAAAATTTTATCTTGTATCATTTATGTATCAAAACAATTCTCGACGGAATGAAAAACAAAACAACACATAAAAACTTTACTTTAGGAAAAAAGAATATATTATAAAAAGTAAATGATTTCTGTTTCAGTAATTAGTTTTATTGCGAAAATACTTAGTTAAAATGACTGTGTTTCATAACTTCAAATATTTACAGAAGTTTGAGATAAAAATAGCACTAATTAAAAGTGAGTATTTTAGTTTTAAACACATTTAATTAGTTTTGTAATTTAGTTTTTCAAGTATTTGGTATATAAACTCGGAAGTTGTAAACCATTTTATTAGTTAACATAACCCTAATTACTTCTAGTTTCGCTTATAATGGATCGAAAAGTTAATAGGAGTTACTGCGATATTTTAACAAAGAAAGTAAGCACATATATTGTTATTTTTGCTATGTACAATAAATAGAAAAGTGCATAAAAACATGGATCGAAATTAATAGGGATATTAAGATAAATATAGAATGATTGTATATAACTAAAAGAAAAACTGATAACAAATGAGCTATGAAATAACAATAAAGTTTAATTACAACTGATAATTTTTATTGTTCCATAGTTCTCCAAACTGCATCGTATTTAATAGATATTCTAAATATCAAAGAAAAAAGAAATTAAATCTGCTTAGTATATTCGAATATTTATATACTAGCAATTGAAGATAATTCTTCGTAAGATAAAAACAGTATTTTCTCTCCTCTTTCAGTTAAATGTTGTTATTTTGCAAGGGTACGTTAACCATTCATAAATGATAATAGTAAACTAGTTATTAAAAATATATCATCACTGTTTATCTTTATTATAGAGGAATATGAGACCTAAGGGCATAGTGGTTCATTCGTGTTTAATTAATTAATATGCGAGAGTGGTTCAAGTTTATATTTAAAAAACCAACTGAAATCGGAATAATTTATTTACATAATAAGCATCACGTATCATAATAAGTATAATAAATCACCTACGGATTATGAAGGCCTCCGTGGCCGAGTGGATTAAGGCGTCAGCTGGGAATCCGGGGGTTCTCTGTTCGAACCTGTGCGACGGACTAGACTAAGAATAGTAAAAGAGTAGTGATATTCCGATCGGAGGGTTGCCAAATTCGATTCCAAAATACTAAAATGTCATCCAGAACATCCACAAAAAATTAACGGCGTGTATACGAGACTGGTGTACGATAAATCTGATCGGGGTCCAAAGTCCTGACGTCTACTGAAGGCGTTGGGTGCCAGTTCAGGTGTTGTCCTCGTCATCTGATCATGGTTAAAAAATACGAGGCATCGTCCCCAGTCTTTCCTTCGAGATAGGCCCCGAACTGTCACCAATAGCCCACTGTGTAGCTGTAGTGCGATGTTAATCAATAAAACCAAACGAAACCAAACCACGTAGTTATAATGGTAAATAAGCTTCCAATACTTTGTTTGTAAGTTTGATTTAAATTCAAAATGACCAACACTCTTTTAATATTTTTTCGATTTGATTTCAATTGCAAAGCAAGTCTTCAAATGTATAGACACACATTTTCGTCATAATAAAAAAAATGAGTTTGCTTTATTAATAAAGTGTTTAATATTCCGTTGCAGAATTCAAATTGATAGAATATTGCACATTACAATAGCGATTGCTTTAACAAAAGAACTCAGTTTCCTTTTAAGCAATCGACATCAAATAATGTTGAAATTTTTTCTTTTGAACAACCATTTTAAGTTCGTCAGGTCTGTTTGTTAGGATAGTTTGAGAAGAAGCTGAAATAATCACTATTAAATCACGCTGCTTATTTTTTAGAAATTACGGTAGCATAAATTTTTATCGCATATTTACTATTCAATTGTACTAAAAGAAAACGAGTATGTTCAGGATCTCATTTTCGATTAACAATTAAAAAAATTTTGTAACACCAATTGTCTGGCGATCAAAAACAGATATTAAGTTAACTTATTTCCAGTTTATGTAAGTTATAAAAATAGTTTTTAATATATTTATTATCCAAAGCTTGAAAATGTAAATAAAAATATATATCTTCAAAATTAAATCACAATTTAAATCACACATATCTTAATAATTACAAATTTATTAATTCACACTGCTCATTTTTGAGAAAGTACGGTTGCATAAATTTGAATACGTCATCGCTCACTTACGATGCAATTGTACTAAAAAACGAGTATGTTCAGGTCCTCGTTTTTAAGTAAAAATTTTTATAGTGAATAATAAACACCATGTTAAACAAAGTTATTTAGTCATTAAATTTGCTCTACCAACGGATTACATATCTAGTTTTATACTTTTCCATTTTAAATTTGTATATTATTATTTAAGATATAAATATTCTTTTCAATGATTAGGAAAGGGATTTTGTTTAGCAGAAATGAAACAGAAAATGTTTTTGATTAACTATTTAAAATTTTGTAACATCAACTGTCTGGAATTCAGAAAACGATATTTAGTTAACTTATTTCCAGTTTTATAAGTCATAAAAATACTTTAAAATATATTTATAATACAATGCTTAAAAATGTCCTTAAAAATATATATATTAAAAATAATTTATATATTCAAAAGTTTACTAATAATGTTTATATTTTCATTTTGTTCAAACGATGACATTTAAAAAAATAATTACAAGTTCTTTAAGCACCATTGAAATTGCGTTTCTTTAATGGCATGAAAGAAAACTGAAAAAAAATTGAAAGGATTCTACTTACAAAAATACAATTACAAATACATTTATATAAGCATTTTTTAAAATACTAGGGGGCTCCGCCCCCTGCTCCGCTAACGCTTCGCCAACCCCCGGAGGATTGCTACGCAATCCTCTTTAGTTTGCTTCGCAAACAATACCGGCTTCATACACTGTAGACAATGACAATGTGTCCTAACAACAATACTTTTTTTAGTTATATAAATTATTACTGGCAGTGCCGTCACACAAATTAATTTATTTTTGGGATGTTGAGACAAAAAATGTCCCAACTTAACGATCCGAAATTCCGAAAGTGAACGATTCAAAATTCCCAACTTAAGGACGTCAGGTACCAACTCTAGTGTTGTCCTCGTTATCTTACCATTGTTAAAAATATGAGACATCGTTCGGTCTATTCTTCAAGAAAGGCCACGAACCAAAGCGTCCTTGATGTAGTAAGTAAATACGTACCAATAACCAATCAAGGACGCTTTGTTCGAACCAACGCCAGTAGTTCAATGTGCAGCTCTAGTGCGACGTAAATTAACCAGACCACACTTAACGATTCGAAATTCAAAACGCAACAGTGCTAAAAAATTCCCAGTTCCAACTTATAGACATTTGACAGCTTTTTTATAGGTAATATTAAACAGTTATCTCGAAAGTATTGATTTATTGCACGCATGTTCCAATGCAGTGTTCTGTTTTGAGGTCTAATTTAAGTTTCATCTTAATACAAGCTGGGCAATTTCTAGTCTTCCATCGCTTTCATTTGCTAATAATATTAACTTTCCTGAGGCATAAATTTTCCCAAGTCAGGGATTTTTAAAACTCGAAATTCCCAACTTTTAAGGTATAAAAGTTTACAGCCCCCCCCCCCCCCCCTCAACTGCTTCAACGCAGTTGTTTCTACTCATTGAAAAGCGAAACATGTGTAAACAATAATAATTTGTATGCGATGCAAATTTATAAATTGAGGACTATAAGTGGTAAACTATGTAATTACCTAAAAAACGATTTTACGATTTCCCAATACTAGCATGCCCATGCAATAATTATCGCGTGAACACCCCCCCCCCCCCCCCCCCCTCCGCACACACACACCCATTCGTTATAGTGAATCTCTCATAGTCAAAAATCAAAAAGTTGAGTGATCTTTCCATAGATGGCAGCATGATCAACATTTTGTGTTAATAAAACGTTAAAATGAATTATTTTAAAAGCATTAAAAGAACAGCTGATATTTCTGAGATAAAAGTACGATTCGTCACTGGTCAATGAAATTATTTTGTTTTAATCCTCGTGTGTTAAGAGTCATTGCGTCTGAGGGGTGTAAAAGGGATCTTTACATCGCTTTGGGGACTTATCACGTTTACCACTTTTAGTCGTCAATGGACAACTAGAACGACATGCCTACATTAGGGTGCATCAAACGCCCCTCTAGAAAAAAATCACTTTGTCCCCAATCTAAAAATGTTCCATTAGCCATAAAAAGTTGACATACCAAATATTTTCGATTTATAAACACTTTTAGGGGGTCCTCAACAACCTTGAAATTTCGTTTTTTTTCGAGTAAAATCCCCAAATTCAGCATTTTTCATACTTAATTACTTTCACATTTTTTTAACTATTATTTTATGATATTTTAAGAAAAATGATTATAATGAAGTAAAATATGGATCATATAAATATTTAATGTTAATAAACTATATTAACAGTAAATTCAGGTGACTTCATTCTTCATTGATTTAAGGTGACTAATGACAAATTTAGCTTTGTTTACAATTTACAGTAAAGTACATTTCCTGTTTATTTCAACTTGTGCTTTTCATTTTTAACGGATTTACTACTTTCTACTTTTGTTCTGAATCGATTTTATAGTTTTATTTTGTTTATTTATACTTTTAATTATAAAAGAATAAAAATAAAAGTAAAGTGAATAAAAAAATTAGTTCCAATTTAATATTAAATTATATTATTAGATCTACTGATGATTTTGATAAACGAAGTGACATAAATTATGTAAAAAAAAATTTTGATTTTGAAGGACTCTCAAGAAGTACACAAAGTCATCATCAATATAAAAGAACGGGAACAAGTTTATTCATCCCATACAATATTATTCAGAAACCTAATTTTGTTTCAACTAGATACGAGTCCAGGGCAACAGGCAGCATATGCAAAAACATTACAAAACTAGGAGGAGATACATGTACAATTGCAGCATCTTACGCAACAGCAGACAGAACAAGAATAGGCAAGTTGCAATGGAAATTTCAACAGCTTGCAAGTAAGAGTGGTGCTTTCTTAAATATACAACTGCATTGGAATAAAAAACTTTCAACAGCAATGTCCAATAAGTACAAAATAAAAAAACGTTCACCAGATGAAGATTCTTGGTGTGCCTGCATATCCCCAAGGAACTAATAGTAAATGCGACTCAATCATTGCCGACTTAATATATGAGCAACTGACTTCTTAGCAATGTACAAACAATTATGAACATGATATTTGACACAACTTCTTCCAACACAGACCATGTTACTGCTGCTTGTGTCAGAGAGCAAAATAAATTGGGACATAAACTTCTTTGGTCGGCTTGCCGCCTTCATATCAGAGAAGTCATTTTGTCTCATGTTTTGGTGACTTAAAGGTCAAGGCTTCTAAGTTACTAGGTATAACCTTATTTAAACTATTTTGTAACAATTTTGATCAAGATGATGGTGGATTTGAACCATATGACCCAAAGTCAGTGAATGTGCAAGCGAGCAGCATAGTTAATGATCTTGGAGCTAGTGCAATCCATGCAGCAAAATGTGCCATCGATACTGGAAAATACAGAGATGATTATATGGAATTCACAAAGCTTTGTCTAATATACTTTGACCAGTGGCGGATTTAACAGGCGGCAAATGGACAGTTGCCGCCTGGGCCCCCTTGTCTTGAACCCATTTGGGGCCCCCTCGACTCCCAAAATTAAAAAAGCGCCGGAAATTTTTTTTATGTTATATATTAGCATATTTTAATAAACATTTCACTGTATGATTTTCTGTCTGGATCCCCCTTACTCTTTCTCATATGAGCATAAATGTGCCCCTTGTTCAACGTGCCCCGGGTCCACTTCTCTTTACAGGACCCGATTACCCAAAAACTACGTGCAGGAAGAACTTACACTTCAGATTTCTGATAATCCTCCAAATCCTCTACGACGCGGGGCCCTGCTTCTTCTAAGGTGCCCCGGGGGGCTTGGCCCCTTAGCAGAATAAGTGGGGAATTGCTAAAAGTGCAAACTGACATCTTGTAACGCAAATCGTTGAAAATATTTTATTTAAAGCTCATATTGTATTTGTGTTGAACAGGGCCTAATTTACCATTAACGCACGTAAGGACTGGTTTTAGAGTCTCCCGACATGGAGGTCTCAACTTTCATTTAAGTACATATAAATTGTAGAAAAGTTGCTGTGACGTTGCTTTTTGCGTTAACGTCACACAGTGTTTCTTTTGTTCAAATAACTTTTCTTTAATTGTGTTAGATGATTGTCTAAATAAAAATCCTCTCCTTTTATTCGAAATCACCTTTGTTTCACATAACACTTTTGGTTTTGCCTTCCACAATGCAATATTTCTTTGAACTAATAGTCAAAGCGCCATCCAATACTAAATTTATCGTCTGGTGTCTAAGATTGTTTTTTATTTGCTTCGTTTTGTGATTGGTTGGTTGGATCTTCCCGTTTTGTACAATGTTACGCAATGCGTTTTCTTTGTTTGTTTTTCTAGTTTTTACCGGTTCCATATGGAATCTTCGAGAACTTTCGATGGGTTTTTATTATTTAAAATCGCCCTTTCGATTGAGGGAGAGCAGAGGGACTTCGATATTTTCTTGTGCGTGGAGGACGCATTCTTTTGTTTCTAAAACTGTAGCAATTCAATAATTGGCACGTCTGCTCGGAATTGAGTTTAATGATTTTAATTCAACTACTAAAAATTTAAGTTTATATTTTAATATATTAATAGGTTTGAATTCATTCGTAATTGTTTAGCTAATATAATTAAATGAGAAAAAACGATCCTTTAACTTTAATATGCGGTAAGAGACAGGTGTATTTTTGGGAAATTAAGACAAGCTCGTTATCGAAAGATTGGGAATTCGATTGTAGATTCCAAATAAAGATAATACGTCTGTATAGAGGCTTTTCCTCCATGGGCTTTCCTGTCCGGGTCAATATGCATTCACGTTGGTTGTGTTTTGTTGTGGTGTAGAAATTTGGAGGGTAGGGTAGCATCAGCTTGAAATAAATTTTATACACGAATAATTGTCATAGACAATGTAAAATTTTTCATAAAAACATTAAAAAATTAATTAATAAAACATTCTTTCTTAAAAAGAGCGGATATAAATAGAAATTATTTGAATACTTTTATCACTATAGCTCGAATTATTATATCGGTCTTTACTAAAACTGCACTATTTGGGACATGTATGTGATATTTTTAAGTAACAGGATGATATTAAAATTATATGAGTATAAATTATGTAAATATAATTATAAATTTAATATTAAACTTAGTAGTTTCTGGGATAAAGTTTGCCTTTCAATTAGCTAATTAAAATGAAGAAACATCGACATTAGTGATTATTTCTATTTATTAAAATATTCACTAATGATTTTACTTGCGTCGGAATAGCTGTTATTGATTAAAATTATTTAAAAGAATATATTCTATTCTTGTATTGATAATACAAAAGTCTCAGTTTCTCAAAAAAGCTGATGTACTTGACAAAGTTTTACAATACAAAAAAATAAACGCTAATAACAATACAATTTTTGTAAGTACTATTCTACAGTACTTCTTACATATATTAAGTTTTCGTCATGATAGATGCAATATGAAAAATTGAATTATTTTTTAATTCGACCCGTCGGACGGGGACGGGGACATTTTCGTATTTTATTTCTCGATTATTAGTATTACACATCATTACTTTCACCACTTTTTTTTAGTAATGCTTTACTAAGTTTATTTCTTAGTGCAGAAAATAAATTAACAGACCTTTATATTTATCTAATTACCCATAAATGTCAATTTAATTACGAATTTTAAATAATTAAAAGAAGTATATGATTTTAAGAATACTTATAATAAGGAACTTGCGCTCCTCCCTGAACTGCCTGTTTTGGGAGAGCACCTTTCAATTGTAAACTTTTGGGTATGCCGAACAGAAGAGTTCACTTTAATTGCGTCACGCTATTTTGCATTTTTTTTTGTATTTCCGCTTACATCCCTCACCCAACCCTTCTCATATGATGTCATGATAATTTTTTGCATTAAAATAAGTCTTTAAAACTTCGATTCTGTTATTTTATCAAACATCTCTTCAGAAAGTTTGTGAATTTGAGAAAAGTGATTCATATCAAAGTTTGTGCAACAAGTTTTATAATTTTTTTTCTAGAAAGTTTTCCTACGTCACGTAACCACAACGATCCCTCCCCCTTACCACGCATGAAAGACCCCCTGCTTATATAAGACGTAATATACGAGCGGCCTCGTCTATTTATGAAACTGGGCCCCTCGAAGGCTTTGCCGCCTGGGCCTTTTTCCTTAAATCCGCCACTGACTTTGACTTTCCCAATATTACACAAGCAGTAAAATTAAACCGACCAGGAGCTTTGCACAAAGCATGTTGGACCGCCAAACTGTTATACACGATTAAAATTTGTCTTCTTGAGCAGCATCAGCAACTACCTACCGGAACAACAACATGTCAAACTGGGATTTTGCCACTCTCACCCACAGCACCTGGTGGTTAACTTGTGATTCTACCATAAATGCTCTTTGGAATGTCCTACAAATGTTCTCTTATAACGTACAAGGTTGTCCATCCCATCATATCTGAAAGTGCAATTAGTGCTTTTGAAAACCATTACTGCTAGTATCTTACAGAAGAGGTAGTTCCACTTGTCCTTTGGAGCAACAGAGTTCCACCAAGAACAAAAAGGTAACGCTGATGCAATGCTAGCTACAAAACTAAATTCCACTGATACTGCTTATAAATTTCAAGGTAGATATGGTATGGATTTTGAAAAACCCAAATTTCCCAAAAATCTCACTGTAAATACAACTATTTCTAATTCTGTTGAAACGGATTCTTGGATTTAATTTTATCTATTTGAACTAAACTAAAATTTTTTAATAGAAGATGTTTCAGAATGGTCAAGTGCTGTATCCTACACCACACTTTCACAAAGTTGCAAGCATTGACTGTTGTCAACGACTGTGCAGAACGAGGAGTGCAGCTAAGTACTGATTTCATAGAATCAGTGAAACATGAAGATCACTACCAACATGTTATGCACGTCGTCGAGCAAGATCGACAAAAACAGATAAATCTGCGGAAACGGCCGAAATTAACTATAGTTTAAATTGAGTGTACTTGTACGAATTAAATTGATATTAGAAAGTTAATAGTATATGATTATATATTATTTTATTATATCACAAAACAATCTTAATTGCATTATTTTATTAAAGTATACATTATTATATATATTTTTTGTGCACGATGCTTTTTTTTCAGAATTTTCGTTTTTGTTGTACATTCTTGGGATCTGAGGACCACATAGATGTTATTCAATTTTTACGAAATTCTACGTATATAACTTTTTTAGCATTTCGAACAAAAATAACATAGGGACAGACAATTTCCATGAAATTTTTAAAAACATGGGGCGTTTGATGCACCCTAATACATATACATATATTATATATACATATATATACATATATACATATATACACATATATACACATATACACATATATACACATATATATACATATACACATATACACATATATACACACATATACACATATATACACACATATACATACATACATACATACACACACACACACACACACACACACATACATACACATACATATATATATATATATACATATATATATATATATATATATATATATATATATACATATACATATATATATATATATACATATATATATATATATATATATACATATATATATATATATATACATATATATATATATATATATACTAGGGGGCTCTGCCCCCTGCTCCGCTGACGCTCCGCCAACCCCCGAGGATTGCTACGCAATCCTATCTTGTTTGCTTTGCAAACCATAACTGCCTTAGTTCTCAAATAGAGGAGAAAAGCAAAAATAAAACAAAAGTTTGATGCATTTCAATTTTACTTGTTGTGCAAGCAAACTTTAATTACGCAAAAGATGTTATTTGGTTTTTATTAAAGGGTGAAATGCATTGAACGGTAACCCTTGTCGGCTTTTCTGAAACAGCAATATTCGCAACGATAACAGATTCTTGGAGTAACCCTTGACGACTTTTCTGAAAAAGCAATACTCGCAGCGCTAAGAGATTTTGTATTAACCCTTGTTGTTTTTTCTGAAAACGCAATATTCGCAACGATAACAGATTCTTGGAGTAACCCTTGACGACTTTTCTGAAAAAGCAATACTCGCAGCGCTAACAGATTTTTGTATAAACCCTTGTTGTTTTTTCTGAAAAAGCAATATTCGCAACGATAACAGATTCTTGGTGTAACTCTTGTCGACTTTTTTGAAAAAGTGATACTTGCATCGTTAACATATTTTTGGAAATAAAAGTCGCTTTCATTGCCAATCAAAAAACTCCACCTTCATCCTGAAGGGTTTCCGAAAAGGGTAACCAGCAAAAAATCAGGGTGACTGTTCAACGCATTTGACCGCCTAAATCAACTGTAGACATAAAAAATGTATCTGTTAGGTTACCGGATGCTGATTGCTTCACACACACACCTATCCCTATTTACATTCATGAACACTATTAAAACTTTTTAAAAAGATGTATATACAATTTTAGGTTAAAATGCAGAGGGCCCTTGGCGAATTATCTGAACATTTTCTAAATCGCTATTTTAACCGTACTGGTGACAAAAACTGGTTTTGTTGTTTCAGGCAAAGGACCCACCCCAACTTATTATTTTTTTGCATATCTGATTACCATTTAGGCAACTCCATAGGCAAGTTTTTAGATTTTTATAATCAAGGAAGGTTAGTGTAGCGAATATCAGTAAATTTCTGAAATTTTTCCACCGTTACTGTATTTTAATCAAAATTATTTATTCATCTTTTTTAACAATAATTTGTAAATAAAAGGGAGGGGTGGGTATGAGGCACTCAGCATCCAGTAACCTAACAGATAAATTTTTATGACTATTATTGACTTAGGCGGTCAAATACATTGACGGTCACCCTGATTTTTGGCATGTTACCCTTTCGGCAACTCTGTAGAAGGAAGTTCTTTTATTGGTAATGAAACCGGCTTTTGTCGCTATGCATGCATTAGCCTTGCGAATATTGCTTTTTCTAAAAAGTCGCCAAGGGTGACCGTTTAATGCAATTTAACGCATAATTCGCCTTGCTTGCTACGACTATAAACATTTGATTTGCCCCCTGCTCCGCTGACGCTCCGCCAACCCCTGAAAATTGCTACGCAATCCTATTTCATTTGCTTTGCAAACAAAAGCTGCCTTTGTCCTCAGATAGAGAAGAAAAGCAAAAATAAAACAAAAGTTTGATACATTTTATTTTTACTTGTTGTGCAAACAAACTTGAATTATGCAAAAATAGCAGTTTTTATTAAAAGTTAAAATGCATTGAACGGTAACCCTTGTCAGCTTTTCTGAAAAAACAATACACGTAACACTGACAGATTCTTGGTGTAACCCTTGTTGTTTTTTCTGAAAAAGCAATATTCGCAACGCTAACAAATTCTTGGCGTAAACCTTGTCAACTTTTCTGAAAAAGTAATACTCAGAACACTAACACATTTTTGGAGACTAAAGTCGCTACAATTATGTCTATCAAAGAACTCCACCTTCATTAAGCAAGGTTTCCGAAAAGGGTAACCAGCGAAAAATCAGGCTGACTTGTTCAATGCATTTGACCGTCGAAATCAACAGTAGTGACAAAAATGTATCCGTTAGGTTACTCAAGTGCTTCAACCCCTCCCTATTTACAAACATGAACACAATTACAAATTATATATTTAAAAAAGATGTATATACAATTTTAGGTTAAAATTCAGTGAATGCCTTTGGCGAATTTTGTAAAACATTTTTATAATCGCTACGCTAACAGTACCTGATGACCAAAACCTGGTTTTGTTGTCAAGTAAAAAGCATTTTCTTCATAAGAAATCAGGGTTACCCTACAATAAATTTCAACCCAATTTTATACCTTTGCAATACATATTTACAAAACTTCTTTATAAATAATATTATTGTGTAAAAATGTATTGACTGGTCACCCTGCTTTTCTGCAAATCCACCAGGCAAGTTTTTATATTTTTATCGTCAAGTACAGTTAGTGCAGCAAATATCGGTACATTTCAGAAAAATATTATTACTGTACCGTTCACTACATTTTTATCAAAATTGTATACTCATCTTTTAAAAAAATAATTCGTAAATGTATTCATGTAAATAAATAGGGGGAGCGGGGGGGTAATGAAGTACTCGGCATCCAGTAACCTAACAGATGAATTTTTATGACTACTATCATTTAGGCAGTCAAATGCAATGAGAGGCCACTCGGATTTTTTGTTAGTTACCCTTTTTGTTTCGGTAAACCTACAGCAGGAAGATGGAGTTCTTTCATTTGCAACAAAACCGTCTTTTATCGCCAAGAATGTGTTAGCATTGCGAATATTGCTTTTTCAGAAAAGTCGTCAAGGGTGATCGTTTTATTTAATGCATTTTAACTCACAATTCGCCTTCCTTTCCATAACTATAAACAACATAGTCTCTGCCATGATTGTGCAAAACACAGCATTTAGTAACTTTGCGTAAAATCAGATCACGCTGGCGAAGACAATAATATTTACAGCGGTTATTCGTAATCGGAAATATTTGAATTGATCAGGTACTGAATCCCCCAATCAGAGCAACAATTAATAAGATTTGATATATTTTAAACTTCATGATCAAGCGCCATTGCACTATCAAAACAAACCGTTGAAATCGAGAGTTGAGAAGTATGCTCCTGCTCCCAGTAGAAAGAAACGTTCCTATTGGCTATGTGTTGTGCCATTCTATTTTTATGTTATAGTAAGATATACATATATATATATATATATATATATATATATATATATATATATATATATACATATATATATACATATATATACTAGGGGGCTCTGCCCCCTGCTCCGCTAACGCTCCGCCAACCCCCGAGGATTGCTACGCAATCCTATTTTGTTTGCTTCGCAAACCAAAACTGCCTTAGTTCTTAAATAGAGGAGAAAAGCAAAAATAAAACAAAAGTTTGATGCATTTCAATTTTACTTGTTGTGCAAGCAAACTTTAATTATGCAAAAGATGTTATTTGGTTTCTATTAAAGGGTGAAATGCATTGAACGGTAACCCTTGTTGGCTTTTCTGAAAAAGCAATACTCGCAACGCTAATAGATTCTTGGAGTAACCCTTGTCGACTTTTCTGAAAAAGCAATACTCGCAACGATAACAGATTTTTGTATTAACCCTTGTTGTTTTTTCTGAAAAAGCAATATTCGCAATGATAAAAGACTCTTGGAGTAACCCGTGTCGACTTTTCTGAAAAAGCAATACTCGCATTATAACAGATTTTTGTATAAACCCTTGGTTTTTTTTCTAAAAAAGCAATATTCGCAACGATAACAGATTCTTGGTGTAACTCTTGTCGACTTTTTTGAAAAAGTAATACTTGCATTGTTAACATATTTTTGGAAATAAAAGTCGCTTTTATTTATAATAAAAAAAACTCCACCTTCATCCTGAAGGGTTTCCGAAAAGGGTAACCAGCGAAAAATCAAGGTGACTGTTCAACGCATTTGACCGCCTAAATCAACTGTAGACATAAAAAATGTATCCGGTTAGGTTACCGGATACTGATTGCTTCACACACACCTATCCCTATTTACATACATGAACACTATTACAAATAAATTTTAAAAAGATGTATATACAATTTTAGGTTAAAATGCAGGGAGTGTCCTCAGCGAATTATCTGAAATTTTTCTATAATCGCTATGCTAAACGTACTGTTGACAAAAACTGGTTTTGTTATTGGCAAAGAACAACCCCCCCCCCCCCCCCCCCAACTTATTTTTTTCATATCCAATTACTATTTAGGCAACTCCACAGGGCAAGTTTTTAGATTTTTATATTCAAGGAAGGTAGTGTAGCGAATATCAGTAAATTTCCCAAGGGTTACCGTTCACTG